>JAJEJO010001815.1:23286-85227 GCA_020662805.1 Glaucomys volans | reverse complement strand
TCACTCAGCACCGCCCTGGGGTCCCTCCCTGACCCTGTCCTCCCCTACTCCCCAAGTGCCACCCCATGCAGCCATAATAGAGGTTTCAGAAACTTCTCGAACCTTCTGGAACCTTCCACTTGCTTAGGATGGCCACAGCTGGAGAATCCCATACATCTCGGAGGGTCCAGGGTTAGAGAGCCCCTTGTTTCAAACGTGAAGGCCTCAGAGGTGCCCTTTGCTCTGAGGGTCCGCTGCTGGGGAGCTCCAGAGCGGCCTGGCGAGGCCCAGGCCTGCTGAGGGCGGCCACAGCGCGGACCAGAGCCTGATTCCTGTCCCAGGGGAGGAGACCCCGCCTTCCATGCGGCTGCGGGAAGGCGGATCTGCGAGGGGCAGGGCTGGCCCAGAACCCTGACCGCACACCCTTCTGTCCTGGCAGAGCCCGGTGACAAAGCTGGTCTCAGTGGACGCCAGGAGCGTCTCCCTCCTGCCCGGGGAGTTCCGCTCGGGCTCCAGCTACGAGCTGCAGGTGCGGGCGGGGCCCCAGCCCGGCTCCTCCTTCCGGGGGACCTGGAGTGAGTGGAGCGACCCTGTCATCTTTCAGACCCTGCCAGAGGGTAGGTGTGAAGCTGCAGTGGACACCCACCCCTCGCGCCCACTCTGGTCCCTGGTTCTAGTCCAGCCTCCCTGAGCCTGAGATTCCCAGCAGGCCGGGAATTCCCCTGTGCATCTCCAGATAGGCCTGTGGGTGCAGCTGCTGCTTCCGGGGGACATTTGACTCTGAAGTGAGGATCATTATCCCCATTTAGCAAGTTAGGAAACTAAGGCTCAGAGAGAGGAAGTCCTTTTTCTGAGGGGCAGGTACCGGGGATTGAACCCAGAGTTGCTTAACCCCTGAGCCACATTTCCAGCCCTTTTCCAATTTTATTTTGAGACAAGACCTTGCTAAGTTCCTGAGGCTGGCTTTGAACTTGCAATCCTCCTGCCTCAGCCTCCCAAGCTGCTGGAATTACAGTAGGCAGAGATGAAATGTCAGTTGCCTGGAGTGGCAGGGTTTGTTTTAGTCAGTTTTCCCTGACTATGACAAAATACCTGAGATAATCAGCTTCATAAATGAAAAGGTTTCAGAGGTTTCAGTATGTGGTTGATCGGCCTCTTTGCTTTGGGCCAGTGGCAGGGCAGCTCAGTCCATCTTGGCAGGAGCGTAGGATGAAGGAGGTCTCTTACTTCATGGAGGTCACATATGAAGAGGAGGCGGAGGAGCCAGGTCCCATGTCCCCTCCAGGCATGCCTCCAGGGACCCAGGTTACTCCTACCAGGCCCCGCCTCTTAGAGGTTCTGACCAGCTCCCTACAGGTGCCACGGGCTGGAGCCCCGCCTTCCACACGTGGGCTTGGGGCACATTCCAGACCCAAACCACAGCAGGGTTGGAACAGGACCTGAACTCGGCTCCCTGTCAGTTCAAAGCACCGGCAGCCTCCAGTCCGTCCCTCACACCCACCCCGTGTGTCCTCTGAGAGAGGCTGGCCCCAGCTGACGGGGCATTGGCTTCCTTCGCAGAGTCCAGGGAAGGCTGGGATGGACACTTGCTGCTGCTGCTCCTCCTCCTGGTCATCTTGGGCCCTGTCCTTGTCTTCCTGGGCCTGAAGATCCACCTGCCGTGGAGGTGAGGCTGGGTCCTAAGCAGGGAAGGGGGATGGACCGCGGCCCCTCTAAGAAAGACCCTCCCAGGGCTGGGGACAGAGCTCTGCTCCACCCACAGCAGCCCAGGAGCCTGACACACCGCAGTTACCCCTGTTTTCCAAATGGAGAAGCCAAGGCACAGAGCCGTCAAGGAACTTGCCCAAAGCCACACAGCTCTAAAGCAGAGTGGGCAGGATGGAAGCCTTGTGCTCTTGATGGGAACCTCAGCTGTGATCTCCTCTGCTGAATTTTAAGCTTTGAGGCCTGAGCAGCACCGCGGGCTGCCAGGTGGTGTGATCTGCGCGTCCCCACCCCCTCCCCCACCCCCTTGCTTTGATCTGTTTTTGTTTTTCTTTTTTGGCACCAGGGATTGAACCCTGGGGTGCTTAACCACAGAACCACATCCCCAGCCCTATTTTGTATTTTATTTAGAGACAGGGTCTCACTGAGTTGCTCAGGGCCTCGCTAAGTTGCTGAGGCTGGCTTTGAACTTGCTATCCTCCTGCCTCAGCCTCCAGAGTGGTTGGGATTACAGGTGGGGGCCCCCTCGCGTGGCCTTGTCTGTTTTATAAGGGGTTCGGCTGAGCATTGCCATTGAGGGAACGGATGCTGTGGACTGACTGATGGAGTGAGTGCTGCCTGCTGAGCTGGGGACGGTGGCTGTCACTGGCAGGACTTAGGGTCGGGGGCGGGGCTCTGGGCACTCTTCACCAGATACTGAGAACACACAGAGGGGATCTGGAGGGGGAGCCATGAGGACACCAGGAGCGACTAGTCCAGGGACAGGGTGCTGGGTGCTGGGTGCTGGGTGCTGGTCCCCAGTCACCGGGTCCTCCCCTGCCCTGTGGAGCTGCCCCTTCCCGGCATCCCTGGAGGGCGAGGCTCAGAAGGGGCAGGGGCAGCAGCGTTTGCAGAGAACAGGCTGCAAAGCTGGTGGACTCCACGTGGAGACGCCTGCTCCCACCTCACAGATGCGGACGCTGAGGCTCTGGAGGGAAGGGAGGTGCGGGTCTTGGAGGTGTCGCCTCCTGAGGGGCCAGGCCGCCCTCTGGCTGCTGTCACGGCGTTGATCTCTGTCCCCGCAGGCTGTGCAAGAAGGTGTGGGCGCCGGTGCCCAGCCCCAAGTGGTTCTTCCAGCCCCTGTATGAGGGCCACAGCGGGAACTTCAAGGTGAGCACCCGGCGCTGCGCGGGGCCCCTGAGATCCCCACCCGACCTCAGCCCTAGACCCCCAGCCCCACCCGCGGGCCCCGGCTGGGCCTGGAGCCTGGCCTGGGCTTCCCATGCTGACAGCAGGGCAGACAGCAGTGCGGGCCCAGCGTGGGCCCATTTTATAGATGGGGAAACTGAGGCCCAGAGAGGGTCACAGCCGAGGCCACACAGCAGTCCCTCCAGATCGTGGTTCTGAGATGGCTCTTCCCAGGGGCTCTGCTCACAGTGGGGTCCTCTAGTCAGGGATCCTCTCTGCAGATTGGAGACTCCCGTGTCCTGAGAGGGTCCCCTGCGGTGAGGGAGGGACGTCCTCAAAGCTGAAGTCCAGCTCGGCCCTAAGGCCTTCCCGCGTGGCCTGTCACTGAGTCACTCATTCATTCAGTCCGTGAACACTTACTGTGTCCGTGAGCCGAGGAGGCGAGGCCTCGGGCGGGCTGAGGCCCCTCTCATGGGGACACAGAAACGGGATGGGCACGGAGGAAGTAACGGGGCGCCCTGCCGGGGTTCTGTCACCGGACCCCGGCCCTCCCAGCCCTGTCACGGGGACTCGGGAACCTTGTCCCTGCGCCCGCAGACCCCAGGCCTGAGCAGGCGCTCTGAGGGTGGTGGCCGCCCACTCTCGTGGGGACGCAGCCGAGGAGGGGAGGGCTGGGGGTCCTGACCCTCCCTCCTCTCCTGCTGCCCCGCCCTGTGTCTGTCTGTCTGTCTGTCCATGCTGCCCCCTGACGCGCTGTCTCTCTCCACAGAAGTGGGTGGGCTCGCCCTTCTCCACCTCCCGCCTGGAGCTGGGGCCCTGGAGCCCAGTGGTGCTGTCCCCCCTGGAGCTGCCCGACCACGGCCCCTCGCGGGGTCCAGCCAAGGGACTGGAGCCCCTGGGGCTGGCCGGGCCCGCGGACCCGCTGGAGGCTGACGGGGCGAGCGAGCCCCGCTCCTGGGGCCCGGCCCCCGCCAGGGCTGGCAGCTCGGGGGGCTCGGCCTGCGGCGAGGAGAGGGACCGGCCCTACGGCCTGCTGTCCATCGACACGGTGACCCTGGGGGACGCGGAGGGACCGTGTGCCTGGCCGTGCAGCTGCGGGGACGACGGCTACCCGGTGCTGAACCTGGACGCCAGCCTGGAGCCGGGCCCCGGCCCCGAGGGCCTGCTGCTGGGCGTGGGGACCACCGTCCTGTCCTGCGGCTGCGTCTCGGCCGGGGGCCCCGGGCTGGGCGGCCCCCCGGGCAGCCTCCTGGACAGGCTGAAGCTGACCCTCGCCGGCCACGACGACGAGGCCTGGGCCGCGGAGCCGCCCTGGGCCGGGGGCCCTCGGGGCGGAGCGTCGGGGAGCGAGGCGGGCTCGCCGGGCGCCGGGCTGGACATGGACACCTTCGACAGCGGCTTCGCGGGCTCCGACTGCGGCAGCCCCGTCGAGTGCGGCTTCAGCCCCGCCGACGAAGGGCCGCCCAGGAGCTACCTCCGGCAGTGGGTGGTCCTGTCCCCTCCGCCCGCGGGCCCCGGGCCCCAGGCCAGCTAGCGGGCTGACCGGCCGTCTGGCGTGGCCATGTCACTGAGCCAACAGCCAGAGACACGGTCGCCTGGGCCGCGACAGGAGAGCCTGCAGCCTGCGGCTCACGGTGCGCGTGGCGGGTGTGAGTGTCACAGAGCTCGCTGCCCCGCCTGTGGGTGGCCAGGGCCCCGTGGGCACAGGCTGGCCTCGTCCCCCAGGGCGTGGGGTCCGGCTAGGCGCAGCGTCGCCTCTGCAGACGCCAGCGCAGACCCCCGGCCCTTCCGGGGGCCATGGAAGGCCAGCTGTTCCTGCGGCTCCTCGGGAAGGGCTTGGGCGGGGTGAGCCCACAGGGACCCTGGGGTAGGACACCGGGGCCCAGATGCCTCCTGCTGTGCTTCCCAGGGGAGTCACACGCCCTCTCTGGGCTGGAGTTTCCTGGACTGTGCAGTGGAGGCCGCGCCTGCCCTGGGGGATCGGGTGCCGCCGAGCAGCCCCTCGGCCGCCAGCTTCCTACCCGTGCAGAGCCGGGTGGGGGGGACGCCCAGGTGGCACGACAGCCTGGCTGAGGCCCTGAAGAGGGCACTCGGGGTTTCTGGGCCCAGGCCACTCAGCCGTCTCTCGGAAGCGGCCCCCGCCACCACCGTCTCTTTCTCTACCTTCTGCTGCCCTTTTTAAAAATTCCCCTTTTGCACCCAAAAAAAATATTTATCAAGCACCAAGTTGGAGCCGGGCACTGGGCCAGCTGCTGGGTGCAGAGGGCAGCACGATGCCCGAGTCACCCTCCCGGTGGCATTCGTGGGCGTGGGGGACAGAGGAGCCGCGTCCTCCCGGCCCTGCCCCAGGCCCTGGCCGGCGTCCGTCCTGACACCTTATTTATCCCCCCGGGGATCAGGGGCCGCTGGCTTTCTTCCAACGACTTCTCAGAAATCCTGTTGAAATGTGAACGAAGGACTTAGAGGAAGCTTCCTGGCCGCTCGGAAGCCCCGCTGGACGGCGGTCCAGCTGGAGGCCCGCCGTCGGGCGACGCCTAAAACTCCTATTTTTTTAAGCAGATAGCCAGGGTGCCCGCCGCAGAGGTGGGCTGGCTCCTCAAGGCCCAGCAGGGTCAAGGCGGGCGGAGCTGGAGCCTGACTCAGTTCAGGAGCCCCAGGGGGATCCCCCACCCCCTCCAGGAGCCTCCGGGCCTCCCATCCCCCAAAGGCCAGAAGAAGGGCTGTGCTGGGATCAGCAGGGTTAGTTCTGCTGGACGTCTAGCCAGGACTCTCCTGCAAAGCAGGGTAGGGAGTGAGGAGAAGTTGCTGAGAGAACCTCGGAGAGTCCTCAGTGAGAGGCTGGAAAGTTCTAGAACCCTGGGGACTATGGACCTGGGATCGGGGTGTGTGAAACCACAGCTCCCGCTCATGCGAGCGCCCCTCGCCCCGCCAGCGCCCCGGCCGGTGGCTGTGGTTTTCACACCTCCCCGGAGCGGCAGCCTGCAGGTGCCACCTGGCCGCAGGCTCCCCGGGGACCAGCTCACTTCTCCACAGAGCTGGAGACGGGCTGCGGAGACAGGCAGGACTGGGGCTCCGGCCTGGGACAGACGGGCCCACTGACTCCATCTTTGAAGGAGACGCAGCTCATGAGCAGGAGGCCAAAGGCTGAGGCGGGAGCAGCCCACCTGGAGGGATGGACTAGTGAGTGGGCGGGTGGACGGACCAGCGGATGGATGGGAGGACGGCGCAGGGATGGAAGGAAGAACAGATGGATGCAGAGACAGAGGTCAAGTGCAAGCTCCCGAGGTCCGTCTCCTGCACTGCCTTATCCCCGGCCTGACGCATAGTAGACACTCAATAAAGCCTGATTTGTAGCTTTGCTTCTTTCTGTGGTGTGAATACTTCCTCCATAGCCAATTCAAGATGCAAACTTGACCCCCGGAAACAGACTTGGGGACAGATGCACACACTGGGCCCTCCACCTGGGAGGAGCCGGTCACATTGCTGATGGGACCCCACAGTGGGGAGCACGGGGGCGGGGCCTGAACGAGGAGGGGGGCAAAGACTGGAGCGTGTGAACGGGGTCGGGGAGCAAGCGGAGCGGGTGAGTCCTTAACCCCCAAAGTCCAGGCCGGATCGCTAATGACCCTTGAAAAAGGAGGGGGATCCAGAGCTACACCTCTGCATCCACTGTGGGCTCTGAGGGGCAGGACGGACCTGCCCAAGGCCAGCACCAGGCCCCTCAGTAGAGTCCAAAGCTGCTCGTCAGGCTCCGAGCCCAGCCGGGCTCCTCCCCCCCTGGCTTCGCTGGAAGGGACCCAGGTTAGAGGTAGAAACCTCTCCGCCCACACCGAGGGTGCTGGTTGCTTTTGCATCCTGTGGGTGTGGCTGGCCCCAGTTCAGGGAGCACCCCTGTGACCCCAGCACAGCCACGAGAGCATTCCACCTCCCTGGCCACAGTGTAGTTCAGGGAGGGACGTGTGACCCAAGCTGCATCATGTCCTCTCTGCTGGGACTGCTGAGCTGTAGGGAGAGACCAAGCCTGGGAGCTGCTGGGGGACCAGGAGCAGACAGCGTGCCTGCGATGAGGGCGACATACAAGGACTGAGATGTGAAATTTATTCCTGGTAACATCTCTGGGGCTCCTGGATCCCACCATACCTGAAACCAGACACCCCCTGGACTTCTGAGGTCTGTGAGTATGGAAGTCATTGTGCTCTTCACCCAATATTTCCAGCTTTGGGCCTTCTGGGCACATGCCAGGATTCACCTCCTGGCCCTTTGTGGTCCCATGAGGCCGCATGACCAATGAGCTTTGAGCAGAAGTGGCAAATCTCACTTCTGGATAGAGCATTTAACTATAGTCAAAGTGCCCTCCTCTGTCATAGTGACCAGTGGTGACTGAGGTGGTGACTGCTCCATCAGCCTGGGTCCTTGCATGAAGTGAGGACCAGTGTACCTGCGATGGACGTGTGTGTTTTTGAGGCAGACACCCAACCTTTGTTGTCTGAAGCTGCTGAGATGCAGGGGCTGTTCTTTACGCAGCACACCCCTGCCTATCCTGACTGAGGCAATGAGCTGGTGTGTTTCCTTTCTGCACCTGGGCTGGTTTGATGTGGGTTCTTGTTACCTGCGGCAGAAAGTGTTCTAGCATTATTGTCACATCATCCCTGCAAGGAGAACTCACTTCCATCCCAAGGAAGGCCCATGTTTAAAGGGATCCATGAGGTCATGGGGTGTAGCTCAGTAGCTCAGCGGCGAGTGTTTGACTAGCATGTCTGAGGCCTTAGGTCTCATCCCCAGCACCGCAGGGGGGAAATCCAAAGGCCAGGGACCAGGCTCTGACACTTCTCATAAATGACCAGGGTGCAGTGTAGTCCCCGAGCCTCAGTGTCCTCTTTGGTGAACTGGGGGCAGGAATGAGCCTCTTGGTTTTCTCTGGGCATAGGAAGAGAGGGTGGGACAGGAGGGGACGCACTGAGACCCTCTCAGCTTTTGTTTTGCTGTTTCTTTCTGTCCTCACCCTGGCTGGCCCCTCTCCCACCAGGGAGCCCAAGAGTGGCCCCCAGGACCTGCCACTTACATCACCTGCTGGGACCAGCCTGACCCAAGGCTTGCGCCTGGGTGTCCTGGTCCTCGTCCTGGAAGGGAGGCAGAGGGTGGAAGTCAGGCCCAGCCCTTCACCTGCCCTGTGCCCCGGGGCCACGAGGCACAGGGGGAAGCAGTGACTGCCCTGTCCCCAGTGCTGCGCTCCTCTTGGGCTCTGTTGGAGGGGAAGCCCCCACCCCTCTCCCCCGGTTCCCTCCCTCCTCTCCGAGGGCTGCTGGGCCCCTGCTGGCCGCACCCACGATGCAGCGTGGCCTTCCCAGCTGGCCGAGCCGGGCGTCCTCAGAACCCCGAGCAGGAGTGGCTGGTGTGCGCGGGCCGGCGCCTCCCTCCCTCCGCCGCAGACTTCTCTGGACAGTGAAGGAATAAGACCCGTGACCCGTGGACCCCGAGGCGAGCCCAGAGGTCACTGCAGCCGCGACCATCGCGCCTCCCTCCCAGGAAGGGGATGGGTGGAGTGGGTCTGGCCCAGTGGGACCTGCACATGGCGGTCCTCGCCCGGGAAGCGGGCCCGGGTCACACCTGCTGTCCTGGCGTCCGGTGCCTTGCACGGGCTCAGAAGGTGCTACCACTGCTATGTCATCACTCCTATGGGCACGTCACCCCCACTGGGTCGGTTTTCGCAGGTCTGGGCCTCGGGGAGGGGACAAAGCGCAACAGGCCCCGCAGGCCGTCAGGGAAGCGCAGCCTGGCCACTGCTGCCCCCTGCTGCCCAGAGCGGGAACTGCGGCGGCCGCAGGGGCAGCGCCTGCTCCGCGCTGTCTGGGCGGGGGACGTGCACGGCCTCGGCCGGGTGCCTGTGTGTACAGGGGACCCTACGTGCCATGGGCACAGGGACCTGCAGTGGGAAGCGTCAGCGGTGAGGGCGGAAGGTGAACTGCAGTGTCTTGGACACGGGGCGGGGTGGCGCTCTAAGCGGGTCGATTACATGCACACGTTTGTGCACACGCGCGCGCACACACACCTGAAAATCCCCTGCTGGCAGTGAGTCCAGGGCCCAGGGGAAGGATGGTGTTCGGGGGGTCAGAGGACGGGAGGCGGCTCCACCAGGGTAGCACCCAGGCCTGGGGGACGCAAGGCTGGGGCGCAGGGGGTGGGGGTCCTGGGGCAGCATCGGGCTGGACAGGATCTGAGCAGAGCCGCGGGAGGGGCGGAGCCCGAGCAGTCGGCCCCCAGGAGCGCCAGGACGCACCCAGCCGGCTGGGCAGGCAGGGCAGTGCCCACCCGGGAACGGAGTCTGCAGCTGCTCAGCACGTGTGGGCCGACCTGCAGGGGACACGGTGGGGGGCCGCGGTGAGCTGGCTGACGGCACATTTGACGTACAGGCCTGGCGGGGCCTAGGGACCAAACGGAGGCCTCAGCCCTGAGGTTAGGCTTGCAAGAGAATGAAGTCACTTGCTTATTTAAGGTACAATAGCTGAAGGAATGAGGAAGGCCACCTTGTGTGAGAAATGACAGGGAGGTGTCCCCTGACAGCCACCTAGCCCTGCTCTGGTGGCTGCAGATGGGCAGCGGACCCACGGTGTCCCTTGGTGCTCGGCAGTTCTTTGTCTAAATGTGTCCTTGCAGCCCAGGCCCCTTCTTCAGGTCGGTACCGGGCTGGCCGGCGGCTCAGCTCGCAGCCCCTGCACTGTGGGATCTGGAGCCATGTGGCAGCGTGGGAAGACAGAGCATCTCGAGTGGATGGACGGAGGGATGGCTCTATGGGCGGGTGGGCAAGTGGGTGGCTGAATGGATGGTGGATGCACACGTGGATGGATGAGCAGGTGGGTGGTAGGTGGGCAGGTGGAGGGGTGGACGGGAGAGGCAGTGGGTAGAATGGCCGGGAGGGCAGTGGCGCCCACCAAGCCATCTCTGCCTGAGCTGCTCCCTGAATCCCTATCGTGCTTCCCCAGACATGTGCCCACGGTGGCCCCCGCCCAGGACGCACGGGGAAGGAAATACCTGTGCTGAAGGCTGCTGTGGCCACCCTGGGTGTTCCTCGGTGTCCCTGGCCTCCTTCAAGGGAAATACTCCATCCCCACCTTTCAGCCGAGAAAGCTCAGGCCCTGGGACCTGTCAGGGCTGCTGGAGTCCCAAACATGCCTTTTCCTCCGCCACGAGCTGCGTTCCCGAGTACCCACGCCTGCAGCGTGTTCTGCTTATGAGCAGAGGACACTCACCGCCCCACCCGACTCCCTAAAAAACCCCTTAGAACCTTCTTTTTATACTAGAGTGAAAATGAAAAAAAGGAGACCAAAGGGCTGGTGTGCTGGGCTCACTTGGAGTCCAGGCCTCACATGTCCTTGTCCCCTCACTGAAGCATGGCCAGAGTGACTGGGGCCCTGGCCTGCAGAGGGAGGATGGACACGGCTGGGAGCTGGGCCAGGTCAGGGGCCAGTGCAGCTGGCCTTGTGGACGGGGTGGGGCCCTGGAAAACTGGTGGCATGTCCCCACACAGGGAGTGGCCTCTGCTCACTTCAGACTTCCTCATACTGCAGCTAGTTGCTAGAACTTTCCACTTTAAGAGAAGTCAGAAATCTTAACATTTTTTATGCACAAAATCTGAATTTGCTTAAACAGTGCAACTAATAATTTAAATGTTGTCAGGATAAGAGATCTTCAGGCCAGACACACGCCTGTAATCCCTGCAGCCCGGGAGGCAGAGGAAGGAGGGTCACAAGTTCAAAGCCAGCTTTAGCAACTAAGTGAGGCGTTACGCAACTCACCCTTTCTCAAAATAAAAAGTAAAAAAAAGGGCTGAGAGGTTGCTCAGTGGTTAAGTGCCCCCGGGTTCAATCCTCGGTACCAGAGAAAAAAAATGGAGAGAGAACGTTAAGGGTCTGAATCGCCTGGCAGGGCGCCGGGAGCCGCCCAGTGAAGGGACAGCCTGGACATTGAGGGAGCCAGCCCTCACCTGCGGGGTCTCCTCTCCTGGGAAGGCACTCCTGACTTCCACAGGGAAAGCAGGGAGCCCCGAGGCGGTCACCAGTCACAGAACACACAACACCAGGCGCATCTGACTTCACTTTAATTAAAAAAAAAACAACAAATAAATACATGCCAGGGGACTTGCTTTTACTTGAGAAAAGAGGTTGAAAGAAAAAACTCAAATCCAGGTCCTACAGGGACGCCTTGCTTCTAGTCCCCGGCCAGGGTCCCATCCAGCCCACGCTGGCGTGGAGAGGAGCCGGCTCTGGCAGGGCCAGATCTATGGTGCGTCCCCACAGCCCCTCGTCTTGGTGGCACCTGGGGCGCCAGGCGGAGTCGGCACAGAGGCTGGGCACAGGAGGGACTGCGGCAGCCCAGCCCCCATCATGGCCCCACCAGCTCGGGGCCTGGGGAGGTGGCCCCAGTCCCTCGGCTTCCTGAGCTCAGCCACCTGCACAGGCGGCAGCAACGGGAGCACCAGGGGCAGGGAGCAGAGGGGACCAAGGTGGCCTGCAGGCTGCTCCACCCTGTCCCCGATGCACCGGCGCCCAGTGTGACAAATTGCACTCGCGGGCACTGGGCGGGGACGCTGGGCAGGCGGGCAGCGGGGTGGGCCCAGGCCACCTGCTGGAGCACCGTGGGGCCTGCCCACCCGACCGAGGCTGGCGGGGCGGAGCGAGGCGCTACAGGTGGATCCACTTGTTCCAGTTGACGTCGTGCGGGAACACGCGGCCCAGCCGGATGGTGCAGTCCAGCGTGGGCTCGTAGAAGGCCGCCGTGTGCTCGCCGGGCGCCTCGGCCTCCTCCAGCACCGGCCTGGAGAAGAGCGAGGCGGCCGTGGGCTTCCTCAGCAGGCGCCTGCGGATGCAGCCGAGGAGCTCCAGGCCCTGGGGACGCAGCAGACACGAGGTCACGGCCCTGCCCCCACCACGGGGCACGTGGCCTCAGCCTGTGTGGAGCGTGCCCTCTGCACGGGCTCCTTCCCGGGGGGGAGACACCTGAACAAGGCCCGAGGGACGAGGGGGCCCCATGGGAGGGCGCTGCCCAGCACACGGCTGCCCAGGGTCTCCCCCCCTGGCCTGTCTGCTGGACAGTTCAAGAACTTTCCAGCTGAACTTGGAGCTCCCCTGGAGGAGGAGGGGTGCCCTCTGGAGGCGGTGGCTGAGGGCTGTCCTCATCTCCGGGCCGTGTCCCGAGGGCTCGTGGCCCAGGCAGAGGGTCAGTGGTGGCCCCAGGGACCGGCTATTCCAGCCGAGGCAGCAGCAGGAGCTGGTGAGGCACAGTGCGCGGGCCGCGGGCGCCGGGCGGGACCCACCTGCAGCAGCTCCAGCACGGCGACGGGCTGCAGGACGCCCTGGTAGTGCTGCACCAGGCAGCGCTCGGGCACGCCCGGCCGGCTCATGACGTGGTAGAGCACGGCCTCCAGCATGCCCTTGCACACGGGCGTGTTCAGGCGGCCGTCCACGCCGCGCCACGGGCGGCCCACGAAGCAGATGTTCTCGCAGTCCCTGTGGGGGGACAGCCGGCGTCAGGCCCGGTGGGGGAAGGATGGACAGCCTGGCCACGGAGGTCCCTGAGGGCGGGAGGTGGCGCCGCCCAGGTCACGGGCTGGGCCTGTCCACTCTGCGCTGACCTTCCCCTTCCCTCCTGTTCCGAGAGGAGGCCTAGCGCTGGCTGAAGGGGGACCTGAGCCAGCAGCCATGTCACTCCACGCTGGTGGGAGGGGCACCTGATTGGGACTCGGCGGCCCAGCCTCACCGGGCAGCAGGCTGGGGGCTCCGCCCTCTGGCTGGGCTCACGACATCCTCCCCCCAGGAGCTCTGCCGTGCCACAGGGCAAGGTCCAGGCCCCTGCCTTCGAGCAGGTCTCTGTGCCACCCCAGGACCTGAACAGCCACACAGCCAAGTGTGGGACAGGCCCTGGCCAGCTGGTCCCTGGCTCTGGTGCCAGGGTGGGACACAGGGAACGCGGCCCTGCAGCGGGGGGGCAAGGGCCCTCCCAGGCAGGCCTGTGGGAACCTGGGTGAGGGCCCTGGGAGGCAGCTCTTAGGCTAGACAGGTGCAGCCTCCCTGATGTGAGTGTCCTCACCTGCGGCTACCTCTCGGCTCAGGGCACAGTGGTCCTGGGACAGAAGGTGCAAAGCCCTGGACAGGTTGCCCTGGGCTGGCGGGTGAGCTCTGGGGGAATCTTTTTGAGTACGGGCTGTGTGATCTTAGGCAAGGGCAGCACCTCTCTGGGCCCATTTCTTGTTTGTGAAGTAGTGACGAGGACTCCTGTGACCTTGAGGAGGCCCCAGGGACGCTCATGTGGAAGTCCCTGGCTCATCCTTCTCAAAAGAGCACTGTGGGCGTCTGGAGGGCGCTCACGCTGCAGACGGACCTGGGCACCACTGAGGCCTGGCAGGTCCTTGTCACCAGGCCTGTCTAGGTCCCGTGGCTGAGAGTCACCATGCTGGGCACTCTGCTAGCCATGCTCATCACTGACACCAGGTCACCCGCATGGCACCCCGAGGACAACCTTCTGCATGCCAACCCCTGCCCCCTGCCCAAGGCCTTGAAGCAGAACCAGTCACTCACCTTTCCCGTGCTGCCTGGGAGAGGCCACCCACCATGGAACTCTCCAGAAGCCCTGGAGAGAGGAAACCGCGGGAGAAGGTTAAGAAAAGGAGGCCCCATTGCCAACCCCCGGCTCTACAGGATACTCTCTGGGGGTGCGGCAGCGAACCCAGGACCAGGGGCTGAGCCCGCAGGCCCAGAGCCAAACCAGGCCCAAGGGAACCAGCGAGCACCTCACTTCCTGCCCAGGAGCCCTGCCCACAGGCCGGGTGTGCAGCCCTGGTCAGAACAGCCCAGGGGACACTGCCACACGGTGCACCTGCAGGGAAGGCGTCCGCGGGGCCCAGGAGAACCAGAGCGCCCTCATGACTCCCGGGCAGCGGCCTCGGGCCTGAGGCTCACTGCCTCCCCCACAGCAGCAGCTCCAGAACCGCCTGCTCCCCCAGTGCTCACACCTGCGGCCATGAGGACCCCCCACCGCCACAGCAGGACCCCACTGGGTGGAGCCTGGGGGCAGGGCCAATCAGGACAGGCGGGGCCAAGGCTGGTACCTCTGGGGTCTTCGCAGCCCCCAGGGAGCTGGGCCTGACAGCTCAGCTGCTCTTGGCTGGGGACGCTGGGGCCACTGACACCTTCTTGGTCCTCCTGCCCAGGTCCCCCTGCACCCACATCTTCAGGTGCTGGGGGCAAAGCCACGGCCTGGCCTTCGGCCCCAGCCCTGGGGCTGGCAGCCAAGCGCACGTCCTGGAGCGTGGGCCTCTTTGCGGGGGGCTTCTGGGAGCCCTCGGCGTCGGTGTCGCTGCTCTGACTGGCCCAGCGGGCACGCCTCTTGGTGCCCTGGGGGCTGCCGTCCTCGCTGGCAGGCCCCTCCGGGGGTCTGGCCTGTGCGCCTTCCAGGGCGTCTGCCTCCTCCTCTGGCTCTCTCAGCCGCACCGAGTGCAGAAGCCAGGGCCGGGCGGAGGCCATGGCCACCAGGCGGACAGTGTTACCGCCCACCTCCAGCACCTGGCGCTGCTGCAGGAGGTCCTGGAAAGTGGGGACACACGGGTCTGTGAGGGCACAGGAGGGGCTTCTGACGGGTGACGAATGTGAGCTGACCCTGGCTGAGTGCCCACTGTCCTGGGCAGGCAGCAAGTTCCCCTGGGGGGCTCCCAGCCCCGAGCTGCCACCTGCCACAGGACCCGGGTGCCAAGGTTCTCCCGCAGAAGCAGCCACCTTTCCCGGGAGGTGGCGGGAGCCCTCCTCTCATACTGATGCACGCCCTGCTTCCTGCGCCCTGGCTCATCCAGGAAGTGCACGGGGCGCACCCACCCTTCTTCTCACATTAGGACCCCACAACTCAGGGTCCCCAGACTGCGCCAGCCAACAGCCTGAACGCAGGGCTCACGTCAGACCCCGCAGGTCCCGACAGGCTGCTGCGGGCGCTCACCTCTGGGACAGTGGGCAGGACACTGGGGGCAGTGGAGCCCTTGCCCACAGCTGGTGGATCTGGCACCTGTGCCTTGGGAACCTGAGCCACCTCCAGGGTGACAAGTCGTGAACAACCAAGCCCCGCGGAAGCACTCCCCGCACTCGGCCGGGGGACGCTGGCGGTGGCTGGGTTTCTGGGGCGACCTCATCTGTCCTCCGGGTCTACCCACCCCGGAGGCCCCGAGGTCCAATCCCACACAAAGGCCGGGGCTGGGGGGTGCTTTCCCGGCATCAGCCTCTGCCCCACACCCCACGGCCAGCAGCTGCTGTGCACAGAGGACAAGCTGGTCCCCAGGGGCCCTGTCATGACATTCTTTGGGTTCAGGGTCACTGGGTCCGAGGGACCAGGCAGGTGAGGTGGTGAGTCCAGCAGGCAGCAAGTTCTGGGGAGGACAGAGGCGGGGACACCGCCCCCTGGGAGGAACAGGCTGCTGGGCCCCCAGCGCTCACCTAGGAGGCTGCGTTTAAGGACTCCGCCCTGATTCTTAAATCTTGATGACTAATTTCAAGTAGAAACAACCCCCCAGGGTCCCAGTCAACCCCACTGGGCAGGAGTGGCCCTGGGCAGTGCCTGGTGCGGCTCACCTGGACGTAGTCCTCGAAGGTCCTGGTGCGCGACCCTGCCATCTTCCCCAAGGCGGAGAACTGCCTGCCCAGCCTCTCCCTGTCCACCCCAAAGCAGCCCGAGGCCGCGATGGCCTGCTGGACCTCCAGGGCGGCGGCCAGGTCTTCAGGGCTGTACCCGGACAGCTCCGCCTGGTGTGCAAAGGCCTCCCAGCTGCGGGCCTCCCCAGGGGGCTCTATCAGCCGGGTGAAGGCCGCAGGTAGGCAGGAGGTTCCCGCCGTGAGCTCCTCCAGGGGGGTGGCTGCAAAGACGAGGAGGGTCAGTTGGCCACAGGCGAAGCCCCTCTCCAGACCAACTCGCAACACCGTGGGGGGACCTGCCCAGTGCCACCCGCTGCTCCCCAGGGGATCCTGGGGTCCCTTCTGGGGACATACTGAGCCCTGGCTGTTGGGCTCCTGATACGTGACCCTGGGCTCCCTGCTCCCTGCGTGCAGCTCGGCACTGAAACCCCGGCCACGGAGCCTCCCCTGCTCGAGGCTTCAGTGCAGCAGCCGTGCGGGGCCGGGCAGGACTGCACACCCAGCGCTCTGGAGGGAGCCGCAAGGCCAGGTGCCTGGGCCCAGCCTCAGACCTGGCCTTCCAGGACATTCCCGCTGGGCTCCCGGCAGCCAGGGCAGGTGCTCTCGCTTCCTCCAAGAGGCGTCTCTGCCAAGACCACGGCAACAGGTCGCCACTACGCTTAGGCCTGGTCCAGACTCTGGACCCGCCCAGAATCCTAACTGGGCGGGAAGCCAGTCTTCAAGCCTCAACCTCAACCACGCAGGCTAAAGGGGGTCAGCTAGAGGGCGCTGAGGGAGAGGGGGAAGGAGGAGGGGAGGGGGAGACAGGGAGGAGAGGGGGGCGGGGGGAGCACCTCCTCTTGTTCCACGCAGCCCCAGGAGAGGCCACCTGAACCTGCGGGCGGGAGGAGGCCGAGTCCCTCATCTCCCAAGCGAGGGGTCCAAGGACAATGCTGAGCGGCAGTGGAGGGCGCAGGCCCAGACAGCGGCTCCCAGGGCATGCCCCTGCCCTCAGGCCGCCAACCCCAGCAGAGGCAGGACACTCACCACAGGGCCCCAGCCGGGTGGCTGCAGGGGTGCAGCGGAGCCGGAACTTGACCTGGCAGGAGTTGACCACCACGCTGTCGTTGGGGTTGAGGTTGCGGGTGCTGATGATGCCGGGGGCGCAGTAGCCCCGCATGAGCAGGTACTTGGTGTGGGAGGCCTGGTGGGCCTTCACCTCCACGCCCTGGCGCTTGCCTCCCGAGCCTTCGTCCAAGTCTTCCTCCTCGTCCTCGTCATCATCCAAGCCCCCGTCCTTCCCCAGGCTGGAGAGAGAGACCTGAAGGCTGGACCCACCAGCTGCCCGCTGCCCCAACCTACCCGCCCCAGGCCCCGTGCAGGTGCCGGGGCCTAGAGGCCAGCACAGCGCCGCTCCTGACCGCCACCCTGCCTGCCTGAACTCTCGGCTCACTCTGCAACCCAGACCCTGGGCCAGCGTCCTCCCCGCTACGCTTCCTGTGTCCTCCGCAGGCACCAGAGCCCCTGGAAGGCCCAGCAGGAGACCCCTCCCTGGATATCTGTTCTGCAATTCCTCGTCACCCATGAAGCCCTGTCCCCAGGAGCCCCCTGCTCTCGCTGACTGGCAAGTGCCTGGTGTAGGGTCAGATGCACAGCAGCGAAGCCCAGCACATGTCCAAGGAAAAGGACAGTGACGAGATGAAGCTGCGACCCCGGCACGGGAGGGAGTGACGAGCCCGAGCCAACAACAGACTACCCCCCGCGGCCACCACTGCCAACCAGCCCTACCTCTTCATGACCTCGCTCTCCACCACTGAGCTATCCACCACCACGATCTGCTCTGGGATCCTGACGTCCACGGACACCAGGCCCAGAGAGAAGAGAGTCAGGGCGGTCACGCAGTGGCCCCCAGGGCCATCTAAAGAAAACGCCACCAGGTAGCCTGGGGGGTCGCTACCATCCTGGTCTTTGAAGGAGAAGTGGTCGGGCTGGTCCAGCGGGCCAGCAGCCCGCAGCCTGCCATAGAACTGGAAGGACTCCGTGCAGACGGTGCTGGGGAATCGCCAGGTGAAAAGCCTGTGGGGGGAGGAGGAGGGACCCTGAGGACCTGCCCACTGCGCGTGCCAGCCCTGCTCCAGCCCTGCGGGGAGGAAGCTCCTTTACAAGGACAGCGGCCCTCACACAGGGTGACAGGGCCACCCAGAGGTCAGCCCTCGGCCCATCAGGAGCCTGCCTCCCTGACCCTGTGAAACAGCCAGAGGAGCCCGGGAGGTCCTCCCGCTGTGCTGCCCATGGGGTTGGGAGGACAGCATGGCGGGAGATGCGGCTCCAGGACCCCTGCTGGGTCGTGGTCGGGTCTTCGGCTGCCCCACCTGCTCCCACCCCAAGTCAAAGGAGGCGCGGGTGTCAGGGGTGCGGGTGAGGAAGAGGCTGGAGTCACAGGCAGGGGAAGGGCAGAGGAACCAAGGAGGACTCATGGCGCCGTCTCCACGGCCTGCACACAGCACCGGGCAGAGGAGAGGCAGGTGGAGGGCAGGTGCAGCGCGAAGTCCCCCGGGGCTTTGCACGGTCTCAAGGGACTTCTGTGCACGCGCTCAGGAGGCTGACGTGTAGGCGGCCAGCAGGCAGCGTGCGGCCACCCAGAGTGCCCTCCAGGAGGAGCAGCGAGGCCTGGAGGCGCACAAAGCAGGTGGCCTGGCGTGTCTGAGCCGCAGGGTGAGGACTGAGGCCTGTGCCCAGCGGGACAGTGGACTTCTAACTGAACTGGTCATTAAATCAGGAACTGACCTGTCCCCACCTGACGGGAATGGGAGACAAAGGACCTGCTCAAGTGGCACGACCCTGACAAACCCCGGAGCGCTGGCCTGTCCACACGAGGGCAGAGCGCAGGCGCAGGGTGCGGAGCGCAGGCGCAGGTCCGCGTCCCACTGTCCGGAGGGCACGCACCTGTAGTAGGACTGGGACAGCTGGTAGGACATGGGCACGAAGGGCAGTGCGCGGTTCTTCTTGGGGCCCAGCGTGTGGTTGACGCGGCGCCGGTTGACCAGGCTCCGCTTCTGGCACTCCATGAAGGCCCGCGCCAGCACGTGCTCCTTGTACTCGCGGTACAGGCGGAAGGTCTGCAGGACAGCCGGGCGCAGCTCCTGAGGGCCAGGGACGGCCACCCAGGACAGGCCGGGAGACGGGAGAGTGCGCAGGCCCGAGGGAGGCCGAGTCCAGCCCTCAGACCACGCCTCTGCCCTCCCCCCAGGCGAGGGGGCTGCTCCTGAGTCCAGGCGGCAGCAGGTCTGAGGTCACTGTCCCCTAGCCTCTGCCCTGTTCCTAAGTGCACCTGTGCTGTCACCGCGTGGCCCCGCCACCCAGCTTCTCACCAGAGCCTCTGGTTATCTGGTCATCCTGGTCTTGCTCACCCGTCCCCAGGGTCCTGACCCTTCTCCACGGGACCACCAGTCCTTTCACGCTGAGAGCAGACCTCGCACGCTCTCCCTGCTCGGGAAAGCCCGTGGCCTTCCACAAGGGACATCCAGCCCTCAAGGACCCTCCGAGTGCGACCGTGCCCACCCGTGGCCTGTGTTCGGCTGGGACTCAACATGCCGCCCAGCCTGCTCCCGTGGCCAGCGTCCACTCTGCTTAGTTTCCCTGTGGCGCCGCCTCTAGCTGAAGTGACCTCATCCGCGTGTCTGCCACCTGGAGCCAGGAGAGCTCGCTGACCCTCACGTGGCACCCAGAGGCGCCGGGTGTCCAGCACAGAGCACTGTGTGGACGGTGGCGTCTGCCTCACGTCACACAGGCTCCTCTTGGCCACGCGGTTGTGACCCCGCAGCTGGGCCGGCCGAGTCCTGGGGGCTCGCACCCTGCGGGGAAGAGCTGCGGGGCCAACAGGGGCTGCTCCACAGACCTGTCCTGGAAGGACCCAAATCACTGGCCAAGAAAAACCACTGTCCAGGTCTAAGAGCTTTAGGCAGAGACTCATGGGTGGCACTGTCCCCAGGACCTCCGAGTGAACAGCACACACCGAGTGGCACTCCAAGGCCAGTGCCAGGCAGGGGTGGAACCAGGGGCAGGAGTGGCCTTCCCGCTAAGGGGCAGGGGACAGGGCCAGCGCAGGGCCGGTCAGGGCTGTGGACAGCACGGAGGTTCCTGGAGCTGCCAGGCCGAGGCCTGCGTGACCCTGGCCTCTGCAGACAGCGCCACACAGGGGTCCTGGGCACCCGGACCCTCAGGTCCACGGGGTGGCCTGCCGCACGGCAGGGGAAGAAGCCACGGTGGGGGCTGCCCTCCTTCCCTCCTCACAGAGACCGCGGTGGCAGCCAGGCCAGCAGTGCCCACGCCCCTGTGGCTCTGCCCGTCTCCCCAGGCACTGAAGGGCACGCTCCTCCAACCCCGGCTCTGGGCGGGGGTGCGACCACCCACGCCTGGGGAGGCGGGGGATCCACCAGCCCAGGGTCCCGGGTCCCACACGGCCCACGCTTCCTTGCACTGCGTCTCACCAGGCCTGGATCACAGGGCCACCTGTGGGGGTCTCTGTGGGCCTCTGGCATCCTCGCCGATGGCCTCCAGTCCCCACTGCTGGATTCTGGGAGCCCGGATTGCACAGGGCAGGGAAGCCCAGGGCCAGGGCATGGAGAGTGGCTGCCCAGTGCTTCCTTCCCCCTGGGCTGTGTGGCCTCCTCCGAGGAGGCAGAAGGCCTGGGGCTGCCCGGCTCCCTGTTGGGCAAGAGGCCCCTGCCTAGCTGCCAGGCCACGCTGGGAATTTGAATTCTTAGGTGCAGTGTTGGCAGCGATTAAAACACAAGCAGTTTTTGTTTGTGTTCTTTTCAAACAAAGGAGTCCAGCACGGGAGTCCAGGGGTCAGCTGTGGCCTGTGGCTGCTGGTTTTTGTCCTCTGCTCGGACAGGGCTTCTCTTCTTCAGCTGCAAAAGGCTGGGGTGGCCAGGGGCACGTGGCACCAACACCCACCTCTCACTCTGAAGTGCACTGGGTATGAAACGGGCCCCAGAAAAGAGAGCCCAGGGCCGGGGCCACCTGAGGCGACAGACAGGGACACCCTGTGTGGTGCAGAGGAGGGGCCTGCAGCGACGGCCGGGGTGTGCTCTGTGCGGAGCAGCCAGGCCTGGCCGCCTTTCCACAAAGGCCCCACTTCCTGGCCCTCCCTGAGCCCGTGGCCAGGGTAATCAGCACAGGTGCGAGTAGCAGCCTCGCCGGGTCTCCACGCGTCCCTGCAAGGGCCCAGGGGTACCCAGACCAGGGGCGTGTCGCCACACTTGCCAGGCCCCATCCCTCCTCCACTTAAGGAATCCAAGGGGTGGGGCTGGGGGCCGGGCTCCCAGACCTCTCAGGTTGACTCCAAGGCACCCCAGGGCTTGGGAGGCCACCCATCTAAGCTGGGCCCACTTGTTAAGGTAAGTGGGTTGGGGTCAGGGTCAGGGTCAGGGTTGGGGTTGGGGTTGGGGTTAGGGTTAGGGTAAAAGCAAAGAGGCTCCACTGGGATTTGCTTAGTGATTATTGAACAAGAGGGAAGACCACACCCTGGCCCTGGGAACAGGCCCTGACTGTCCCAGGTGGCATCTTCATGTGATGACCGAGCTGTGTGACCTTGGGCGTGTGTGCTGAGTTCTCTGAACCTCAGGTCTCCACATTGGTAGACGCATTCTAAGACCCCCAGTTCCCAGGTTGCAGGTATGGTTAAACAGGATTGGCCCTCCTTTCTCCTGTACCTTCCCCACCAGGAAGCAGAGGCCTCAGGGGACCAACGGGCAGCTCTGCCTTCAAGGACCCCGCCCCACCCGTCTGCACACGTTCACATGCTGATCTGGAAGGTGTGCGTGGCCACACCTCATTTCCTCTCCTGCCTGATTTTGCCTTAAATATTAGACTTCCAGCCTCAGCTGTGAGGGGCTGTGGAGGAGCTGGATCCCGTCCCCACTGCAGATGGAAGGAGGAGCTGGGAGAGTGGGTGAGAGGGGCAAAGCCCCGGCATGCAGGATGATCAGCCGCGATGGCCACGCAAGTGCAGGACTGAGGTGCTTGAGGTGGGTGGAAGGCGGGGCCCACGTGTCCCCAGCCCTGTGACAGGCGGCGGCACTGACTGGCCTGACAGTGGCCACAGTGTGTCTGTGATCAAGTCATCGGGCTGCGGCCTCAGACGTGCACGTCAACAGTAAAGGAAAACATGCACCAGGTGAAGGTGGAGCCGGGGCCAGAGCTGGGGCCCCACCCCGGGGCCCTGCAGGGACCAGACGTGCCCTGTGCGGGGAAGGCGCACCTACCTGGAAGGACTGGCAGGACTTCATCTGGCTGTTGGAGAGGGACAGTGTGCTCTGGATCAGGTTCTGCAGCACCAGGAAGTGGATGTCATCCACGCTGGAAGAGGGGCCGGGGGCGCATGAGGGCGCAGCGCTCAGCGAGAAGCAGGCGCTCCATCTCCCCAGACCGCTCGCACCCCGAGGCAGACCTGCGGCACTTCGGGGCCTCAGCAACACCATTTCAAAGGGATGATGCCACCTGGGTCGGGGTGGTGCCACCTGGGCCAGATTCCAGGAGAACTAGGAGGGCGTGGTGCTGACATTCTCCTTCCCCTAATTCTACGCGAGTTTTTCTTCCAAAGAGCACAGCCTCTCACTGAGTCATGGAGCTAAAACCCAGTGCTGAGCACTGACCACACCAGACGCGGCCAGAGCTGAGCTTTCTACTGCCCTCTGGTGAGGAGCTCAGGGTCTAAGTGGAGGGCCAGGCCGGCGGGCCTGAGGTCCCTGAGGCCGGGGGACATCCTTGTGGGCTGCAGGGACCCTGCCGGGATGCCTGGACACAGCAGGGGCCGGCACGGCCAGCACAGGAAAGCAGGCCTGACTGGCCCCAGGCCCGCGGGGCCATACGTCGCGCTCACCTGTGAAGCTCATCCTCCTTCCTGACCTGATCCTTCTCATCGCCGATGGCCAGGACGCGGTACCTGCACAGAAAGAGGCGGTGACCACAGGACCAGGCAGGCCTTGGCACTGAGCTGCTGCTGCCCGTGACGGCCGTGTGCTGCCTGGACATTGGGAAATGCCACACTCCCCACGAGCCGACCCTGTACGTGTAGGTTAGAATGGAGATGCCACGTTCCGCCCGTCAAATGAGCCGCTGTAAGAGTGAGGGCTGAGAGAATGAGAAAGAAGCGCCCCTGGCTGACGGTCAAGACTGTGCACGGCTGATGGGCCAGGCTGAAAACTGGGGGCTCACTGTGATTAAGACAGCAGCACAAGGAGGAGGCAAAGAAAATGCCCCAAAGTGGTCTAAAAAGGCCCGTCTCTAGGGACACTGCGGATGGGTGGCTGTGTCAGAGGCTGGGAAGGAAAGGGACGAAGGTGACCAGGGCACAGACTTCGGGCAGACTGCAGAGGTTCAGTCTAGAGCGCGGCAGGGACCTCAGGTAACAACAGGTACTGGGCAGCTGCAGTCGCTCACAGAGGGGGTGTTCAGGGCCTCAGCACACGCGCAGGCACACGGCCAGGGGTGCACTGACAGGACGTGACCTCTTACACCCTACACACGGCAAAGATCACACAGAGCACGAGAAAGACACGCAGTTCACATTTGTCAATTAAAAAATAAATACAAAAACGTTCCAAAGGGAGTGGAGGATGAGAGGGCAGAAGGCAGGCTGTCAGCACGTCCTCCCGGGGCTTCGTGTAGCGTTGTTGCGTTTACACCAAGCAAACGCATCAGAGTGACTTAAAAACAGCAAGCCATTCCTTTCATTTCTAGAACGCTCAAGTAAAAATTCACCCCTGTGGGCTGGGCTGTGGTGCAGCACGTCTGAGCACTGGGTTCGACTCTCAGCAGCACATAAAAATAAATAAGTAAAAGAAAGGCATTGTGTCCACCTACAGCTAAAACAATATTTTTAAAAAATTCACTTTTCCAACAGCAAACTCCTCCTAAAATCTACTGCCAAAAAAAATGTACCTCTTCAGAAAAAATGTGAACTCTTTTTAGACAAACAGGAAAAATATGGACTTTTCAAATCTGCCTTGGCTGTCAGAATGCTCAGGGTCCAAGTGTGTTCCGCGTTCCTACCGCGACCCCCGCTTCCTCCACACGGCCCTGCGCGCTCCTTTTGCCTCTTTAACTGTCCTCCCTTCAGGACTAAGAGTTGCCCGTACTTCACTGAGGGTGGGGGGGGCGTCAGTCACACACAGGTCACAGGCCACTGAAAGACCTTTGAGACGGAGCATGAACCATGCCACTAGGAACTCTAGGGAGCAGGTCACTGCAACACAAAGCCAGATCCAGAAAATGGCTAACACACGTCAACTCAGAATCACTGCAAACCACTGCTGGGGCCTGGCTCCCGGCGGCACTGCGTAAATCACTCCTGAGCAGAAGAAAAAACGAGGTTGCAGCTGAACGCAGGGGGCCGGGGCTGCGCTGTGCGGCCCGGCCAGGAGCCCGCTGGCGAGGTCACCTCCACACAGGATGAAGTTCCACACTGCAGGGCGGGAGGCCTCTCTGGATGCGGACGGTGGGGAGAAGGTGGGGAGAAGGGATTCACACGTGCGCGAGAACAGATCTAGTTTACAGGACCAACACTAAAGACCCCACAGCGTTCCACGTTGAGACCAAAGAATGTCCTTCCAGCCCCGAGTGGCTGAGCCGGAGAGAGCAGGGCTCTGAGGTCACCGACAGCCCGAGACCCAGGTTGAATGGCACTGGGGCTGGGCCACATGGCCCTGCAGCACCCGGCCGTGGCCCTGACACAGGCCCCTGGGGTTACCACAGGCTCCTCCTTAATCTTGGCGTTTCCTCATATAAAGTAAGAAAACACAAAATGTCCATCTACCAAGCAGGGAGGCTGGCTAACTTGATGGAGAGAAAGGCAGGTGTCTGGGGCCATGAAGAGGCACTCCTCCTGTTTTCAATTACCCGCAAGAGAAGACCAGGGGGGCCCTGGAGGGTCGGGGCAAGGCCACAGGCCCCCAGGCAGGCGCCGTGGGCTCACAGTCCTGCTGACCTCTTGCTCTGGTGGGCAAGGACGAGGCAGACCAGCCCAGGAGAACCGTACCTGGCAAACAACTCCTGCAGCGTGTCCGGGATTTCCAGGTTAGGGTTCCTCAGGGCCGAGCTGAACTTCTCTTTGAGTTTCTCCACAAATTCCTTAAACTCTTTGGCACAAACCTTGACATGGAGAGAGAGATGTCAACCCTCTCCTCCTACAAACGGGGTTTCTGGAAGAGGCACCTGGGAACATCTTGTGACAACTCCGGTGGCAGCTACGCCCAAGAAACACTGACCATGCTGCCTTCCCTGACTTCCTTTCCATGTCCCGAGTCCTCTGGTCCCTGTCACCTGGGAAGTCCAGTTTAGAGAGGGAGCAACACTCATCTCTGCATCAGGAAGCCCAGGCCTGGTGCCTACTAATACGGCGATGGCCCAGGGATGCACGTCCCCAGCCCCACGGAGACTCAGACACGTCCCCGAGGCCTGAGCACCAGTGGCACCCCCAGTGGCAGCTGTGCTGCCCTGGCTCCTCCTGCATGCGCAGCCCAGGGTCGGAGCCGAGGGAGTAAGGCTGGCGCAGCCCGATGGCACGTGGCTCCTCCTCCAGCCCATCCTAGGGCGTCCAGAGGGGCCACCCTAATGGCACACTGGCTGAGACCCCTGCCCTGGGCCTCCGGGTGCGCAGCATGCAGCCCCTCCTCCTCAGCCTCAGCCGGCCCCACTCTTCCCCGGCTCTGCCCAGAGCGAGGCCCCTTGGAGGAGCCGCAGCGGCAGACACTGCGGGCGGCCTCTTTTCTATGCCCACTATCCCCCCGTGGAGCCCGCCCCGCTCAGGGGTGGGGACACAGGACGCCTGGCTGCCGGGATCAGGGGATCTCAGCCCCTCAGGCTGCAGAGCAGTGCCCGCTGCCCTCTGGAGCTGGCTGCCCTGTGCCGTCACGGCCGCCTGCTCCTCCACCTGTCCCATCTGTGGCTCCTGCAGGGGAAGGAAGGGCAGCACCTCTTCCCTGGCACCAGGCCGGAGCCATGCAGCAGCGCCCGGGCGAGCGAACCCCGAGGGACCCGCAGACTCTGAGCACAGGGCAGAGATGCTCCTTGCTGGGAGCCCCACCCCAGGCCCGCCCGACAGCACAGCCTGCCAACGGGCTTGGGGGGAAACCTGCCCAGGCCCCACTGCGGACTCCCAAGGAAGCTGTCCAGGAGGCCTGGCAGCAGGCGATTTCTAAAGAGCTGTCCTACTTCCCCAACAAAGCAGGCCAGCACAGCAGTACGTCAAAGTGGCGGGTTCAATCCTGATCATCTTAAAAATGGACACTTGGAACTCAAGCAAATGAGGTCCGAAGCCAAAGGAGTGGCGAGTAGATTTCCCAAATGAGTAGGAAGGATCCACACCCAGGACCGGCAAGGGCACCGTGGCCCAGGAGCAAGCCAGCGCCACACACCTGCCTCCAGGAGGCTGGCCCTGCGCCACCGCCTACCTTAGGGTCTTCGTAGTCACACTTTCGACTCATGAAATCCCCGACGAGCGCTTTGTCCTGGTACACCTCGGCCAGGCAGATCCTGGGGAGGCAAGGCAGGTGAGGTGGGAGGTGCCCCACGCCCGTCCACCAGCCGGCGGTCTCGACCGCGGCACCAGCCCAGCCAGCTGGAGGATGGCTAGCGTGGGCACCCACAGGGAGTCCATGGCTCTTGGAAATGAGTGGCCTGGGTGAAGCGACCCTGCTCAAGCCTGTGGCCACTGCTCCCCTCACACCTGCTTTCTCGGCCTCTGTCCTCTGCCAGGTGACAGAGAACACGAGCTCCCACCTGGACCCCATGGGGCTTGGCCAGGACCACATGCTGGTGGGTGTCTGAAGACACAACAGAGGCTCTGGAGGCCACTACTCCAGCCTGTCCCCATGAGCCCAACCCCTCTGCAACATGAGGAGGGAGGGACTCGCCCAAATGGAAGCACAGAAGACCACTGGCGTCCCAGAGCTCGCCACTTCCTGGCTTGGTACAGAAGGGACCGCCCCCCCAGGTCCCCCAGGGCAGGCAGCAGGCCAGTCATGGCGACTCTTGGTGCCACTGTCCTACCTCACAGGTGAGTGAGGGATGGATGCTTTGTCCCCAGTGCCACAGCCCCAGAGACTGAGAGCAAACCTAACCCTGCCAACTCTGGAAGCCCCCGCCCCATATCCTCTGCAGCCCCCACGGAAGGACAAGGGCATCAGCCAAGGATCAGGGAGCCAAGTCTCAGACCCCAATGTGGCCCTGATAGCTGCTTCCTCACGGGAGTGGCCATGCGGTGGTTAAAGTGGCTCTCAGACTCTGCCCTGGACAGCGAGGGCAGGGACAGTGCCAACACTAACCCACCACCAGTGGCCTCCTGGGCCACCCGGTGGGCACTGACTGCCCCAAGCAGGCGGGACGAGCAGAGTGTGAACCAGGAGCCCTGGCCCCGGACCCCAGGGGAGCCATCCAGCCGCCCACCTGTAGTTGAGGTAGGCCTGGGGGTTCTTGACGATGTAGCGAGCTCTGCGTCCCACCGAGTGCGACGTCTTATCCAGGGACTCTTCAAAGGTCGCATGTAGAATGTCCCGCACGACCTGCCAGGGGACAAACGGGCCCTTCACCTGGACAAACAGAGAGGCGAGATGGGTCAGTTTCCACAGCCCGCGGGACAGGGATCCGTGGCGGGGGGTGCATGCCCGCGAGCCTCTTCCTCCTGAGTCAAGGGTGCGCCCAGTGTCGACCAGTCACCACGGCCGGACCCTGACGGGTGCCCAGCACTGAGACTGGAAAGTCGGCGTCGGGGAGGCTGTGAGAACGCCGCGTCCTGGGGAGGGTGAGGGCAGCAGCGCTCACTCGGCCACGTGGTATCACGTGACTCTGGTGACCAGTGGACACAAGGCACCGAGTCAGCACTGAGGACACTGCTGCAAGCTGTTGCAACACGTGGGGCCGGGTGGCGGAGGACTGAGACGGCCAGGACGGCGTGAGCTCTGGAGAGCAGAGCAAAGGCCACCAGAGCAGGGGCCTCGAGGACCCCGGTTTCTGGGTTGCATCAAGCTGGGGAGAGGGAGGCCCCCCAGCATCGCAGCATGGAGTCACTGCAGGGAGGGCAGCGGGCATCACCCAGGCTCCTCAGGAGGCCCAAGGCCGAGGGAGTGGGGGCCAGGGGAAGGGACCCTGTGCTGGACGGGTCCTGCCAACAGGCTTGGGGGGACACCTGCCCAGGCCCCACTGCAGACTGAGGACCAGGACAGCACCAAGCAGCAAGCAGACCAGGGGTCAGCAGGTGCTGTGGGGACATGGCAGGGGAGGAGCACTGGCCTCCAGTGATGTCAGAGCACAGAGTAGGCCCACCTGGCTGGGAGGAGCAGGGAGGGGCTGTGGTGTGGAGGGGGTGCAAGTGCCAGGCGCCTGTCCAGCCAGGCCACAGCCCCCGTCCCCAGTCACAGCTGTGTGACCGTGGCACAGTGGCATGAGAAGTGCCTGTCTTGGGGACAGCCTTCTGGTGACCAAGAGGCACCACAGGGAGAGGTGCAGCACAGGAGAGCTGAGCCCTGGCCCCACTGGGCAGGCAGTGGCTTTCCCAGAGAGGACAGGGGTCACTGAGAGCAGAGCTCCCAGGCAGGGAGGGCGCGGGCGGGGCCTGGGGCCCGCACCAGCTGCAGCTGGGAACCGCAGGGCAGGAGGGCAGGGCCGGTCCACACTCCCCACGGCGGGCACCTTGGCGTTGAGGACGTTGCTGGCGATGCGGCAGAGCACGAGCAGCCCGTCCTCCTGCATGGACCAGGACACGCGCAGTCGCGTCATCCTCCGCAGGGCGCTCTGGTCGGCCTCGTCGTGGTAGCGCAGCCGTTTGCTCTTTTCTCCTGAGGCCTCTCCTAGAAACGGGGGGAGAGGGAGCCTCCAACAGCCGGCCAGGACCTGTCACCGCAGGCAGGGCCCTCCTGGCTGCTGCGAGGTGCTCACGCACATCAGTGGTCAGGCTCTCACTGCGTCCGACATCAAATGACCCTATGACTCGCTGCCCGGTGGTGTCCCTGCCCTTCCCACTTCTCTTTGGTTAAGATCTACCACGGCAGCTGAGCACCTGAGCGCAGCCTCCGCCTGTGATCGCCAGTCTCCAGTGACGTCAATGTGCTCAGCTGCCTCAGCCGACACTCATGGGACGCACTCAGCATGCGTCCTCTGGATGAGCAGGACAGGAGCTGTGCAGCCACTGTCCCCTTGCTCCCTCGCTGTGTGCCCCCCAGGGGTGTGTAATCTCTGGTGTAATCTCCAGCCCACTGCGGTCTGGAGGACGAGGGCGTGTGTAAGACAGCCAGCGCAGAGCCCGATGCAAAGCAGCTACTGGATAAGCGAGAGCAGCAGGCGGCATTCTAGAATATTCACTGTGTGCCGAGAAAGCAGCTCTGCAGAGCAGCACTTGGCAGCAACCTCAGAGAGGGGCAGTCATTACTGCCAGCCTGGCACGCCGGGCAACACGGCACCGGCAGGAGCAGGCGTGGGACTGCAGCTCTGGGATCAGGGTTCTCCACGGCCTCCAGCCCCTGGGGAGACACTGGTGGCACTTTGCCAGGCAGACGCCACACGCCGCAGCCCCTTCCTTTTGGACTGTCGCTCTGGTGTCTGCCCATGAAGGCAGGAGAGTCAGCGGGGAAATCTGAGTTCGAAGCGCCCCGTGTGGGGCCTTGCGAGGAACCCTCAGCTCTGTGAGCTGACACCAATCTGCCCCAGGGCACACCCGGGGACTCCTGCATGGAGGGGGCCGGTGCTGCCAGCACCAGCCCAACACCCCCAGAGCAGGGCCTGCTCCGAAGGAGCTGCAGCCGTGCAGGTGACAGTAGCAGACAGACCTGCCCACGCCCCCCGCTGCCTTGTGCCCTGTGCGCCGCTCAGACCAAGAACTCAAAATGGCAAATGCCAAGGAGTCCATGAGGCTGGATCAGGCCTGGAAAGGGTCTGCAGGAGACCACGGCGCCTGGCTTCCTCCAAGTCGATTCAAGGGCCTGAATTCTGGCCTGACTGGCATGGTGCAGAGGTGAACAGGGAGGCCAAGAGGACGGGCTGCGGCTAGCTGCGGTGGTGGTTTGGCTAGAAGGCTTTTCCAACTTAAATGAAATTAGAAACTGCTCTATGGGAGTCGCTCAGGAGGAAGACGCTGCAAACCCAAGGCTAGAAGTCAGGGGACGCCGTGGAGGCCCAGCACCCTCCTGCCAGGTGGTATGGAGGATCCAACCTGGGCAGTCGGCGCTGCGAGCCAGGACGTGGACACCTGCCCCGGGGCGGAGCTCTGGCCAGGGCAGGGAGGCCGGCCACCTGACAGACGGCAGAGATGAGGTCCCAGCCCCACACAGAACCTTTCTTCCTCCTCTTGATCTTCCTTCCAGGCTCCTTCTTCAGTCGTTTCCGCTTCTGACTTCTGCCGCCCCTGACCCTGCGGCTCCTGCCCAGCGTGGGCTCTCGGTCCACCTCGAACTGCTCCTCCCGGTCAGGGTACTGCTCAGCACCTGCCCTCGCTTCTCCCCAGAGCGCCATCCTGCCGCCGCCTGGGGAGAGCAGGGGAGCTTCAGGACGAGAGCTGCAGGGGCCGAGGTGGAGCAGACGGGAAGCACGGCCGTGGCCTGGGCTGGGCGTGGGCGCCATGGCCACTCCAGGGTGGGTTCTGCGTGGGTACCTGCAGCACCGAGTGGCAACGGGCGCTTGGACAGGAAGGTCTGCAGCCTCACCGTGAGCCCGCTATCCGCAGCGATGTTCTCCTGGAAGATACGCATGGCGCCTGGATGAGGCGTGAGCCTCCACGGGGCGGCAGGCGCTGGCGCCGGCCTGCGGGGCACCCTAGCCTCTGTTCCTTCGGTCAGAGTGAGCTCCTGTCCACAGCAGGGTAAGCCAGAGGCCACTGGGACTGAAGTCCACAGGCGTTTAGGGCCTAACGCACCTCGGTCGAGCACGTCTGTGTGCCCGGCCGGCTCTGGCTTTACCCAGGGACGAGGCGGATGGAGCAGCGAGGCAGCCCAGGGCTGGGCGGCTCGCAGGCTCCTGCCGGGAGCCCACCTTCCTGGCTTTGTTGATGATGTAGCTGGTCCAGATCCAGTTGCGCTTCAGGTGTGCGTAGAAGCTGGAGTCCAGCCCGGCTGCCCCCAGCCCGTCTCCAGGGATCAGGCCTTCGTCCACCACCTCCCGGCTCCCCCTGAGGGGACAGAAGAGCCCTCGTTGTCACACGGAACAGCCCATGGCGCATGTGCACACATGCGGGCCTATTTCTGACCACTCTCCCTCCCCAGAGAAGCAGCCACGGGTAGAAGTGAAGGATCGGCAGCCCCAGCAGTGGAGAGGGTCACTTTTTTCCAAAGTCAAAACACCCAGAATTTTATGTGAAATTCCCAACCAGAACGTTCACAACTGGCAGGACTTAAACTGCCTGAAAGCCAGGTAAAGCCCACCTAGGGTCAGGTGCGCCTCAGGCCACCAGGCTCTGGCCTCTGTGGAGACCTGGCCCTTCCTGAGGCCTAAGCCAGAGGGAGGAGCTGGAGCTGGGTGGCCGGCCCGGGTGCGGGAGGGACGCACGTGGTGTACTCCAGCATGGCGCACTTGCGCTCCAGGTTGTGCTTGTCGATGGCGCTCTCCTGCTCCTTCTGCAGGCTGCCCTCCTTGCTGCTGCCCTGGTCAGGGCTGTTCTTCTGGACGCACGGGCAGCGCACCACACCTGAAAACCAACGGGAGCCCAGCTGAGCAGAGCTTCTGGCTGCAGCTCTGAGAGCCACTGGCGAGAGGCATGGAGACTGCTGGCCTAGGAGGGGACAGGGTCCACACTGGCCAAGCCTCCTGCCCCTCACTGGACACCCCACATAAAGGGAGTTGGAGGGCAGGGGAGGAGCTGAGAAGGGGGAAGGAAGAGGCCGGTGACAGAAGAGGAGGAACCCGGGCGGTCAGGAAGCTCGCGGGGCTGCCGAGGCCCACACAGCGGCGGTAAGGAAAAGGCCGCCCTGGGTGGCAGAGGCTTCCAGCTGCCCGAGATGCCCTGACGCAGCCGACAAGTTATTTTTAGACATTCTGCAATAAAGAAAATGACGATTCCTGCAACATAATTTAAGTTACAAGTAAACCACTGGCTTGAGTAGGCGAGGAAGGTTCCGGTCCCCTGAGCAACGTCAGAGGCTCCCATCATGCACCCACATGGAGACTGTGGCCTCCTGGCGCGGCCAGTGGGGGCACCAGGCACCTCTCGGCTGGACCTGTACCTTATTAGACACCCTGTTCAAGAGTCCCTTCAGCCCTGGGTCATGGTGCTGGTGTTCTGGGTTTAGAAATGAAGAAACTAAGGTTCACAGAGGTCACAAAGGGCTTCCCCAAGGTCATTATCAATTTGAACGGACAGGCAGAATTCTGAGGCCATGCCTCTTGTGCACAAATCACAACGGGCACCACCAGGTTGCCAATTACAAACGAAGCCTCTGGGGAGAGCCCAGTAACTGGCACGTCCTGGGGTGACTGCCTACAACCCGACTCCGGCTCCTCTGCGATGGCCCATCCCTGGGACAGAACCTCCAGCAGTGTGAATGAGGGCCAACACCAAGGCTCACTAAGCTTCTGACACCTCTGCTCACCAACACTGACGGGCTGCAAGTCCACCAACCGTCAGGCCTGGAAAACCCATGCAAATTACACGATGGCTCACAAATTTCTATCTCGGCATAAAACGTGGAGGGATCAGGGCGTTTTCACCACTGAATGCCGCAGGGCTGTGGAACGCAGAGCTGAGACGTGCCAGGAGCCCTGGAAGTCTCGGGACACAGGGTTCACGCACTGTTGGCTTTAAAAGTCAACAAACGTGAGACTCTTGCTTTGCAAAAATCAAAGCGTGAAACCGGTTCCTCGGCTTTGTGGCGGGAGGAAGATCGCACTCTTCCAGATGCAAATCGAACGTGCATCCTCTCTTCCCATGAAGGTGGCAAGATCAGAGGCGACACTCAGAGGAGAGCAGTGGGGTGAAGGTTCTAGCACCTTCCACAAATCCCCGTTTGCTATTCGTGTGAGGACGCCCACTGAAGACAGGCCCTGTGCACCACCTGGGGACATGCTTGAGGATCACAGAATGGACCCAGAAGAGGATAAGGTGCCAGCCAGGTTTCCTGGAGAGACGCTGCTGACAGTTGAGCGGCCGTCTGCGAGGCCAACTGGAGTGTGGGACGTTCCTAGGAGAGGCGAGCGCAGGGCACCGCCAACTGACTGGCCACTGGCTAGCTCCACGGCCTCCCTGAGCTGTCCCTCCTTGCTCTCAGGCACGAGGTACAGTCCCCATGGACCACCCTGCTCTCAGTCCACACGGTGGCCAGGGTGAGGTGTTAGAGCACGAGCCACCTCGGTACTCCTTGCTCACAACCACCCTGCGGCTTGTCACTGCTCTGCAGATAACCCCAAACTCTTCCCCAGGTCCCCAAGGGCCCCAAGTCTGGCTGCCATCCACACCTCCACCTTCAGCTGCACGACCCCCTCAACATGCCAGTCTCTTCTCTTTACCCAACATGGACCCCAGGGCCCTTGCTCGAGCTATTTCCCTGCCTGGAATACCCTTCCTCACCCTGGGTGTGGCTGTTCAGCCTGTCCCTGTGGGAGAGCTATTCCCAAGCACCCCACTAAAGTGCTCTGGCATCTACACCCCATGCTGCCCCATGGCACCCATCACGCTCCAGGGCTCTCTGTGAGCTGTGTCTCCTCTTCACCAGCAGGCAAATGTGGTGAGAGCAGGGACAAGTGGTGATCTCGTCACTGTGTGGCAAGGAACAGGAAACGACAGGGAGCAGGTCTCAGTGGGCACCTACTCAGTGAGTCTGGGAATGAGGACCAGTGCTAGGCTCAGCTGGGTGGGGCCCAGAAGCCCCCCTCCGAGGCCCACTGTCCTTCTTCCTAAGGGAGCCCCAGGGACTTTCCTGGCCATGGAGCAGTCTAGAAATCACCAGGCTGTGAGCGACGTCCAGCCCCTTCTAGCTCTGAATCCCACTGAGGGTGGAGAGCAGGGGCGGGAGGGGCGGGCCAGGGAGGCAGGTGGTACCTAGCGGGGTGTTGAGGCAGACGCACTGCAGGTCAAACCAGTAGTTCTCCACGTCCTGCATGGAGTTTAGGACGTACAGCCGCCTTTCGAAGGGCCGGGTGCTGTGGGCCAGGTTGTAATGGGGGTCGCAGATGGTGGTGTCGATGATGACCGCATTCTTCTTCAAGAAGATGAAGACCTGCAGGAGACCCGGATGGGGAGAGAGGCACCGCGGGTCAGCACTGGGGCTGCCTGTGCGGGGCGCCTGTGCTGGGCTTGGAGACGTTACCTGGTCTTTATCCTGGAACTTCTCTGTGGGGCCAAACTGCAGCAGCCCCATGTAGCAGAGCCGCTGGAGGTTCTCGATCACGGAGAAGATGTACCGCCTGCAACACAGGCCGCTGCTCCACCCACACTCCCAGGGGCAGCAGGGCTGGGCGAGGGACGCGACTCTCTTCTCCCTGGGAACCTGGAGGACCAGCCTCTGGCCTGTCCTGCCCTGGGCCCACCCTTCCCAAATCCCAACCAGGGCAACGAGGCTGGATGCCACACTCAGGGTGGAAAGTCAATGCGACAAATGCAAAACCCAAAATGGGAAGAAATCAGCCCTCTACAAAGGGCATCCCAGCAGGTTCTGCTCACTCACCACTGAGGACAGTGACAGATGCACCAGCTCCTCCTCCTGGAGGGTGTGCCCTGCCCTTCTCCCTGCCTGGGGGTGGCTATCAGAGCCCCCCTGCTGGGAGCTCTCTGGAACCAAGGCCCTCACCTCTTGTACAGGAGCTGCTGGCGGATGGGCCTGGGGAGGAAGCGGATCAGCGTGTGCTTCTTCAGGGGGTCACTGAGAAACTCCTCGAGGTTGTCCACCTGGGGGGCGTCCGCAGGCTCAGCTCAGCCAGGGTGAGCGCCAGCTCAGGAGATACCCCTCCACCCTCCGGCGCCTGCCTGCTCTCCACACCTGCCTGGCCACTCATCCAGAGCCCTGGGGCTGCTGGGGGGCAGGCTGCTCAGAGGAGGGGATGTGAGAACACACTTCCCTCGGGCAGGCCAGGCTCGGCTATGTCTATCTATCGCTACCCTGAAGGCAAAAATGCGGAGTTGACCACATGTGTGCTCCTAAAGGTGTTCATCAACAAGTCGTTTAGGAGAAATCGGCATTTAAATAGAAAATACTGATTTAATACAGTACATGCTTAAGAAGGAATATTATGAATCCATCAAGCTAAAAAATTTAATGATGTGGAAAATACAATAAATTGTTCGGTGGAAAGAATAGGTAATAAAAAAGGAAATGGAATCTCAATTGTCTTTTTTTTTTTAAAGAGGGATTAAAACACACACACCACCTCCCACCATAATAAAAAAGATGAGGAGCTGGGCAAGTGACCCCAGTTATTTGGGGAGGCTGAGGCAGGAGGATTCCAAGTTTGAGGCCAGCCTCAGGGACATAATAAGAACTTATCTCAAAATAAAAAAAAAAAAATAATGATGAGAAGAAAAACTACCCCAAACTAGTGATTATCTGTCTTGATGATAAGGCTGTAGATTATTTCTTTTTCTTTTTTTTTTTTATACCTATACAGTTTCTAAAGATGACATGTGTCCCTGTTGAACCGTAGTTATCTGTGCCCCCCACCCCTTGCCAGTGACAGCCCACCCGGAAGAACAAGTCTGCTCTGAAGTCCTCCCGTCCACCCACCTTCCACCACCCACCCACGGCAGGGGCATCTGCCCTTGTACCGGGTGAGCGGAGCCCCCGTACCTTGTAGCTGACTTGCACAATCTGGACAAAGATGGAGAGAGGCAGGCAGAGGAGGATGTCGCTGACGAGAGCCCAGCCGTAGCCGAAGTCCCGGTGGATGGGGATGGGAGGGATGTAGCGCATCCACGAGGCCTCGTCCACGTACACTAGGGCGAGGAGGCGCACTCCAGCAGATGGCCGCCACCAAGGCGGCAGAGCCCCTCCCAGGTCCTGGTTCCCTCCCCTCCAGCTGGACTTGGGGCAGGAAGGGGGAACCTGGGCTGGGGCGGCTGCCGAGCCTTCATCTGAGCTGGGGGACCCGCCCATCCAGGAAGACCGTTTCTCCTGGCTCCCCACCTGCCTCCGTGGAAAGTTCCACCTCAGCCTCCCAGGTGGCGCTGTCCTGGCTGTCCTTGGCTGGGCCCTCAGAGGCCTCCAGGTCACTGCCCGAGGAGTGCCGGATGCCTGCCCTGCCGGGCTCCGGCTTTCTCCTCTCGCTGCCGACGCCCGGCTTGTCCGCCGCGTGGCTGGCAGGGTGGCCGTAGATCAGGTACCACAGGAACATGTGCACCACCCGCAGGCGGGGCATCTTGGGCAGGAAGCCCAGGGAGCGCCCAAGCCCAGGAACTGGAGCAAGAAAGGGCAGCGTGCTTGAAAGAGCCCGCAGGGCCTGCTCGGTCCAGCAGACGCTCCCTGGGCACCACCTGCAGGTCCAGGGAGAGGGCCAGTGCCGGCATTCCCCGGTGCCCCCCTTCTCGTGGGAAATGACACAAGTGACACCCATAGCAGCTCAGACGGAAAGAGCTGTGCAGGAGGAGGAGCGGGGGAGCAGTCAGCCCTGGACAGCACCCAGGACGGGGTCAGGAGCAGAGGGCAGGGTGAGGCGAGCAAGGGGAGAGGACAGACGGGGTGACAGCTGCCATGGTGGAAGGCCTCGGGATAAGGTCTCTGGCTTCATGGGGACTGGCTAATATTCCAAGATTTCAGTTCTTCAAAGTAGCTAATTTCTGTGTTGATACAAATAAGCCGCTCCCTGACTTTCCCTGGTGACGAGGACAGGGTGGGACAAGGGAGGCACAGCAGGATCACACACACTCCCAGGCTTGGAGCTGCTCAGCCACCAGCAGCTCCTGTTTCTCTCTGCTGGGAATCTCGGGTGAAGGCCATGGGGTGCGACCGCATCTCAGAAAGGGCAGGTCCACAGATGGCCTGTGACTCCGAGTCACGCCAGCACGGCCTGGAGGAGCTGGTCCCCGAGAGCCACGCACGCCGCCGTGTCTGGAGGGGAGTCAGGTGCCCTGATGTGCCCTCGGTCAGTGAGCAGCTTGGCGGACAAGCAGGGGCCGGCCAGTGGAGGCCAAGTCCAAGGCAACAAGGAGCCGGGGAGCTGAATGGGAGGTCAGGACGGGGGGGATTTCTCTGTGGCTTATGGAATGTTCCCGCCCCAGGATAGTCAGCAAGGAATTGATCTTCGTAATTCCTCATCTTGGGATCTACCATGATTTTGTGAGTCTGTCAACAGCCTTGGGAGGCACGTTACACAGAATCATCTCCATTTTGCAGATGGGGAAAAGGAGGTGCTATGGCTTGGATGTGAGGTGTCCCCCAAAAGCTCACATGAGACAATGCAAGAAGGCTGGAGGAGGTGGGCACTGGGGCGTGGCTTAAGGACATATTTGTATCTGCTGAGTGGAGTCTCCCTGCTTCCTGACCTTCACATGAACTGCTTCCTCCACCACCCTCTCCCACCATGATGTCCTGCTTTACCTCGAGCCCCAAGGGATGGAGCCGGCCTTCTATGGACTAAGACCTCTGGAACCGTGAGCCCTCAGATAAACCCTTCCTCCTCGATAATTGTGTTGGCCGGGTCATTTAGTTACAGCAGTGAAACAGCTGACTACAACAGGAGGCCAGTGGAAGTCATGTGACCAGACCAACAGGATCCAGCCCGTAATTCAAACCCGTTTCAACTGCCTGCAGCCAGAGCCACACTCAGAGCACCAAGTGCACATGGCACTACCTAAGTGACAATGCGATGTAGCCAAACTTGGACAAGAGATGGCTCTTTACCTACGACAGGATGGTAATTTTTAAGTGGCGTTATGCCCATTTTCTCATCGGTCTTTTTCACCCTCGTGTTGTCTGGCTTAGAGGAAGTGTTCAGGTCGGAGTCTCCAGATTCACTTGGGCCCTCCTTCCCTTGACTCTCTTCTTCTGCCTCCTCAGGAGGTGCTGGAGGCTGGGGGGGTCGAACCCTGCAGTCCAAACACAAGGTGCAAGAACATGTTGAGAGAACCGAGGCCAGGAGCAGAGACGTCCGTCTACGTGAACCGACGAAGGCCTCGGGCCAGGGCCCGGGCCAAGCCACCGTCTGCGAGGCCAGGTGGAGGATGCAACGGAAGAGTGGGGCTGGGGGATGCGGCATTCCCACCAACGGGGCTGCCGCTGCGAGGCCTTCCAACCCTCGAGCGTGGCCACAGTCAGGAGGGTTAGAAGAAGTCAGTCTGCGGCTGATTGGAGTCTGCCTGGCGGCACCAGCAGACCACCCAACCAGCACTCAGCAGATCAGCCTGTCTGCCCGCGGCCAGGCTAGCTGGCGTCTGGCTGAGACTCTCCCCTGCTGAGCAATTTTCCCAGTCTGTTTAGTGGATTATGAACTGGATTAAAGTCCTCAGGAAGGCAAGTGCCATCACTAGGCAGCATCGTGCGGCCGGGTCTCAGGGACGGGCCTGTGACGGCGAGCTCTGGAGACACGCTGTCAGACATGCAGAGGTCGGAACACGGGGCTTCGTTTTTCTTAAAGTCCAGGGGTCAATCCTGGTTCAGAGTGGGGGTTATGGACCAGACTCCAAGCCTCACTGATCCCATGCAACTAAACATACAGGGCTTTTGTGAGGACACTCCTGGACACACAGGCCCAGGCGCCTCGCTGGGGACTCTTCGGGCACTGCCACTTGCCTGTTGGCGGTGCTCGAATTGGAAATCCGGAAGCGAACCTGCTCGATGGCACTTCTGACGAGAGGGTCATTCTGGTCCATGGACGGGTGCACAACCAGGTCCACCTGCAGAGAGAGTCAGAGCGTCCCTGTGGGCAGGGGAAGAGCCAAGGTCCCGGATGGAACACCGGCTGTTCTGACATTTCAGAAAACAACCGGGAGAGGAAGGAAAGGTGTTGCTGAGCAGTCTGCCACCACAGCTGCTGGCTTCGAGACCCTCAGAGACCACGCCTGGCAGGGCGTCTGCCCAGCAGTTCCCTGGCTCGGCCGCCACAGCCCACTGGTCTCTGCTGCTCCCTGGGGGAACGTCCCCCGCCCCGCTGTCATCTGAGAACTTCCCACGGATGCCCGTGAATTCTGAGCGCTTCCATCTGGAAAAGGTAAGCGGCTTTCCTGGGTCTCGGGCTGAGGCACCGTGGGCCTCCTGCCAGGAGCGCGCCCAGCAAACTGGCAGAGGATTTAAGCAGCTTTCATTTCCACCTCCTCCCAGGAACTGAGGCGGAACCATGAAGGTGGGCACGGTTCCACCAGAGCTGGGGTGCACAAAGGGACCTGGGCAGGGCCAGCCCCTCAGCGCCCAGCGGGGGTGGGGGGTTGGTTAGAACAGGGGAGCGTGGCCGCCAGGCCGTGAGCAACGAGGCTAACTGCCTGGGCACCCAGAGCCAGGCTTCTGACTGATGAGGGTTTACAGCTCGGGGGCCAGCAGCGCTGCACAAGGTGAGGGCTCAGCCAGGCGAGGGAGCAGGGGACAGACAGCCCTGCCCCAGAGGCCCTCTGCTCAGAATCTCCCGCTGCTCGTCTGTGCAGACCACCCTAACCCACCCTAACCCACCCGCCTCTGCCCTGACTTCTCTGTAGTTTCACGAGACAGGCGACAGCTCAGAAAATTTGAAAGCACAGCACACAGTGCAGCCTGCACCGCTCCACCGTCCATGCCCAGCAAGCTTCCAGAAGGCCTGAGCGACAGCGAGGAGGGACGCAGGGGCAGAGGCTGGGCAGGGGCAAAGACTCCAGCCAGCGTGGGCCGGCAGACCCGGGCCAGCAGACCCGGGCCAGCAGCAGAGCTCTGGGGCCGGCACAGACCGCCAGCAGCCAGCCTGAGCTCTGCGCTCCCAGCGCCCCTTCTGGTGGAGAGCAGGCCACTGCGGTGCCACTGCGGCCCTGACCACACGCTGCGCACGTCCCTTTATGAGGTTATGTGACCCCGTGCTGAACTGCTGCCCTGTCCCTTCCTGCTACTGCTCACGCGTGGCTCCGCACCAGGTGACATGGAAGCTAGCCGCCTCTCCCAGCGCCCAGCTCGGGGGGCTTCCCTGCCCTCGATCACCCCAGGCTGTGACCTGGAAGGTCAGCCCCGAAGACCAACAAAAACTGGGTGCAGCCGAGGGGCAGTCTGTCCTTGGGTGAGAGAGGTTAGCACAGGGACTCCTGCGGGCTGTGGGAGGCATGGGGTCAGAGGGACGAAGGGTTTATTTAAGATATATGGCGGCAGCAGCACTGTGTTTAAGGTCATTTTTGTGAACTGCTTTGTCCTTTCCAAATTTCTTAAGGAAGACAAAGCGAGCTGGGCCTGCGGGCGCTTGCCTGTGATCCCGGCTGGCTGGGAGCTGAGGCGGGAGGAGCCCAAGTCTGAGGTCAAAGGGACCTGGGCCACTCGGCCAGACCCTGGCTCAAAATTCAAAATAGAAAAGAACAGGGCTGGGCTGTGGCTCAGGCTGGAGCACCCAGGGCTGGGGACCGGTGACAGCAGAAGGGAGCCGCCGCCTGGTAAGAAAACAGCGGGACAGCAAGGCGGGGCTCTCTGAAGGCAGAGGAGGAAGAGTCGGAAGAAAAGCCAGGGGATTAAAAGTGACTGTCCCCCAGTGCCCAGCTGCATGCTCCTAGTTACTCTGACCCTGAAAAAGTTATGCCATGCACTGTGGGCAAAGCCACAGCCACCCTGGGCACGGCCCCAGACTTTGAATTTCAGAGAAACGACGAAGTGAGCCAGAGGTGAGGCCTGGTTCCTGGAGAGGCAGTGGCGCGCCTCCCTGAGCCATGCGGACTCCTCCCTGCTCCCGGAGGCGCCTGCTGCTTACTCCACACTCCACCCTCTAGAGGCCACCAGCACTGCCTGCACCTGTCCTTCCTGTGCTCGCGGCCGGCTGTGGGCAGCACCTGCGGGCTGACTTGCCACCCAGCTGCCTCAGAATTGGAAGCCCTGCTCCCCACACTCCCCAGGTGTGCTGGGAACTGAGTTACTGAAGACCAAGGGACCACTGAGGCAGAGGCCCACAGCCCAGGCTGCTCTGCAGCTGGAGCGGGTTACCTTCTTCTTGATGCCGTCCTGGATGACGGTGGTGCGGTACAGCCTCAGGAGCCCCTCCTCAGACAGGTTCCGCACCAAGCGCACGATGGACTTCTTGCAGCACTTGGTGGCCACGCCCTCCTGCTTCTCCTGGTCCATGATCATCTTCTGTATCCTGGGACCAGAGAACAGCCGACCTTCCCACCTGCACACGGCAGGCCACGCTCCACGCCAGGGGACCCGCCTCACGTACCCAGCACAGATGGGGGTGTCACCGGGGTCTCACCCCAGGAAGGTGGGCTTCCTGAACACGAAGACACCTCCCGTGGCAAGCAAGGCAGCCACAGTGGCCCCGTCCGCAGAGCCCACACGCCAAGCCTTGCCCACCACCCAAGGCGCCATGGGATCTGGGACCGCGAGGGGAGGGAATCGTCCTCACCAAGTCTATGCCACCACTGTCCCCTCAGACCCGAGCTGCTCCTTGTCCCCACATCTCACTCTCTAGGTCTCACTGAGTCACTCCAGTGACCTTCCTAGATCCCGGGTCTCAGAATGCCAGGTCTAAAAGGCACGTTAGCAACACCTCGCCAAATCCCCACTGCACAGAAGAGGGGCCCAGGTGACCGTGCACCTGCAGATGGCCCTGCCCCAAGTCCAGCCCTTGTCAGGGATAGAGCGTGAAGAAGCCGTGCCTGCCCGAGGGGGTGGGGGCCAAGCCCCAGCCCAGCCCTGCTGGTGCTGCTTCTCCCACAGAAGCCCCTGCACACAGGTCCCACGGGGAGCCCCGAGCTCCCCTCCTCGGCAGCCTTCGGGTGAGCAGAGGCGCTACACGGGCCACTCCCCCTCCAGCTGGGTCCTGCCCCGTCCAGCGTCTGGTTTTCCTCCATGGCTAGCTTCTAGAACAGCAAGAACAGCCCTAATCCTCTCCACCACGAGGGACACCAGGAGACCCACAGCAGAACAGAGGATCCGAGGCTGCAGCCGTTCAGACGCCAGCGTGCTTACGTGAACAGGCTCTCGATGAGCCGGAGGTTGGTGACAGCCTCGATGATCAGATTCCTGCGCTTCAGCAGCCGGTAGGTCTTGTGGGGCTTGTCCTGGCCCGGGCCATGCTTGCCGGTCCTCTGGGAGCTGCTGCTCTCCTGGAGGACAGACAGGGTGGGCTCAGCCGGGCAGGACGCGCCCTGCAGGAGCACGGCTCCCAGCCCTCAGCAAGGGCAGTCAAGGGGCCCTGCATGTCCAGCACCCGCCCTTCCGTGTTCTGCAGCGGCAGAGCCACCTGCCAGCAGAGGGTCCTGGCCCTGCTGTGACCGGCTGGCTTCATAACAAGATCCCAGGGCCCACTGCCGTGGCTGTCCTTCCACAGGGAGGGCAGAGGGGGCATCCCCACTGAGGGCTCCATGGGGCGACTGTCATCCAACTCTCAATGGCCTTCGCAGACCTGTCCCCGTCTCAGAGGAGGAACCAGGGCTCAGCAAGGCCGAGGAGCCATCTGGGGCACCAGAATGGGAATGTGTGCTAGGACGGGCCTCGGAGTTTCCCTTGGGAGCCACAGGACAGGAAGCAGAGGTTGGCTCTGGAGTCCAGTCCAGGTCCCCTGAGAGAAGTCTGAGGCCTGGAAGAGGGACGAGGAGGTGCCCCTGCCCATGGCCTCTTCACCCTGAGTCTCATCTGGTTCCCATGAGCTCAAAAGGGACCTGCCCATGTGCCCCAGTCAGACCACGTGAGCCCGGAGCGGGGAGGATGCTGGACCCAGCACAGCCTGTGGCCCGGGGGGCACACGCTGGCGTGTGGTGGCCATGGCTGCAGTGCTGGCTCGCTGCAGACTCCGCCTCCTGGCTTGGGGCAGAGCTCTCAGGACCGAGGCGCTTGGGCTGGGGAACGGCTTCAGCCAGCCGCACAGGCGCCCTCTGCCCACATGGCACTGGGGCCATGCAGGACGGACTGTGGGGACCAAGAGGGCTCCCTCGAGTTTCAGAGTGAGCACACTGCAGGCTGCTGGCCACGGGGCTGCTGGGGAGCAGACACACTGCCAAGAGCCACCAGGGAGCAGAGGATGCCACTGTCCCCAGAAAGACACGACAGGCGGAGGTAGCGCTGCCACCACTCGGGGAGTGACGTCCATCCGAGGGAAGAGCTGAGTGGGCAGACACCATGGGGCTCGGGGCTGGAAGCCACACTGCTGGGGTGAGGGGAAGGGCATGATGGGAAGCGGGGAGAGGAGGGCGGGGGAACCATGGGAGCCTGGCAGGGGCCACAGCTGGCAGGCCCAGGTTCCTCAGCCAGCAGCAAGGCCAGTCACGAGAGCGCTGGGGCACCACACGAGGAGGAGAGCACCCACTGCGCCCCAGCACGTCTGCACAGGAGGGGAGCAAGGCAGGTGAGGCCCCAGCCAGTGCCAGTCCCCCTTGGTCTCCCAGGGGGCCGCGCCCCCCGCAGCCCCAAGCTGGTATTCACCCCGCAGGGCTGGGACCCTGCACCACACGAGCAGCATGGAAAGCTGCCCACCCACAACCCACTCCCTGCTGGGGGCCTCCTTCTGCTCCACTTCCAAGCCTGGCAGCATCTGAGGCACCTTTAGGTGACAGAGGACATGGAGCTGTCCAAGTGGAACCCCACAGGGAGAAGGGCATTCCTGTGCCAATTACCTTTAACCCTCACCATCACCCTGATGGAAGAGCCTCACACACACCGTGGCCCACAGCAGTATTTGCCCAGAACTGATCAACACACGTTTTTTTAAAATCTATTTTATGATCTCCTTCTTTTTTTACAGCAAATGTTCCTGGCCTTGCATCTAAAGCAGGCTTCTCAACCGTGGCCCTGCAGAGTCTGGGCTGGATGATGGGGTGCTCGGTGTGGGAGCACTTGCTCGCACGCACCAGGTCCTGGGCCTGGTCCCCAGAACCACAAAAAGAACAAAGACAGCATGCAGCCATAGCCAGGTGCGGCGGGGCAGCCTGCAGGCTGGGCTCCCTGGAGGCTGAGGCAGGAAGATCACTTGAGGCTGGTCAAGGCCCCACGGGGGCAATGTACCAGGACCTGTCTCCAATCAGGAGCAGCACAACCAGCACCCCGACTCACTGCGGGAAGAATCCCCTCCCTACATTATGACAATCAGAAATGTCCCCCTGGCAAATGTCCTCTGGGGGCAACACCAACCCAGGGCCATCTAAATTGGCAACACAGAATTTCCTGGCAAAATAAACTTGAGCAAAAAGCAGCAGCTGTTGGAGACGGAAGCCCAGGGACAGAGCAGTGCAGGTGATTCCTGTGTAGGTCCCGGCAGGTGAAGGAGCATGGGGACAAGGACCACGGCTCCTGTGACAGAGCTGGCACTCGGGGCTGGCACTCTCCCTGCCCATCCCTGCTGTTGTCTTGGTGACTTTCAAGCAGACACGAGAACACTGGCACCTAGTGGCCAGGCTCCTGCGGGCACAACACCCGCCCCAGCAAACACCGACCTTGGGATTGTCCAGTCGGACCTCCTCGATCACGGCAATGTCCCCACTGTTACTCTCCACACAGTGGGAGCCGAAGGACACGTTTAAGTCCGAGTTGCTGCTGGTGTCCAGGAGGCTGTCCCTGACCACGGAGCCCCGGCGGGGTCGCTCCTCCGCAGCTCCTGCGGAGGAAGACGGCTGTTTCTTCAACGGGTGCAGGTTCAGGACTTTCCACCCACCTGTGACAGGGCAGGAGTGGAGCGGTCAGGAGGGAGGTGAGGGGGGCTTCTGGGTGGGCAGCTGCACAGGAGCCATCTGGCCACACCTGCCAAGAGTCACTTCAGAGACGGCTGAGCATCAGCGGGTGCCAGTGCCCCCTTAGAGGCCGGACGCTGGAGCTGCAGGCCTGTCTCCGCCTTCTTACCACAGTGATCTAGAATTAAACTGAGTACCCAGGGAGTTTTGAATAGAGGTTGGAGGGATGGTGATAGAGGAAACTTCTAGAATTCCAACCCTTTAATAGTAAAAATGTAAGAAAACCTTTGCCGCGGAGACTGTATGCAAGCAGGCAGGAGACAGAGCGCAGGACTGTCCCCGCCAAGCCTAGGATTGAGATGCAAGCGACACCTGTGGGCCCCAAATCAGGGCAGCAGCACGGGAGTGTGCTGAGGGGTGGGTGGAGACACGGCTGCTTCCTGCAGGTGCCCAGCAGGTGGATGCACGGCCCCTGCCCGCTCCCACCCTGCCGAGCGCTCCTACCCTTGGTTGGCGTGGAGTGGTGCGGCTGGGGGCCGCGTCCCAGGTCCACAGAGGACCTCGGGCGGCCCTGGGCGCCTCTGGCCCTGCGCTTGCTGCTGCGGCTGCGCTCATCCTCGCTGTCCGACTCGGAGAGGAAGGCGTCCTCGCCCTCGGGCAGCAGCGCCTCCTCAGGCACCGAGGCCAGGCTCACGGTGGTCAGGAGCTCGCTGCGGGCCTTCTCCCGAGCATATTGCCGGCTGAGGTCGCTCTCCTCGGCAAACACGCAGGAGATGTACTTGGTGGTCCGCTGCCGGCCCTCGTCCTCCATGAATCCCTGCAGGGCACACAAGTGCTTACCAGACTGGAAAGAGCGTGCTCTGCCCACCAGCAGGCAGGGGCCCACCCGCTTTCCCCAGCGACGCTCCCGCCTCACCGCCTGGGTCCTGCTTCCGTGCGCCTGCCCTACAGGAGTGGCTTCCTGGACTGCAGCTTGCACCTGCTTGTCTGCGGCTGGGATCCGAGTGCAGGGCCCTAACCTGATCTCCCTGGGCCTCTGGCCTGGCACAGGCCTGGCTCACAGAGACCACGGTCAGTAAACAGGGAGTGTTTTACACAGAATTCAGTGGTCGCCAGGCACTGGAGAGCCCAGGCCTGCAGGGCACCTGCTCCCTCAGCCTCAGCCACAGGGACTGATGGCCTGGTCATCGCTGATCCATGCTCAATCTGTCTTCTGGAAGAGGGGAAAGGGCTCTTCCCAGGCCCCTTAGCGGGAAGCGTGGTGTCTGTGCACACGCCGCACGCCAGGGCAGGGGCCAGTGTTCTGCCATTACCAGTTCATTTTGCCTTCAGGCAAAATATCCAAAATGTGGGCTAGAAGTGGGTGAAGCATTCAAGAGGGTGGTGGGTTGAAAGTTGATTCCCAGGGTGGTGCTACTGAGAGGTCCTCAGGGCAATGGGGTGTGCTCTCAAGGAGATTATGGGACCCCGTCACCTTCTCTCCTTTCTGGCTCATGATATAAGCAGTTTGCTTCACCGTGTGTTAGCAATAGACTAGGAACCTACAGAACCACGAGCGAAAACAAACCTTTTCTCTTTTAAGTTAATTGCCTCAAGTATTTCATTACAGCTAGAGAAAGCTGAGTAATACAAGCATCAAGGCTGAGACGGCAGGTGTGAATTAAGGAAAGGGAGCACCAGATAGGCACTTAGTCTGCTTGCTGCCCTCCGGTTCCAGAGAGTCACATAAATGAGGAGGGCAGGTGAACAGACACGCGCCAGCTCCAGCTGCCTGTCCCCATGTGGGAGTGAGCTCCAGGTGCAGCTCAACTGCCTTCCAACTTTTCAATGCTGACAACTCTTCCAATTTTTCAAAAGTGGAAACAAAAGCCACGGTAGCAAGTGTAAGGGGAGCTGTAACTTGCCCGCGGGCTGCCTGCAGCCCCCAGGGAGCCTTCGCCTCCTGGCCAGACGGCAGGTAACCGTCCTTCGACTGTCTGGGATGTGGCTTCGTAAGCACACACTAGGCACAGCCAAATGGCCTTACCTTGACAACCTTGAACCTCTGAAGCAGCCGGCACAGCATCCTCGCTTCCAGCTTTCCCACGTTCATGGCCACTCGGATCTCAGCTTGGGAAATTCCTTTTGTGCCTCTGCGCTCGACTGTGAGGAACAACACCGTGAACCCCAGTGCGGCCAAGGGGCCACTGTGCAAAGTCGCCCCCTCGCTCCCAGGGGAAGGCAGGAGGGCAGCAAACCAACAGAGGAGGAGTGGCCTTCCTCCCTGCTGCTCCCGGCTCTCAATCACACTGCTAAGAAAAGTTGCTATTTTTCCCGAGGACTTGCTAGCGCACTCCACCAAGCTAAACGGGAATGGAAAGCCGTCAGCAGCTCCTCACCAGCGCCAGGAGCATCGTTTTTCCTCAGAGCACCTGGTCAGCCCTTTCACTGGACTTTGTCAGATAAAGGAAACTGATTGTCCAGAGCAAAACCGTTAACTCGTGTATGATTATGTCAAAACGAGCCCACGATGACGCATGATTGTAATGCACTACGAAAGCATCAAGAAACATCAGTGGTTCTTAACTGAGAGCTGCTCTTAATGTGCATTTCTCACGTTTCCTTCTTGGGAGACGAGGCACGGGACACCAATGATGGTGCTGTCCTGACAGCCTGCAAGCGGGGACCACAGGGAATGACTGCTTGGCCCCCAGCGCTGGATGGCTGCTGCCTGTGAGCCGCCAGGCGCTCTGCTCTTGCCCGGCCACCGACTCTGGCTTCTCCGAACTGTTCCCTCGCCCACCTCCATGACGCCCTTTCAGTCCATTCCTCTGCCTGAGGCTGAGACTCTAGGAAGGAGGCCAGTGGGAGCGGAGGCGGCAGTGCATGCCAGGGGGGACGTGGACTGTGGGCAGACGTGGCGGCAAAGCTCCTGACTGGAGGCTGCCAGGAAGACCCAGCCAGGACGAGGCGCTGCCCCGCCGCTGCAGGGCATCAGCAGGCCAAGGGATGGCGGGTCACATCCCTATAGGACACATGCTACAAATGGGGACAAAGGGTTAAGGGACACATTCCTGAACAGGTTCTGAGGAACCCATCCTGCCTCCTGGCCAGCAGTCGTCCGAGGGGCCAGCCGGTGCAGCAGTGCTGCTTCCGACCCTCTGGCTGAGCCAGAGCTCCCGCTCAAAGTCCTCCTCCCCAGGGACCCGAGGTTACACCTGCCTCGGCACTGGGTCCCTGCTGACCTACAGACTGTGGGGCCAGGGGAAGGGTGAGGAATCAGGGGCTTTTGCCCCTTGGTCACTAGGACTCCCAGCCGTGGCCACTCCAGCCAGTCTTGGAGGCAGCAGTGGCTCTTGAGCCTATGAACATGAATGACACCAACAGTGCCGTGGTCTGGACTTAGCTCGCAGCCACCAAAACCCATGTTGAGACTGAATTCCTCCCGCGGGGCTGGGAGGCGGGGCGAGCGGGAGGAGGGGGGCGTGGACAGAGCCCTGGGAACGGGTGAATGCCAAGGAGTCCCCGCTCTGGGACCTGGATTGGCTACCCCAAGAGCAGGCAGTCTCACAGCAAGGCCACTCTCTGTCTCCTCCCTAGGAATCTGCTTCCCTCTGGCTCTCTGTCTAGGCGTGGAGTGGCCCATGGCCCTCACCACAAACTGAGCAGATGCAGGACCCAGTCTGAACTCCTTGGCCTCCACAACCGTAGGCAGAATGAAATCTTTCCTTTATAAATGACCCAGTCTCAGGTGCTTTGCTGTAATACCAGAAAATGGACTGAGATGAACAGCAATTTTTTTTTAACACTTTCTACGAACGGGCACTGCTCTAGATATTTAGCCCTATGTCATCCATCCTCACAATGTGCTGTGCGGGTGCTCCCCCACATGCTGGCTAATTTTAGACACTGACTTGGCTGGAGGCAGGGACACCAGGTAAAGCATTACTTCTGGATGTGCCTGCAAGCTTATTTCTGGAGGAGACTGGCCTGCGAAGTGGTAGGCTGCTTGGGAAGATCTGCCCTAATGTGGTGGGCACCCTCATCAGCTGGGGGCCCAGGAGAACAGAAAGGCAGAGGGCAGGTGAATTCACCCTCCCTCTTCCGAAGCTGGGATGCCCTGGGACGTCAGGCTCCAGCTCTCTGGCCTTGGGCTCCGGAGGCTCCGGCCTGTGGCAGGCCTCTGGGCCACTGTGATCACAGGCCGGCTCCCCTGATGAACTCCCGCGTCCCGCTCTACGTATGGCCTATTGGTTCTGCCTCCCCAGGGAACCCCGAGACATCCCACTTTACAGGGGGGGACCGAGGCTCAGAGCCCAGCTAATGTAACACAGGAGAGTGTCAACAAGGCTGGGAACTTGAATCTGACCCTGCAGCCTAAGCCCAAGGGAACCGGGTGCATCCCGACTCCGACGCTCAGGAGGGTGTCTGAGCTGGGTGGCAACGGCACTCACTGAGCTCGTAGGTCTGCGTGAGCATGTCCCGCTCAAACACGATGTCCACCGGGGGCACGCCCTTGGAGATGACCTCCTCGTCATCGTCGTCATCGTGGTCATCTTCAACCTTCCGCTTGAATTCCTTCAGCAGTTTAAGGCACCGAACCATGACATCGGTCCCTGGGGACAGGAGCACAGGGTTTGTGGCAGTGAGCAAACAGCACCTGAAATGTCACAGCAGACTCCCGCAGACCCAGCCGGTCACCCCCTCAGCGTCTGTGGAGTTTGCGACTCATGTCCAACCTGCAGCCTGAGAATGGACTCCTTCAGATGATTCTTGGTTGTTACGACAATCGGGGAAGGAAGAGAAGCAGATGAAAGGAACCATGAAGTGCCCTGTCGGTCCTGGCAGACAGCAGCCTTTCCTGCTGGACGGCAGCTCCCGGGGGTGGACAGACCTGTCCCTGCAGCCTCTCTTCCCGGCACCCAGGACAGGAGGCATGCACACAGGATTTGCCGACAGGATGGAAGCTGGCTACCTCCCCTAGGCCACAGGCATGGCGGCAGCACGAAGGTGTGCAGTGGCCCTCCAGCCCAGGCTCTCGGGGAAGCATCACCGACCTCAGTGGGATGGAGGGCTGCCGTCTCTTCCTACTCTAAGACACGCCCATCGCTGGCCTTGGGTCATGGTGGCCTGCTTCCTGAGATTCATGGGGACCTGCCCTGCTCTGGTTCTGAGCATGGCCTTCAGCCTGGACGGTCCAGCTGGGCAGGGAGGCTGAGGAGGCCTGGAGACCACGAGCTGTCATTCCCTGCAATCACGCTGGGCCAGCCTCAGGAGCCCCGGGGGCTGAGAAAGTGTAGGGGGCCCAGAAGAGGTGCTGCGGCTGGACTCTCCACAGCTGAGCCTGAGCACAGCGACTCGGCTAGATGGCCATGGGTGTGCTGCTGTGCCCCAGGCTCAGCCAGTTTCTCTACCATGTGTCCCAGCCACACTTTCCTTGTATCCATCAGACAAGAAGATCCCATTCTATCTACCAGAACTGTCTCTGCCCTTCCTCAACACACTGATCCCGGGAACATTTCCCTTTCCCCAAATTACGTCAAGCACATCTTCACTTTGGAAAACACCAGGTCAGAGGAAGCCTGGCCCAGAGTTCAGTACCTAGACTCCCCTGCTCCAGGGCTGGGTGAGCCCTGCCCACCTTTCTCAACACTAACCGTCGTGCACTGGGGCCCTCCTGGGGTTCTGGGAGCATCGGAGGAAATGAGGCAGCAAGGGAGGGGCAGTCTGTGCTCCCGATTCCAGGGGACCCGTGGACCCAGCTTCCCCAGCCCTTCACACCACACCTCTCCCACAGCTCTGGAGTTTGACCAGCCTGAGAATTTCAGTTCTGCGGGGCCGGGGATGGAGCTCAGGGCTAGAGTGCTCGCCTAGCAGTGTGAGGCCCCAGGCTCCATTCCCAGCACCGCGAAACAAAAAACCAAACAAAGCCGGTCCATGTCTATCACTGGAATCCCTTCAGCTCTGACTTGCCATTTCTGAGGAGCCTGTTCCAGAACATATGTCTGCTAAAGCAAAGCCAGAGGCCCCCAGGGAGTCGGTCGGCACACGTGCCCAGGGCAGCCACCACCGGAGGCTGGACCCCACACGGGCTGGCTCTCCAGGAACAGAGGGCTGGAGAAACAGCCAGAGGACCACGTGCGCCTGAGGAATCTTCTAGACACAGTGTCCTGAGGTCACAGTTCAGCACACAGAACCCTGAGGGTCTCCAGCGCTGGACAGGCAGGTGCTGAATGCCGACCTGAGGACCAGAGGCTGCGGCAGGGGCCTTCCACAGCGTGGCCGGTCCAAGCAGGAGTTTCGGGAGCTTCCGCTCCTCCTCACTGGGGCCCCTGCAAGTCACTGCTGCTTTAAGAAAATGGAAACTGAGGCTGGGAGGGATCATGTGACCTAGTGATCTCCCGACATGGCCTAAATTTGACATCCCAGTCAGAAAGCACTGTTTCCTGGAAAAGAAGATGTGGAGGGGCTGCGTGAGGGCCTGCTGCCCAGGCTCACAGCGAGGACTTTCATCTGACCGCCTGGCTGGCCGCAAGGAACCTGGGAAAGAAAGGAGGGCCAGACGGGGATACGCAGGCCCCACATGGGCGCTGGGCAGACCCTCCCTGAGGGCCACAGACAGGAGGCTGCCCGGCGCTGCCCACCAAGGCATACAAATTCAGTCCCCACTCCAGCCCACCCAACGCCCTGCGCGGAGCCAGGCTGTCATGCTGCGGGTCCTTCAGTCTCGAACACCACCAAGCAAGCCCACCCTGGAGGGATGCAGGGACCTAACAGACCTGGAAGCCCAGACTCAGGGCAGCCCAGGAATGACGGCGGAGGGCGCTGGCACAGCGCAAGTGTGGGCTGCGGACCTGCCTCTGCCAGCTGTGTCACCTTGCCCAAGGGACATGTCCTGTCTGCACCTCAGCTGTGCAATGGGGACAAGCATGGTATCTCCTTCAGAGTGCTAAGGACCATGTAGCATAGAGGCCACGCTCAACAGACGCTGGTCACTGCTTCTGTCCCCACTGTCATTACCTCAAAACAGCTTCTGAGGATCAAATGTCACACCTAGTCACCTGGACTGAAAATGCCACAAGACCGCCTGGGGCCTTTAATTCAATTTGCTTCCACAAACATTTACGCTGCACCAGATCCAGACAGACACGACGGGCTCCCTGCACCCGCACCCGCTTCCCGGGAGAGGCCGGCAGAGAGGAGGGCGTGGGGCCTGGCACCCAGACGCCCCTGGCTCCACCTCCCTGGGCCTCGAGGAAGCAGCGCTAACTCCAACACGCCTGGGCGAGCTGCTGGCCAGGGCACAATGGGAGAGCCTGCGTCCAGCATGGTCTCCCTGGCCATGTGATGGGCTGTGGGCACCAGAACAGGCCACCCTGCCCTCCTGGCTCTGCATCAAGCACACGGACGTGGACGTGAGAAAGAGCAGGATGGCACCGGCAGGGGACAGACAGGGACTGACACTGGGAGATACTAAAGATGGTCTGCCTGGGCAGAGGAGGACAGGTGTCGCAGGCAGAAGGAGTGGGCTAGAGAGGGGACGGACCCGCTGAAGGGGGGAGGAGGGCAGGAAGTGGGATGGACTGAGCAGCAGGGGGGACTGCCAAAGGTCCAAGCCGCCATCTTTGTTCTGTAGGTGTGTCTGGACCAGCTGAGGCTCTTCCTGTGGTCACCCTGGGGAGCAAGGAGACCTGCAGACCCTGGGGCCTTGGAACGTCCTCGCCAGCCTCCCGTAGCCCCTATCCCAGTGTGCAGGTCCCAGGCCCTCACCTATCAACCTGCCTTTCTCAGAGTCCCGCCCAGTCTCTCCTGGGAGCTGCTGGAGGGGACTGAGGGCGATACACCCTCAAATCACCTTCTGGGTCCAAATTCTTGCAGGAGCACTGTGACCTCGGGCAAGGGATAGTGGCTCCATTTTCTTGATAGTGAAAGGAAGAAAAACAGTACTGATAGCCTGGTGTGTCGTCTGGGTCTCCCCACCCGCCCACTCTGAGACTGACCACTAAGTGGGCTCACAATGGGTGTTGCTGCCCACTTCCCACCTCCGCACACCCCAAGGCCAGCACAGGGAGCAGAGGGGTTCTTAAAGAACCAGGAAGCTGGAGCAGCGAGTGACACACAGGGCTTGCGGAGGCCTAGGAAGTCAGGTAACAGTTCCTGGTTGAGAGCCTCAAGGTCGTCATTAAATACCCACTGCAGGTGTCACCTCCCCAGGTGCCTGGGCTGAGCTGGTGATGGCACTATTAGGCCCCCAAGTTCTTCAAATGGGACCCGTAGATTGGGAGGGCTATGTGTCAATCGTGCAGCACTAACCCCCATGACCTCCGGGGTCAGGGGTCAAGAAAGGGACATGACCTTGCTGAGACACTGCAGTCACCTTCCTGGCCAAGGGCATGTGTGTTGCTGGGCTGGTCACTCCAGGACATCCGTGTGCTCCTGGGCTCCCGCCCTTGCCTTCAGTCCTGCCCAACTCAGGAAGCAGATCCTTTGCTTCCCCAGGACCTGGGACAACCAGCTGGCCACACCCTGGAAAGGGCCGGGAAGAGGGTCTCACCAGCCCCTTTCAGGGGCCACTCATCAGAGGCCTCCGTGCCTGCCCTGCTCCCCGAGCTTGGGTGGACCCTGCCTGCTTCCTGGCTGAGGGAGGCCCGGGGGCCCACTGTGGGCAGGAGGGAGCAACCACAGCTGCCCCCAGTGCCCGAGGCCCTTGGAGAGCTGCCCTGCCCTGGGGAAGTCCAAGGCCAGGAATGTGGGCCTTGGAAATCCCACTCCCCTCCCGAGTTCTTGGCTTTAGAAGTCTTGTCACATTACAGTGTTCCTGCCTCTGTCTTAGTTATTGACGGTGGTGCTCATCTTCTCAGAGGCGCCTCCTCCCTCGGTCACATTGGAAGAGACCGTGCCTGCTTTCTTCCTTACGTGTAACTGCTTTCACCTCTGCCCCACCATGAATTCTCCAGGTTCTTAAACCTTCTGACAATCCTTTTCTAATCTGACCCTTTATCTTTTTTTGTTTTTCTGATCCTCTTTTTAAAATTCCCATTGTTTCTATTTTGAAGCTCTTTTAAGCCTTTCTATTTACTTTATTGCACTTAGTCATTCTTAATGGCTCATTTCTCTTTTTTCTTAGGCTGTATACTGTAATCCTACTCTCACTTTTGAAATGTCCCCTTTTGCCATTTTAACGATTGTAACCTAGTTATGATTGTTAGGCTTAGTTTTTATTTTTTTATTTAAAATTTTAAGGGGTTTATTGAGATCTAATCCACCCACTCAGTGCATACAGGGCAAGAGCGGTTTTAAACAGTTGGGGTCTGCACGCCCCCAGGCAGGCCAGTGCAGAACTCGCAGCGCCCTGAGCCACCAGTTCTCCCCCTCAGCCCACCCCGCGCTCAGCACTGACGAACACGCCTCTGAGACTGGCCGTGCTTCCTCTGTTGTATAGTCTTGGCTGCTGTGGAAATCGGTGGTCCGCGGGCAGGTGGGCGTTATTCCTGGACCCTCAGCGTCAGTCCACTGACTGACCTGCTCTCTTCTGGTTTTGCCATCTTGATTCCGAACGCTGTGCACTAAGTGTTGAAAGTGGGAGTGGGAGCTCCCCTGCAGGACCAGGAGGACCCTGTCCATAAGGAATTTTAGGAACTCAGCTGGGGCTCGATAGGGACTGTGCTGAATCAGGTCGGTCTGGGGCGTTCAATCACCGTGATGATGCTAAGTCTTTCTACTTGTGAACACGGATGTCTTCCCACTTAGATCTTATAAATTTCCACTATTTTGTCGTTTTCAGAGTACATATTTTGCACTTCTTTTGTTATATTTATTCCTAAATTAGTGTGAACAGAATTGCTTTTTCTCAATTTGATTTTCAGAAACACAGTTCTCTTATATTGACCTTGTGTCCTGCAGTCTTGCTTTTTTTTTTTTTCCCTTTTTTTCTTTTTGGTATCAGGGATTAAACCCAGAGGTGCTTAACCACTGAGCCACATCCCCAGCCCTGTTTTATATGTCATTTAGAGACAGGGTCTCCCTGAGTTGCTGAGGGCCTCGCTATGTTGCTGAGGCTGCCTTTGAACTTGCTGTCCTCCTGCCTCAGCCTCCTGAGCCTCTGGGATTACAGGCCCGTGCCACCGTGCCTAGCACTTGGCCTTTATTTTTTAAGAGCCACGAGGAAACAGCTTGGGGAGTCCACATCGTCAGCAGGTGAGTACAGGCACTTCCCCACCCCAACATCGAAGTCACCTTGACACTGAACCTGGGAAGCCCCTCGAATGACAGAATGACCACCTCAGTCTTCGTCCCCAGGAGCACACCTGATAGGAGCTTCCAACAGGGAGTGTGCAGGAGGGACGGCTAATTAACTTCTGTTTGTCTTCCTCTTTTTCTCAGCACAATTTAATAAAAACAGGCTACTGGTAAACACTTGAAGGAAATGATTCAAATTTGCAAAACAGAGCAATTCAGGATGGCTGTTTTCATTACCAAGGTTGTTTTTGCTTTTTGCAAGACAAATCACTGCAGCCTCAGGGGCAGAAAAATATGTATGTGAAATGTGCTAAATCCGAAGTCTTTGTTTAAGGGAGTCTAGAAACAATTCATGTACAGCCGGCACACCTGTGAATTGACGTGAAGCCATCCGTCATCTTTATTTATTAGTTAAGTCTTCTCTATCCCATAATGCCTCAGAGCTTAGTAAGGGTTCATACTAATTTTGCCAAAAAACCCCGACAAAACTCAAGGCAAAAAAACCAAAACGACAACAAAAAACCCTACACGCAGCACCCTAGTCTCCTGCACAGGGAGAGTGACTGAAGCGGCACCTGATTGAATCAAACTGTGAACAGTTTAGCGTCACCTCTGCTCCAGGCAGACTGCGAGGCACTAAGGACATAAAGCGTGCAAGGGGCTGCCCCCTCCAGGCCCACCAGAAAGTCACACAGATGGACCACCCAGACACCAGGTGCCACGGGAAGTGAGGGTGGGGCTGGCGGCGAGGGAGGGGCTGGCGAGCCAGGGCTCCAGCCAGAGCGGCAGGAAGCGCGTGGAGAGCCCTGGGAACACGAGCCTCTGCCATGCCACAGGCTCAGTGGGCACGGCCGGAGCGCGGGGACAGTCTCAATGCTCTGGCTGTCATCCCTCGGATGCCGCCTCTTAGTCCTGCACCAGGAGCCAAACCCTCCGCTACCTGTGCTCAGAGCAGGCCGACCCTTCTTCCAGGAGGTCCTGCTCCCTGGCACGACTCTCGGACTGACAGGTCCCAGGGACGGACACCAGCCGGGCAGGCGGTGGGTCACACGGCAGCAGGCAGGGTGCCCTGTGTGAACAGGAAGGTGGGCTCCCTCTGCCACCGAAGCTAATGGCCACTGAAGAAACGCACTTCATCTCGGTGACTCAAAAGCTGAGGGAGGAGGATCCAAGTTCAAGTGTAGCCTATGCAACTTCGGGAGACCCTATCTCAAAACGAAAACAAAAAAGGGCTTGGGATGCAGCCCAATGGTAGAGTGCCCCGAGTTCAATCCACAGTGCTGGGGGACGGGGGAGGGCACTGCAATGTCGCTCAATTTCATTTTTACACTGAAACTGAAAGTCGGACTTTTTAGGTACAAATTCCTGATTTTTAAATGCCAGCAACAACTCAAGGAGAACACTGTGAGCCACACACAACACACCACCAGTGTGTGACCCCGCTCAATGCACACCACTGCCTGTGAGCCTCACGACACCCTACAGTGGGTGCCAGTACCCCAGATAATCCAGCTGAGGGAACTCAGGTGTGCAGAGTAACTGGCTGAAGCCACCCCAACAGCAAGCAATGGAACCAGACCTGTCTGTCTTCAAAATCCACTCAGGAATCTGTTCACGTGGTCAGTTTGAATTTCCAGAGACCTCCGGCCTGGGAGAGGCTTTTTTCCATGGTTGCCTGCCCAGCAGAAAAACAATCTAAGGTTCCTCCTTATTTGCTCTTTACTTTAAAGACAAAAATCACTCAAGTCTGTTTATTTTTAATGCCTTTCTTCCAGGGGTCAGAAAATAAGCGCACGCCTGTAATCCCAGCGACTCAGGAGGCTGAGGCAGGAGGATCGTGAGTTCAAAGCCATCTCAGCAACTTAGCGATCCTGTCTCTAAATAAAATATTTTTAAAAAGGGCTGAGGAGCCAGGTGTGGTGGCACACGCCTGTAATCCAAGCAACTTGGGAGGCTGAGTAAGGAGGATCGCGAGTTCAAAGCCAGCCTCAGCAACTTAGCGAGGCCCTAAGCAACTCAGTGAGACCCTGTCTCTAAATAAAATACAAAATAGGGCTGGGGATGTGGCTCAGTGGCTGAGTGCCCCTGAGTTCAGCCCCTGGTTCCAAAAAAAAGAAAAATAAAAAGGGCTGAGGATGTGGCTCAGTGGTTAGTACCCCTGGTACACCCCCCACCACCACCACCAAAAAAAGAACAAAAAAAACAAAAACAAAAAGAAACTCTGTACAAAGGGGTCAGGTCCACAGGTCAGGAGTATTTAATGTACTTGGATCATCAGACTCTGGGGCAATCCCCTAACAGCTCAGTCACCTCTCTTTCTCACCAGGGCTCTGCGGCCCGTCCTCACTTCCCCTGCACTCAAGGGCTGATGCCACCGCTCTCCCAGCCAGCGCGCCAGCCCCACATTCACTCAGCTCGGAAGCGTGGGTGAGGAGCCAGGACTCCAGATGAGGGTCGGCTCTCGGAGGACTCCCCTCCTCCCTCTGCACACCTATGGAACGCTCATTATCTGTGTCACCAGCTCCTCCACCAGACCTCACAGAGACCACTAGGTAAGATAGGAAATAAAGGGAGGGAGGGAGGGAGCGGGAGAGATCCTTCTGCAATTGCCTTCTCTCAACAAACATGGCTGCCTTCTGTTGGGCAGAGCAGGGCAGCAGGCAGCCTGGGTCGGGTGCTGGGCCCGCCCTCCAGCACACGTCCTAGCAAGGTGTGCTCAGTCTCCTCAGGCTACCCGCCTCGCGCACAGTCAAGCACATAGGGCCTCCGCAGTCTCCCTTTCTCTCTCCCCTTGAACTCAGGGTGCTTCACCAGAGCTATAACCCAAGTCTGGCCACCCTCCTATGTATTTATTCACTTACTGAGACAGGGCCTCTCCACGTTGCTGAGCCTGGCCTTGAACTCGCAATCCTCCTGCCTCAGCCACACCCAGTTCTAAGTACTGTTTTGCTGCTCATATTGTTTCTCCTGGAGGAAGTTCATTTTTTCTTGTTTGGCTGGTTTTCAATGTGCCTGTCACTCATGTGTCGAGCAGCCGGCGTTTCCAGGGACTTCCCTCCCCTGCCTCTCCGGGTCTGTCAGTCCCACCCCTCCACCATCTTCCCACGGCTCTCCTTCCCTGCCCCAGCATTCCGGTGTCCCCTTTCTCTGTCTCTTGGTGGTAGCTCCCTAACAGGGAGGTGGGAGATGAGCCGAGGATGGGCATGTGTGGGCTGTCCTCATGGTCGTTCCTCAGACGGCGAAGCTGAAGGCAGGCCTGCAGACATGCGGTCTGCTTCCTTCAGAACCCTGAGGGCCCTGCTCCTGCGACTCCCACCTCAGCCTGATGTCGTCCCCTTGCCCCCAGGGTTCTGAAGTCTGAGGATGTTGGATCTACTGTAGGCTGACAGCTTTTGGTCTGGGAACTCAAGTCCTTTGGACCAGCACCCTTCCTCACATCTCGTCACTGCCGAGAACCTCTTCCCTGCAGTCTTCTGCGCTTGCTCTCGAGTGTCCCTCTCTCCCTTTCCCCTCTTCCCTCTTTTGTGTGTCAAGGTTTAGAAAAGTGTCTTCCAAAGGCCCAGGAGCTAAAGCCTGACCAGCCTGTGGTGCTACTGGGAGGTAACGGAATCTTTAAGGAGTGGGGACTCGTGGGAGGAAGTTAAGGTCGCTGGGGGCATGCCCTTGGAGGGGATGTAAGGACCGTGGCCCCTTCCTCCTTATTGCACTCTGGCTATCATGAGGCGAGAAGTTTCTTGTGTCCTATGCTTCCACCATGATGTGCTACCCCCCACAAATCCCAAAGCAGTGCGCCAAGTAATTCTGAACTGCAACCTCCAAATTGCGTCAACATAAACTTTTCCTTTTTAAACTGATTATCTCAGGTATTTTGTTATAGTAACAGAAAGCTGACTTACATACTGTGGGACCCTCTATTATGTGGGTGTTTTAAGCTTGGTCTCTTATTTTCAACCTGGTGCTCTCATTTTCCATCTCTGGAGTTTTGTTCTTCTGGGGGGTTTTCTCAACTACATGTTATTGTATCGCCCTCCACCAAACTGTTACTGGCAACAGTCATGTTTCTTTCACTTCCTGGAGCTGTTCTTACACTTTCCACAGGTTTCTGAGTAGCCTCTTGCTCTGGTTTCACAGACATAACATCTAAGGATTCTTTTTTAAGTTTTCCTCTGCCTCCTGCTTTGCTTCTGTTGCCTACTGGCAAATTAAACTGCTTCTATTAACATTGGCATTCCTCAGTTATGTGCTGAAGCACCTTGTCCCTCAGAGAAGGCCAGGGGGAGGAAGAGGCTCCATGAAGGGTGATGGGGCAGGGGACCCCCAAGTTTCATCTGCAGAACTCTGCTCAGACGCCTCAGCTTCTTCAGAAGAGAGTCCTCCAGCCCCTGGCCTGGGGCGTTCCGGAAACCAGATTCAGGAAGCCATGTTCCTGTCAGGGAGCCCGAGAGGGCCAGGGTGCCGCTCAGTGGCAGAGCACACCTGAGGTACTGGGTTCCATCCCGGAGCTACTCCACCTCCAAGAAAAGACAGAAAACAAACCCCTCCCTCTGCTCACTTCAGAAGCTGTGCCTCTCTTAACTTTCGTCTTCTCAGAGGAACAGCAGTGAAAACACTCCTACCCCGAGAGCATGGCGAGGCCCTGCAGCCTGGAGCAGCGCGCCATGTCCACCGACTATGACCACACGTGGACTGATGGCCCCACGGGCCCACAGCAGGTGTCACCTAGGGACATCGCTGTGGGGTGCCAGGCACTTCCCACACCTGGGCAACTGCTGGTGGAGACAGACGGCCATGCTGCCAGCCACCGGAAGGCGGAGCACGTCCCGCAGGTACAGGAGGAGCACCGATGGCCGAGGCGCTCACCACACTGGCTGTGGTTTAGCGATGTTCCTTCGACTCACATGAACAAACAACCAGGGCACACGGCACGCCCGCTCCGGGCAGCAGCTGCACGTCCTGTGTGTGGCCGGTGGCCTGCACCAGGAGGTCCTGCTGCTGTGGACTTCCTGTCTGTGGTTTTAACAGCCAGGCTGACTCCTGCCTTGTTTCCAGGACACCCTTGCCAGCCGTGTTAGGGGCTCTGTGGGTTTCTGGGCTTCCAGTGTGAACTCAGGCTCCTTCCTCATCAGAGGGGCTGCTGGCGGGTGGTCGCAGTGTGCGACTGCCCGGCACTGTCCAGGTTTGCCTAAGTCCTGCTGTGTTGGTCCAACGGCAGAGTGGATCTGCCGTTAAGTGACACAGGAATAATCAAAAAGGCTCACTGGAGATGGCGCGGCCTGTTGTGAGGAGGAAGAGGAACTGGATTTTGGACACCATGACTGGAGATGCTGGGGACGTTGCTGGAGGCTAGAAATGCTTCCGTTCAGCAAACACAGGGGACACTTTTTATTTTGGTACTGGGATTGAACCCAGGGGCACTTTACCACACCACTGAGCTATACCCCCAAGGCCCCTTTTTAAATTTAAAATTTTGAGACAGGGTCTAAGTTCCTGAGGCTGGCCTTGAACTTACAATCCTCCTGCCTCAGCCTCCCAGGTGTGCGCCACCAAGCCTGCCTTGGGGGCAGTTCTTACATAGAAGGCCCTGAGCCAGGCGGTGTAGCAGAGTGAACAAGGTCAGGAATCATGCTGCTGCAGGCAGAAGGTGACCCACGAGAAAGGCTGGAGTTCAGAAGAGAGGAGGGAACGGAGCTGGCCGAGCAGCCCAGGGCACGGGAGCGCCCCCTTTACCTTTCTTGGTCTTACAGGGTCCACATTCAGGGTGAATCTCTTGTAAGGGAAGAGACACCACCTTGGCCAGCCCGGCGTTCAGCATGTACTGGTAGAGACGCTTGAAGGTCCGCTCGCACAGCCCCTGCCGGGACACAAGGCAAAAGCCACCGTCAGGCAAGGCGTGGGAAAGTGGGCTCGACCGCAGAGTCAGACCTGAATGAAGTGTCCATTCTCCACGAGGAATGCTAGACACCCAGAGGAATGACTGCCAAGCCACGACATCAAGGGAGCCACACAGGCCCAGGGCAGCCCTGAAATGACTCTTCCGACTCTAGGAGGGTAACGAGATCTGCCTGAGGAGATCCTGAAATGGACGCAGGGGGCAATCGGGCAGCTGGGGGCAGACAGGAGACCGCGCCCTATGCCTTCTCATACTGTATGGTTTTTAAAACAAAATTTTTAATTTGTTCCAATTGGTGCACACGACAGCAGAGTGCATTTAGGTACACCACGCACGGGTGGAGCAGAACTCCTCAGGTTCCTGAGTGTGCACATACAGGACCACACTGTCACGCAGCCAGGCGTGTTGCACGCTGTTTGATTTTAACCACGGAGAGTACTGACACACACAAGCCCTGGAGCAAACAGGGAAACATCAGGTTTAAAACAATTTTACAAAATTACTTAAAATGTGGTCCAGGGCTGATGCAACCAAACACTCCGAGCTATTTCCCCAGTGCCAGGGTGACCAACAGACGGCCACCAGTGCAGGCCAGGCCTTTTCATCTACATAGTTTCTTTTTAAAAAGCAATTTACCTGCCAGCGATGGAAAGTAAGACCGTTCCAATGCTGAGCAAAGAGAGTGATGCGGGGAACAAACAGAAAAACAGAGACACACAAAACATTCTAAAAGAGAGCAAGGCTGGAGGAATCACAATCCTGATCTCAACAATACTCAGGAACCGCCGCAGCAAGCACGGCACAGCACTGCGTGGACACCAGGGAACGGAAGACAGACCAGCCCGCACAGATGGCCACCTGACCCTTGGCAAAGGAGCAAAAATGCACATTGAGAAAAGTGAGCCTTTTAACAAATGGTGCTGGGAAAACTGGATAGCCATCAGGAGGAGACTGAGGCGCGACCCTCCCTCACCCTGAACAGAAACCAACTCAGAGTGGGTCAGAGACCCAGGAAGGGACCAGAAACCTGCAACTGCTAGAAGAAAACAGGGCAGCACTCCATCATACCAGCACAGGCGCTGACTTCCGTAGCAAGATTCCTGAAGCTCAAGAAATAAAACCAAGAATGAACGTGTGGGATGGCATCAAATTTAAAAGCTTCTGCACAACAAAGAAAACAATTAAGGCTGGACATGGTGGCATATGCTCGTAATGCCAGCAATTCAGGAGTCTGAGGCAGGAGGACTGAAATGCGAGTTCGAGGCCAGTCTCAGAAATTTGGTGAAAGCCCTCAGTAACTTAGCGAGGCTCTATCTCAAAATGAAAAGGTTTTAAAAAGGGGCTGGAGATGTAGTTCAGTGGGAAAGCATCCCTGGGTTCAATCCCCAGCACCAAAAAACAGAACAAAAACCAATAAAGAATGTGAAGAGCTGGGCATGGTGGCACACACCTGCAATCCCAGCGCTTGGGAGGCTGAGGCAGGAGGATCACGAGTTCAAAGCCAGCCTCAGCAAGGTCAAGGCACTAAGCAACTCAGTGAGACCCTGTCTCTAAATAAAATACAAAATAGGGCTGGGGATGTGGCTCAGTGGCTGAGTGCCCCTGAGTTCAATCCC
>JAJEJO010001815.1:0-22886 GCA_020662805.1 Glaucomys volans | reverse complement strand
AAAAAAAAAAAAAAAAAAAAAAAAAAAAAAGTGAAGAGAGAACCCACAGAATGGGAGAAAGTCTTTGCAGCTCCTATTCCAATAGGGGATTAATACCCACGAAACATAAAGAACTCAAAAACCTTAACACCAGGAAACCCAAATAATCCAATCAAAACAGGCAAATGAACAGATATTTCTCAACAGAAAAACAAATGAAACAAATGGCCAACAAATACATGAAAAAATGTTTAACATCCTTAGCAATCAGGGAAATGCAAATCAAAACTACATTGAGATTTCATCTGATTTCACTCCAATCAGAATGACAGTTACAAGAATACAAATAACAATAAAAGCTGGTGAGGACATGGGGGAAGGCTGTTGGTAGGCTGTTGGTTGGACTGCAAATTAGTACACCCACTCTGGAAGGCAGTGTGGAGAGTCCTCAAAAGACTGGGCATAGAACCAGCGGACGACCCAGCGATCCCACTCCTTGGTATTTATCCCGAAGATTTAAATCAACATACTATGGTGATGCGTGAATAACAGCCAAGTAGAGAACCAGTCGCGGTGCCTGGTAACAGATGAGTGATGAAGAAGGTGTGGTGTGTACACATAATGGATTGTCACTCAGTCGTAAAGGAGAACGAAATCATGCCACTTGCTGGCAAATGGATGGAACTGCAGAAAACCACGCTAAGTGAAATGAGTTAAATTCGGAAAGCCAAGAGTCAAATGTTTTCTTTCATATGCGGAAGGTAGAGAAAGAGAGAAAAAAAGAAGGGATTCTTATGAAAATAAAAGAAAGACCAACAGAGTAGAGGAAGGTTACCAAGAGGGGTGGGCTAAGATGAACGTTTCCTTTTCTATCAAAGCGACCCCATACCATAACGCTCAAACATGGTCACTGCAACTTCAGTTTCACAATGGTAATGGAGCCGCCTTAGGTTAAAGGTCAGCACGCAGCCATCTGTAAGCCCCCTAACACTCCCCTTCGCAGCTGCAGCCCTTCTCCCGTGCCCACCCAAGCTTACACTAGCTGACCACGTAGACGGTGACCCCGAGCTCCTCCTGTCAGAGCAAGCTGTGTAGGGATGAAGCAGCCCACCCAGGCTGCTTGCTCGTGGAGCCTCTGGGGACGCACCCTTCTGCAGAAGGACCATTCTGCCGTGCTGACCCACTTCTGCGCATGCACTTAACCTCCTGCACCTTGGTATGTCTAACAGAGGGAATGGGGGAGTCCTGGGAAACCAAATACCAAGCCTGCCTATATATATATAAAACTCAGGAAATGAAATAACATGATGGTAATAATTGTGCTATCAGGGAGATGGGCAGAGGAGAGCAGTGGACTGGGGGAGGAGGCGGGGAGAGAAGAAAAGGCACCAGGGATGAGTCTGACAGACCTGCGTCACGGGCTGAGCAAGCACGGCCTAATGAACCCCACTGCTACGCACAGAGTGCACCAAGGAAAAGAGAGAAACAAACCCCAGAGTCTGGCTTCTCTTGAAAAGCGAAGATCTGGCAACCAACGCTAGGAGCTCCCTGCAGCAGGGCAGGCTGCCCCGGCCCTGCGCTGCCTGCCCAGCCCTGGCGGTGAGACAGGAATCAGCGGCTCTGTATCACCATCTGGGTGAGGCTTTCTCTAATGGTCCTTAAGAGGAAGGTGAATTCCCTAACCCTCTACCGCTATCAAAACCTGTTCCTACACTTGGCCATTCTGGCTCGCTACATCCCACTCCTGGCCTGGGTGTCATTTGATTTTGCGACCTGGGAAGAGCAGGCCATAGTTCCCACTGCCCCAAGTCGCAGACTGAACACTGACAGGCCCTCAGGACTACATGCTGCATGCCGGGTCTCCAGGGCTTCTCTCATCCTCGGGGGAGATGGAGCAAAAGACCCTGGGCCACACACGTGGGATCAGCTCTCAACCGGCCAGCACTCACGCCACTGGCAGCAGAACAGATGGCTAACCAGAACTACCCATGAGTCCCAGATGGCTCATTCAAACACTCTGCTCGTAATGGCATCTATTGTCAAACTAGTTGTGCCCCAGCATCGGGGAAGACCCTGCAGAAACTCATCCACCAAACGTAGCCCTCGACATACGGTACGAAGCCCTGGACCGCCTACGAGGACGGAGATGGAGGCCTGCCTTCCGGGGCTGCCACCGAGGGAGGGCATCAACGTGCACGGCAAGAAGGGAAAGGGCACTGCAGAAGAGCGCCCAGACCCACAGCACAGGCTTGGATGAAGGCTCACGACTCAGCTCGCTCGCCCCGCTCCTGCGGCAGGCCTGACACCACCAGGGATGCACCTGAGGTCGTCACCCTCACACATCTTAACAGCAGAGCCGTCAGTCCTGCTCCTCACCCACGCTCCTTCCGCTTTCCACACTCTGCATGGTGCTCAGTCTTCGTTTGCTCCGTGGGCCGGTACCGTCCACAGTGGGATGGAGCATGGGCGGAGAGGAGCAGGCTCCCGTGCTCCCGGGGCTTGCCTTCCCGCGCCAGCCACCACGGCCAAAACACACGCCTGGTCCTAAGGCGCTCCTCCTCCATTCCCCTCCACGTGGGGCCCAGTCTGTTAGCCAGGCCTGTTACTTCACTTCCCAAATGCTGCTCAAGCCATTTGTGCCCTCAGGGACCCCTGCTGGCTGGCCAGGTAACAGCATCCACCTTCCCAGCCATTCTGAGCTCCTTCCCTCCCCCGTGCACCTTCCTGGGCGCTCTCTCCTCTTCCTACATCTTCTCCACGCGCATACTACCCGGGCCCTCTGACCTGGCCCCTGCGTTCCTCTGCAGCCAATCTCCAGCACCCCGCCCTCAGCACTGAGGACCTCTGAAAACGCCCCACCACCCCAACAACTCCATGTCTCTGCTCAGCCTAGCTCCTTTGTCCTATGTGCTGTTCCCCTCTGTCCATGCGGAAAGCCACCTGGCTCTCTAAGGGCACCTGTCCTGCCACCGTGCATTCGCACGCTCGGCCTTCCAGTCAGACGGCTCTGCACCCGTGAGGTCTGCCAGCCCCACTCATTTTAACCCCCAGTGGCACCTAGTTCTGACTCAAAGCAGACACTCTCCAAACCACGTTGAATCAACCAACAAAACAACGTCCCGAAGCCATGGAGTCTTGATGCATTCAACTGCATGGTGCGGACCTGACACCAACCAGCCCCATCCCCCCGCCCCCAAAGAACTGGGTAAAACAGAGGATCCCAACCCCCAAAGCCTGCAGGACGAGGAACACAGCAAACAAGGGCTCAGGTGTCTGCTTATTAAACATGGAGGCATTTTCTTTGTTTCTACTAGAGTCTCTGAGGGAGGCCTCAAAATCCACCTTCTATTTTCTACTTTTTCTTCTTTGCAGTGCTGAGGATCAAACCCAGGGCTTCACACGTACCAGGCAAGCGCGCTGCCACTGAGCCATGACCCCAGCTCTATTTTCCACTTTTGATAGAGACTGATACAGAGAAAGACTCTGTAGCTCAGGGTGCATGGATGACAAATGGCACTGACTGTGCCTCTGTGTCCAAAAGGTGACAGGATGTAGGGGGACGGGGGTGGGGTGGGGTGGCTGGCCAAGGCACAACTCACTCCAGCTAACTGTTGTCAGACAGGAGCAGCTGCAGGCCGAGGCTCGCCAGGGCTTCTGACTTCTCAAGGGAAGCTGGAAACCTAGACTTCTATGGAAAATCTCAAGGTAAACAGAAAAAGAGAAAAAAGCCAGGTCAGTTTTATTTCTAACAGGCCAAGTCTGACCCACCAGTCTCTGGTTTGTAAGGCCTGCTTCAAAGAGACTCAGTCTTGTGATGAATTTAACAGTGGGAAACACTCTTCCTGCAAACGGTGACATCAGGGACGACAGCTGGGAGGACACAGCTCAGGGTCACAGGCAGGAAGGACATCCTGGTGTCCATGATCAGACTGCAGACCATGTTCCTTTGGGACTGCTAGTACCCAAAATGTGACTTCAAATTTTAAGCCCTGGGCTGGGGATATAGCTGAGTTGGTAGAGTGCCTGCCTCGCATGCACAAGGCCCGGGTTCAATCCCCAGCACCACAAAAAAAAAAAAAAAAAAAATTAAAAATTTAAAAATTAAAAAAATTAAGCCCTGCAGTTTGGCCTACAGGGCAATCTCTCCTTTCTCCATTTCTGACTTGGGCTCTTTGCTAACTTCCACTAATGCAGTCCTACTCAGGTGGTGACAGGGTCCCACCACACCATCTCCCACCTCACTGCTTCCACTACTGGGCCCAGGACAAAACAGGCCAGCACTGGCTTTCTCCCATGTCACCTCACTTCCTTCACGGTGCAGTCACTCTGTCATCTCATTATATACCCATTGGGAATGAAATGATGAGTTTCCTTACGGACGGAAATCTAAATGCCCAGACCTCCCATCCCACGTGAACCCTGACACCAGGCCGAGACAGCCCCGGGGAATGGAAGCCAGCCGGGGGAGGAGCCAAACGAAGGACTCAGCACTTCCTCCTTGTGCAAATAAAGGACAGCCCCACCGTATGAAGCCCACCACAGGCTCTGGGCACAGTCCATTGACCTGCACCTGACCCAGACCTCCGTGCTGGGTGCCATCAATCCAGCCCAGCCCGGGGACCCTGGCAGCTCACCAGCTCCTCTCGCAGCTTGCCCAGCGTCTCTATCTGCTTGCTCCGCGTGCTCAGCATCATGGAAAGCTTCTCCATGAGGATGTCGTATTTGCTCCTCCTGTAAGAAACACCACCCAGGTCATTTGTTCAGGCCTCTTCACCTGCTTTTTAAGATGACAAAATAAGAATTAAAGGACAACATAGCAAACTACAGAACTTTTTTTTTCTTTTTTTTGGTACAAGGAATTGAACCCAGGGCACTTAACCACTGAGCCACATCCCCAGCCCTTTTTTATTTTGAGACAGGGTCTCACTAAGTTGCTTAGGGTCTTGCTAAGTTGCTGAGGCTGGCCTCAAACTTATGATTCTCCAGTCTCAAACTCCCAAGTTGTGGGGATTACAGGCATGTGCCACCATGCTTGGCCAGAGCCTAGTTTTAGGTCCCAATGATCATTCTCATTTTATGTCTAGAGAGACTGCCTGGGAACTGTTCAGTCACATGTCTCAGGTCACCCAACTATGAGAGTGCACAGACCAGACTCCAGGACTAAAAGGCCAATGTAATAATTCTCCAAAATGTCTCCCGTTTTTATGGTACGTGAATGTCTGGGAAGCAGCTCATGCTTCCCTTATAAATCACTTGGTGAAGAAGAGTGGGGATTACGTTGTGCTTTTCCCAAATCCAGGTCCTTGACACAAACCTAGATCCTCCTCTAAATCTGGCGCCCTCCCTGCATCGTGAAGCCCCTGAAGGCCTGCTGTCTACCCAGGCTTCACTGATGGGAGGGACCCGTTTGCCATCTCATTTCTGCTGTGACGCCTGTGTCACAATAAATGCTCTTTCAAACAAACAGCCATCAAAGGAAGCTCCTAAAAAGAGCAGAGGCTGGGGGAGGGGCACAGGGAGGAGCCTTTCGGCCAGTTCAGCTGGACAAGGACAGCTGGGCTTGACTCAGTGTCCCAAGGGAAGGGAAAGCCGGGAGGGATCCAGAGACTGCACCCACTTCTCTGCCTGTACTGCCTCTCGGGGAATGAAACCATCCATCAAGGACGGAGATGCACATGAAGCACCCTCGCTGCCATCCCACACAAGAGGAACACGGTCAGAGGCCCGGGGACTTTGCCCAGGGAAGGGGCAGAGCAAGACACAGACCTCGAGCCGACCCAGCATTCTCCTCCCTGGCTGCCAGCCTATGTCTGAGGTAGATGACAGGGTACACACCAGTTAGGAGTCTGATGACAGTTATTTAACTACTGGATTCACAAAGCACAATTCTCCCAATACAGCATTTCCAAAGCACAGGTTAGACGATGGATTAGGCATTCACCACATTTCGACAGTACAGAGGTGTGAAGGCCAATCTGAACTACAAGACACTTGACGAGAGGACAGAATCCGTAGTCAACGGTCTACACTTGGGTATTGGTACTCTTTGGACCAAGCCATGGGCCACGCGGCAGATACTGTATGCTTAAAACTCTCACCTAATCCTGAGTGTTTGCTCCCCTCCCTCTTGGAGGGCGCACCCAGCAAGGACTCTGTCAACCAGCCAGGGAGACCAGAGATTAATCCCCCACGGTCCAGGGCAGGTCTGCCTACCTACCTCCCAACTATCCCTCTGCCAGGTCTATCTCCGCCATGGAGTGCTGGTAGCCAGGCACTGGGGAGCCCGGAGCTGACTCACCCCAGGTTGTTCTTAGGCCTGCACCAGCTTGGCTCCTTCCTGCCCTACCTTCTGTTCCTCCCACAGAGGGGAGCATGGGGTAGCGGGGTACACTATTAGACTTCTGCAGGGCAGAATATTTCTTCTCCCCATTCTCATGTCAGGTAATTAGCCACCCCAACTGTAAGGAGTAGAGTCAGAGATAACCTACTCACTTCCAGAGACTCCTGGGTGCTCAGAAGGGAATGCACATATTTTACTGGCCTGCTGTTATCTGGACTATGATACCAGCTAGAATAGCAACCTCACCTACCGTAATCATCCAGCAGAACCTTACCATCTCATCCATACAGGCTGAGCTATCATGTTATGCCTCATTGTGGCCCTAGGCTTCAGAAACCCCTGATTTGAAATCAACATAGTTCAATCTCACTGCCGTGACAAATCAGAGCCGACTTATTATTTTTGTTTTTACGTGCCCCGCCTACCATGTCAACAAAATGGGCTGTGGGTTCTAGGTAATTTTTTTTTTTCTGTATAAATTTCAGATTTTCTAAATGAACGGGACATATTTTCTGAAATAGATAATAAGTTTGTTAAAAGATATAGTCATGGCCCTGGGTTCAATCCCAAGTACAAGAAAGAAAAAAAGAAAGAAAGGAAGAAAGGAAGGAAGGAAAAGAAAAGAGAAGAGAACGAAAATTTAAAAGAAAATAATGGGCCTGAGGCTGCAGTTCAGTGGTAGAGCACTTGCCTAGCACGTGTGAGGCACTGGGTTTGATCCTCAGCACCACGTAAAAATAAACAAAGATATTGTGTCCATCTACAACTAAAAAAATTTGAAAATAAAATAAAATAGAATACAAAAGACATAGTCACATTCTAATTTGGCCTTTAAGATTTTTAGAAGCATCACACACATGGTTGCACTAGGAAAGGAACCGACCGTTGTGCTCTCTATACTGTACCTGTCCACATGAAACCGGTTCAGGAGGAGGAGGATTGAGTGTTGCTGGGCTCCCGTGGGCAATCGGATCACATGTGACTGCATCGTAATGAGCCCATTTTTATTCAAAATTTTCCTGTGATAATGAAGCTTCCCAGCATCAACCCTGCAAGAGAATAAGAGTGTGGGCCCCGTCAGTTTGCTCTGTTGGAAGTTTACCCTGACAGTGTACAGGGTCTCTCACCTAGACACACACCTCCATGGAACCAAGGCCACGCCGTGTCCCTGACTTAAGCAGGAAGCCCACCCCCCTTACTTGAAGGCGGTGCTGTGGAGGTCTCGCTGCAGCTCCCCCTGCCATCGGGACCGGCCCAATCGCTCCAAAATGCAGTAGGAGAAGTCAGGGAGCTTCAGGTCGGGATCCCCCTCCGCACCGATCAAGGCCCTGTAGCGCATGTCCTGGGAGGCAACGATGATCAGTTTCTTGCCCCACCTGCAAGTCAGCAAAACCACAGGCAGAGTAAGTTTGATTGGAGGAAATCTGGAAAGTAGAACTTTTCAGAACTGTCATCTGCTCCTTCTGAGAGGTTCACAATACCTCCAAATTTAGGTAAGCCATTTTGTAGAGAATCAGAGATGTGCAGTGTGTGAATGAAGCGACACAATTGTGCCGCCATGCTCCTGGGGCTAGGCAAGGCACTTGGAACCAGTCCACAGCCCTCTCGTGGCTGGGGAGACCCTCCATGGCCCAGTCCTCACTGTCCCGCTCCTTGCACGTTGCAAGACGCCGCCCCTCACCACACGGCTTGTTCCTAAAACAAAACCTCGGGGCTGCTGCCCTGGAGGTCCCCTCTGCCCACTGCTTTCCTCTTGGATCTTGAGATGATCAATTCCTTATCATTCAGGTCATAGGTCAGCTGGCAATTCCTCAGGCCTTCCAGGAAATGCTAACTAGGGTTCCAGTACCAGCCCACCATTCCCGTATTTTCTATAGCACTTGACACTCTTGGGAAGAGCCATATTTATTTATTTGTTTTGGGCCAGCACTCTCGCCTGCCTGCCCTGCTCGAGTCTCGTGCCTCAGGAGCAGCGCTATGGACGCTCACCAGGCATCCGTGCACAGCTGAGGCTTATCCACTTGTTAAATGAATGACCGAGTGACGTGGACTGATCAGCTTCAGGGTCAGAAACACTGAACTTGCGGCCAGTGGACCTGAAGCCTAATGCTGACTTCACTGCCGGAGACCAGACCTTGAACACACCATCAACTTTTCCTCATTTGATGTGTGAAAAATAATGTGCCAAAGAGGCCACAAACACCCCAGAGAGGCACCTGAGGGTGCTCCACCTGAGCTCTTTCCTCACTGAGGCCCGCGTGCCCCCTGTGCACTGCTGACAGCGGGCTCCACTGCGGCCGCGCCTGCCTCACTGAACTCAAGTCTCATGCAGACTGACCCACTCTGTTCACCCCTGGGGTCCCAGTCCTGGCCCTGCACAGAGAACCCGTCCCTCACTCACTGCTGGACTCCGAGTTACTCACCTGGAGGAGGATGTCCCTCTCCTGGGTGAGGGAGTCACTAAAGGTCTACACAGTAGAGCACATGCTCTGTCCCTCTCTCTGAGGTCTCCTGCACCACCCCCAGCCCTGCTGCTTCCAGACACCTGGTCATGAGGTCTACTCAAAGCCCAGCAGTGAGTGAGGGACGGGTTCTCTGCGCAGGGCCAGTGCTGGGACCCCAAGGGTGAACAGAGCGGGTCAGTCTGCATACAACATCAGTTCAGCGAGGCAGGCGAGCCAGCAGGTGCTTAGTGCCTTGCTCAGATGCCACAGCTGGCTTTGAACCTGCAATCCTCCTGCCTTGGCCTCCTGAGCTGCTGGGATTGTAGGTGTGCACCTCGTACCCTCCTCAGATAATTTTACTTTTTTGTCTACTTCCAAGTAGACAAAAAGAAAACAGACTATCCTTATATTAACCACCTCTTCCTTTGCATTATTTATGACCACTAATTAGTTTTCTGCATAAGGCACAGAAACCATATTGCCTGTGTTCAAACAGAAGGTTAGGTTGTGAAGTCAGGCACAGTGACACATCCCCGTCATACCACACTCAGGAGGTTGAGGCAGGAGGATCCTAAGTTTAAGCCTATCCTGGGTAACTTAGCAAGACTCCATCTCAATAAATAAACAAAAGAATGTTAGGCTGAAAAGACAGATGAAAGAGAGGCCACTTTATGTGTCTGAATGTCAAAAGTAGGACGTATGCTCTCATTTCTCAAAAGACTCTCATTAAATTATAAGAGGTTGACTGGGAATAAAAACGAACTGGTCTGCTTACTGAATTTTATTACTCAGATTAGGTTACTACCCTGCACTACCAGAATTCCGATGTCTCTGTTAATTATTGCCAGTCAGCTGGTTCAACAACATCTGCTAGTCTGCTGACTGTGGTCATGTTCAGGTTACCAAATATGCATGAAGCCCTGTGCAAAGAGCCAGAACACCAAGAAAAAAAACAACACCATCTCCCTTCAAGGAGCCCAATCTGCTGAAGAAAAGAAAATGGACAGGGCTGGGGATATAGCTCAGTTGGTAGAGGGCCTGCCTCGCAAGCACAAGGCCCTGGGTTCAATCCCCAGCACCACAAAAAAAAAAAAAAAAAAAAGAAAAAGAAAAAGAAAATGGACAGTCACACCAGGAGGTGATACGTCTCCCACAGAGAGCAGCCCTGGTTGCTGAGCCTGCCAAAAGGCACATGCGTGAGGAGCCCTACTCAAGCCCCAGCGGGAGCGGGCTGTGTGATGCTAACGGGGAACCTGTCCGGGAGGGGGTTCCTGAGTTAGCGGTGAGCTGGGGATGAAAGGCAGCAGGGACATGAAGGAGCAGGCCTGCTCCAGTGACCAGGGCAGTGGCAGAGCTGGATGGTCGGGTGTGCAGCAGGGCAAAAGGAAGGACAGTTCCAGAGGTCAGCAGCTGTCTGCATTCTGAATGGCCCTGCAAGGCCAGGCTGAGGAGTTTGGATTCCAGGACACTGGCCAGGGTTTTTAGCCTCAAACCCACTGCCAGCATGGAGCCGAGGAGGAGCTGACTGAGCCAGGCACATTCTAGACTGAGACACAAAGGTGAACAAGACGGACAGAGCCCTGCCCTGGAGGAGGCGCTGTATGGTGAGGAAAGAGCGCCACGATAACCCCTCTAACCCGCTGGCTGCCAGGCAATGACTCAGGCCAGTGCCAATTTGCTGCCTGGGTCTTCACACAGGTGTCATTTTTCCAGTACAAAACGGTTCTAAGTGCTTATTTATGCTCTTTCCTCACCAGACTGCAGCAGAGGAATCTGAGGGTGCCTGGGTAACAAAGGACACTCTGTGGAGTTAGCTGAAGCTGAGAGATGGGGGAGGTGCCGCTGTGAAGCCTGACAGCAGAGGAGTCTGAGCTGAAGGAACCGCATGAGGCTGTGCTCTGAGACGGGAAGGAGCTCAGCACGGTCGGCTAAAGCGGAGTGACAGAAGAGGAAGCTGAGGGTGCTGAGGTCGGAGAACAGTGTGGGCAGGGCATGAAGAGCCTCCTGGGCCAGCCGCGTGGACAGGTGGAAGACGTGAACCAAACCTCTGACGCGCAGGGCCAGCAGCACTGCAGTCGGAAGAGAGCGCTGGCCTGCGGTGCCGCGTGAGAGCCGGCCGCCTGTGATTTTAAGAAGCGCTGGAAATGCATGATTCTAAATATCAACCATGAAACAAAAAGAAAACAAACACCAGCACGCAGGGCAAACAAGGCCTGCCTGCGGGCAGATGCGGCCAGCTGCAAACCTCTGCCTGGAGCATGAGAGCACCAGCCATCACATCTCCATCGCAGGAAAAGAGAGGTGGCCGCAGGAGAGGGGAGGCTACTGCATTAGCTCGAGGCCAAAGGGAGTTTGAGAAAATTAGAGTGGGTCGAGCCAGGAGGACGTGTGGCCAGCTGAATGCAGACATCAGGAGAGAGGGCCTGGGAGAGCCCCTCGGACCTGCCTGCTGCAGGGGGTACCTCTGACCAGAAAAAAGGTAAAAGAAAAGAAAGGAAGAGAAGCAGGTCTGGGTTGCAGGAGATTGACAGCCACCCAGAGCGTGAGGTGCCAGTCACCAACATGACAAGCGTGGTGCCCAATGGCCAGCCGGAGCACAAGGCGCCAGTCATAACACAACACACATGGCACCTGAGAGGCCTGGGGAGGAGACGGAGCCGGAAGCAGTGAACATTCACAGAGAAGACGGAGGGACGTGAGTTCACAGAGAAGCTGGTGAGAAGTCAGAAGAAAGCAGGAAGCCACGGGGCAAAGCTCCGGGGCCCCAGTGCTGTTTCAGGTCCAGTTCTCTCATCAGGGCTTGCTAACTGCTTAGGGGACACAACGGTGGTGAAGTGGCAAAGGCAGGATCAGGTCTGCAGTGGACAGAGGAGTGAGGTAGAGGTGAAGAGGTAGAGCAGCTGGGTGCGGTGGCACACGCCTCTAACGCCCATGGCTTAGGAGGCTGAGGCAGGAGGACTGCAAGTTCAAAGCCAGCCTCAGTAATTTAGCGAGGCCCTAAGCAACTCAGCAAGACCCTGTCTCTAAATAGAGAAGGGCTGGGAGCCGGGTGTAGTGGCGCACGCCTGTAATCCCAGCACCTGGGAGGCTGAGGCAGGAGGATGGCGGGTTCAAAGCCAGCCTCAGCAACTTAGCGAGGCCCTAAGCAACTCAGTGAGACCCTGTCTCTAAATAAAATACAAAATAGGGCTGGGGATGTGGCTCAGTGGTGGAGTGCCCCTGGGTTCAATCTCCGGTTCCAAAAAAAAAAAGTAGAACAGTGAATGAAGCTGTCTCCTCCAGGAAGCTGGGTTGTGGGACAGAGTGATGGCCAGTTACAGAGGACCCAAGGTCAAGAGCAGGGTGAGCCATGTCAATATGCTGAGGAGAAACCCAGTAGATGGGCAAAAGCAAAAGCCCAGAAGGAGGAGCTAAGAGTAGAGGCGGGAAAGAGCACAGGGCACAAGAGCTGGGCTCAGGGGATGGGGAGGAAGAAGAGGCGCGTCCAGACCACAGCCTCAGACAGGGACGCCCCCTCCACTCCCCTCCCCTCCTCTGAGATGGGGAGAGGGGAGGAAATGTGGAAAAATCCACAAGTGGAGCAAGAAGGGGAGAGTGGGGAGGGTCCACACTGGCAGCTCCTTCCCATCCTGAAAAGTAGGTAGAGAGGGGGAAGGAGGTTGGGCACTTTTGAAAAGTGACAATTTGTATTGCCTACTCTGGGAAAATGGGACATTGACTAGAAAGTCACAAAAGGCCAGCTGGGCAGCATAGGGCCCAGCTGGGATACGCGAACAAAAGGTGTCATCCAAATGCTGGCTGCCCGCCATCCCCAACCATGCCAGGACTGCGGGCAGAGGAGAGGGAAGACAGGACCCCGACCTCAGTCGTCCCACAGGAGCAGAGAAGGATGAGGGCTGGCGGAGTGCTGAGCTAGCCACTCCAAGAGGCTTGGAGACTGCTGCCTGGAGCAAAGTGCTCTGGCCACACCTCTGACCTCAGAGAACTGAGATTCCCAGGAACTGCAGAAGGGGCCAATCAGTTACCTGTCAAAGGCTTCCACCATTGTGCAACGCGGCTGCAAAGACTTGGTTCTGATGTTATTAGTAATGTTTTTCCTCTCCTTAAAATACCGGCATGAACCCTGAATGCCATCTTTATTCTCCAAGATCATATGAATGGGATAGACATCCTCCAGAGGGACTGGATCCCTCCTGGACTCCAAGATTCCAGTTTCCAAATCGATTTCTTCATACCTGAGGATAAAGCACAGACATCAACCCCCAACTTAACCTCAGAAGTAAGGTACAACTAGTGTGCTCTTCTGCCAACCCCTAGCAGAGATCAGAGAGAGGAGATGGCTCAGCCTTCCTGCCCACAAATGCAGACAGTCTTGACAAGCAGGTTCCTCCCTGTCTATCCTAGAGAACATGGACCTCTCCAGCATCCCCCAACTATCCCAAAAGATTGGTGCCAGGACCCAAACCACCTTACCAACTCCAGTCAGTAAGGTGGAGGGCCTTCTGCTTTCCCTCCAAATCCAGTGCTTAGTCTCCAGACCACCAAGCTTGGCCTGAATGATTCTGGGTTCTCTCCTGTCATCTTTTCATCTCTCTTTAATTATCTCTCTAGTATTCTTATCTGTGATTACAATTATGATTATCACCTGCATGTTAACAATTCTCACCCTTGAACCCTCAGGTCTGTCTGATTTCCCCCAAGTTTGTCAAGTTTCCCTCTGGAGCCCCAATCACACTCTGCACTAGCCTAACTGAGGCAAAATCCCAAGTATGTTTTCAACTTGTTTCTTCCTTGTCCCTTCTGAGACTTCTGCACTATTTAACCCTTCTTTCTCAAATCATGTCTGTCTTCTCAATAGCTTCCAGGATGCCACTCTGGCCTGTCCTCTATTTCTCTAGCCATACTTAAGGCTTCTTTTGAAGGTTCTGCATCCTCCATTCAGTCTTGAAATGCAGGCGCACCTCAGGGCTTGTCTGAACCTCCAGTCACAACACCTTCTCCTAAAGACGATCTTGGCCAACAGCTTTAATTACTAACTACATACGATGACTCACAGATGCTTCATGCAGACCCTCCCTCTGCCTGCTTCCATTCCCAGGAAGTCAGATGTTTATTAAACAGAATCTTCACTTGGACAACCAAAGGAAATTCAAACTCGGTGCATCTCCAAGTATGCTCAGCACCTTCCCCACCTTCACCAACTCTCAGTGAAGGGGACCAGTATTCACTCAGGTGCCCAAATGGCAGGCACCAGGGTCACTGTCCTTGGCTCCTATCTTTCCCTACATTCTACATCCAGTCACCAAATCCTCTTGATTCTTTTGCCTAGTTGTCTCCAATTCACCTTTTCCTCTCCATCCCACACTATGATATTATTAGCCCAGTACTGGTTGATTATGACTAGGTCACTGAAAATCAGATTCACTCTTTGGCTCTGGTCTGACCCTCCCTTCAGTGGTTTCCCATTGTGTTTTTGAGAAAAAATAAACTCTTTTAAGTGGATTAAATGATTACTAATGCTGGGCGTGGTGGTGCACACCTGTAATCCCAGCAACTTGGAAAGCTGAGTCAGGATTGCGAGTTCAAAGTCAGCCTCAGCAAAAGTAAGACCCTGTCACTAAATAAAATACAAAATAGGGCTGGGGATGTGACTCTGTGGTCTAGTGCCCCTGAATTCAATCCCCAGTACCAAAAAAAAAAAAAAAGATTACTGATTCCCTTTCAATTGAATGTGATTAGGAAAGTGAATTCTGGATTCAGATTTTCTGGTTCAAATTCTAGAATCTGTTCCTGCAAGTTGATGGTCTGGAGCAATTCACTTAAAATGCTCTGTGCCTCAACTTTCTCTTCAGAAAATGGGGATAATAATGCCCACCTCCTTGCATTTTTGTGAAAACTAAACAACTTCCTTTATGTAAACATCTTAGAACAGTCCCAGTTCATAATAAGCATGTACGTTATTCTCTACTTCTAATTTTACACTTAAACCAAACTTTGCCTATTTCTCTTTTATCCGGCTTTCACATTTGCTGTTCTCTTTCAAGAAAATTCTTTGCCAACTGGTAGCCTAAGCCCAACCTTTAAGACTTGGACATCTGAGTCTAACAATATGACTTAGTAGCACAGACTCCAGAGATAGATGGCCTGGGTTCAAATCAATACGTAAGTCACCTAGTACCCCCCAAAATCTTGGACAGATTACTTAACCTCTGTGACTCAGTTTCCCCCTCTGTGAAAGGAAGCTAGCAGCCCTGTTCACAGGGTCCTTGTGAGGATCAATGAGCTCAATTTCCTGAAGCTCTTGGAATGCTACTTAAAGCAAGCACCCGATACACGGCAGCTATTAGCATCGCTGCCGAGCTTGCAGCTATTGGAGGTCTCTAGTCGCCTTAGCTCTCCGGGCTGACACTGAGTGAACTCCCCACCAAGGTCTGCGGACCCCCGCTGTCCTGCTCTGAAATGCCTTCCTGCTCCAAATCTCGAATTCAATACCAAGGAAATATTCTAAGCTTGAAGAATATCACCGCCTCCCCCAAACACACAAAGAGATCATGGCCACCGTCAGACGACTCCCTAACTTCATCAGAGTCCTGGGCCCTGCCAGACCTGAGGACCCCAAATCAGCCTTAGCGCCGCGCTCCTTCCCCTCCCACCGTCCGCCGCCCGCCGCCCCTGGCTCCACTGCTTCCCGCCCCGCTCCCAGCTCCAGGACACCCCGGCTCCGGCGCGCGCGGGCCCGGCCGCTGACCGGTCCTGGAGCTGGAGGTCGGGTCGCTCCCGAGGCTCCTCGTAGAAGCTGATGCCCGGGTGCGTGGCGAGGGCCCGCCACAGAAACTCCTGCGTGTAGGGCTCCAACGGCAGCGGGAAGGGAGGCACTCGGGACTCCAGACGGCTCCACAGTGCGGGCAGACACAAGCCATCCAGCCCCTCGAGGGCCACTTCGTCCAACAAGGACTCCAAAGCGTCCATGGCTGCTGGAATCGGCGGCGCCCAGGGCGCTTGCGCACCTAGTCGCCGAGGACCCTGGTCCAGCGCGCCTGCGCACAGCGCTCGGTGGGAGGCGGGTCAGACCCGGAGATTGGAGGAGGAGTTCCAGCGCGCCGGCGTGACGTCACGCCCTTTGGGGGCGGGCTCAGTGAGTGGCGCTCCGCCGCCATTGGTCCGGAACCCCGCAGTAACCAGGGGAACTGCAAACAGTGTAAGGGCCGCTTCCGGTTCGAACACCCGGAACCGCCGCCTCTAGGGATGGACGGTGAGTGTTCGTGGGCCCCTCCGGGAGGTCGGGCGGTTGTTCTTTCATGCCTCCCGAGTCTTCCCTGCGTCGACTACTAGGCCACAATCCCCCTGGACCACCACTTCCTGACCCGAGATGTTCTCAGGCGGAGGGAATGGAAGGCTTAGCGGTCCGGGCTGGGGAGGAAAGACTGGGGGCGTGGTCCGTGGTCTGCCTCCTGTGCCAGCTGCGGTCCTGGAGGAACCCGATCCTGGCCGGGCCTCAGTGCAGGGATTTGCGGTGGGAAAGGAGAAGTAGAAGTCTAAGAAGAATCTTGTGTGTGGAATTGTGGGATCTGGGAATTGGTATGGAGGGAGGGGTAATCCTGCGAAGTGCATTCGTGAACTCCTGAGACGGGACCTGGTGTGGGAAGTTTGGGGGGATCGGAGAATACTCCTCCTCTGTGCTTTGGCTCCCACATTAACAGAGTACTGGTGCCAGGAACTCTGTAAAAACAACCTTTGGCGTACTTGACCAAGCTTCGTAACAGTCCTTTGAGGTCAGTGTTATTCCGTTCACAGGAAAGGAAACTGAGACTAAAAAAAGTTAAGTAAGTTGCCCAAAGTCAAACAGACAAGTGGCAGAAACAGTGAGACACTGTCTCTGGAGCTGAATTATGGGGTTTGAGGTTTAGGAAGGATTTTAGGGATCCTTTATTCAGTGGTTGCTGCTGCAGATGTCTGCAGAAGCAAGTTTAGTTGGGCTGGAATGGGACTGTAACTGAAAATCAATCTAAAAGGGGAGCTGCTCACTCAACTATAGCCTGTTGTCTTCTTTGGGCTCTGCTCAAAATATCATGACAATCTGTCAGTCTGAAGGCCAGAAGCACCCTGATTAGAATCATGGCATTGACAATCAGAAGCAATCTGGAAGTAGGTTACTCTGATTTCTTATTTTCCAGACAGGGAGACTAATGTCTAGGGAGAATGGCAGGATCTGCTAGAATCCAGACCATTTTTCTCATTACACCATTGTCCCATGCTGGGGAATTTGCATTCCTTTTATATCCACTGAATGCAGTATGGAAAAAAAATGTTTTTAGTTGAGCATTCTGTCATGTGCTTAATAGATATCTCTGCCCTTTGTGCTTCAGCAGTACTATAAAAATGTCTTACCAGCTTATCCTGTAGAAAGGTCAGTGTGATGTTGCTAAAAGGACAATAGTTCTCAAACCTCTTAGGTCTCAGGATAGTTTTGTGCTCTTCTCTGAAAAGAGCTTTGTTTGTGTCTATTATGTCTGCAATATTTACCATATCAAAAGTTAAAGCTAGAAAAATCTTAAAACATTTATCAATTCATTTGCAAATAACAATAGCTTTGTGCAGTAGCATATGCCTGTAATCCCAGAAGCTCAGGAGGCTGAATAAGGAGGATTGCAAATTCAAAGCCAACCTCGGCAACTTAGCAAGGCCCTGAGCAACTTAGCAAGACCCTGCCTCAAAACTTAAAAAAAAAAAAAAAAATTGACTGGGGATGAGGCTCAGTGGTTAAGCACCATGGGTTTAGTTCCCAGCACCAAAAAGAAAGAAAATAGCAATAAACCCATTACATCCAAGCATAATGTTTTTAATGAAAACACAAACATTTTCTGGCCCCCAAAATAATTAGTGTGGCCTTGCTTTATATTTTCTCAAATGTCTTCCATGCCTGATTTAGTAGAAGACAGCTAGACTCATTTCTACTTCAGGATCCAAACTGTTTCCTAATAACAGTTATGCTGTTTTGACTAATGTATATAAAGATCTGGTTTCATACAACTATATAATTGGAATAGGGAGGAATATTTTAATTTCCTTTTGGGTAACTGTAGAGACTCTCTTAATGATATACTAAAACTCAGCAAATGGCAGTTTGATAAAGGTCAGTCATAGAGTGGTATCTGAAACTATGTTAGTGAACTTTTGTACTCAGTTGCATTGAAATCCATTGGCCTATCTTGACCTTTGACTGGCTGTTTTACCCATATGTGATTTTATAACATTAGCCATCGGTCATTTAGAAAATCCTCCAAGTTTTGACCTTGGTAATTTCCAATACCCCATTATTAAAATATCATTTGTTAATATCACCACCTATCTCATTTAAAAATAAATGTAAGTGTTGGGAAGCTATTAAACTCAAGGTAATGGAAACAAGTTTTCCACTTGTTTTCACTTGAAAACTTGAATTTTATCATTGGTAAATTGTTTCCTTGAAGTGACAGCCTCGCTCCATTTGTATTTGAACAAATGACTGCAAAATATCCAGGTCTGGATAACTACAAGTTTCCTATTGTTTATTTGAGTAGAAATGACATACCATACAAAATGTGGTTAGTTCATCTGGCAACTCAAGAAATTGAACAGGTATTTTCTGGAACCAACTTTTGTTGGCTTCTAGCAGAAGTGATTTGTGTATACTTCCATTTTTTCACACAGAATGTTAAAAAGATGTGCACTCATGGGCTGAAATTTAATAAAATTATTATTAACTGGACATCAGGACATTCCGAAGTGAAAATGATGTTTTGTTTGCTTGTTCTATGGTGAGCGTGCCGCAGCGAGGAGTGTAATGGCACTAATGCAGTTGGGCGCCACTGCTTCGGTTCAGGCCGAAAGCAGTTTAACCTCCCTATGAGTACAGCTGTCAACAGAGAGAAAAGCCTTCAAATCATGTTGAGAAAAGTTCTGGCTATAAGGACTCCTCCTCCCAAGACGTGTGGAACACATGCTGGGAAACGTGGCTACAGACCATTTCCAAGAAACCTGTTTTATTGCTTCACTTGTCACCATCTCTGCACTCCTAGAACATTATTTGAGCCCCATGGAGGGTTTTGTTCATTTTCTGATTGGCTATAAAAAGGAATCATTTATTCTAAGAAAGAATTTACCCTTGGTAAGCATAGTGGCACACATGTAATCCCAGTAGCTCAGGAGGCTGAGGCAGGAGGATCTCAAGTTCAAAGCCAGCCTCAGCAATTTAGTGAGGCCAAATCAACCTAGTGAAAACCCATCTCAAAATCAAAAATAAAAAGGCACTCCTGGGTTCAATCCCCAATACTCCCTCAAAAAAAAAAAAAGTTAGTTCAAGATTAGATTCAACCTTCAAAAAATCCAATTTTCCATTCTAATTTTTTTTTTTGGTGGGGGCTACCAGTAATTGAACTCAGGGGCACTCAACCACTGAACCACATCCACAGTGCTGTTTTGCATTTTGTTTAGAGACAGGGTCTCACTGAGTTGCTTAGTACCTCGCTGTTGCTGAGGCTGGCTTTGAACTTGCTATCCTCCTGACTCAGCCTCCTGAGCCGCTGGGATTACAGGTGTGCACCACCACGCCCAGCTCCATTCTAATTTTTGAAGAAACATTGATTTACACAAACTTTTTATAGGCACATTTCTATTGGTTATACTGATATGTGCTTTGGTGAATTGTGATTCTAGCCATTTAGAAAGGCCAGATGTGTCCTTATCAGAAAAATGCTTATTTCCTAAACCCATAAACTTAAATGTCTAACAAGTATCCCCAAATTGGACTATTTTGGGGTTTATTCTGCAAGTCACCGTAGCTGTTTTTTGTATGTTTTTTACCATAACTTTTTACATTTCCCCTTTGACTTTGGGGCTCTGCACTTTGACCTTTCTGAGCCTCAGTTTTCCTCTGGAAATAGATGATGCTTGTTTTGTGGATTCAGTGAAATAACGCACCATGGCACTGAACAATGTGGCACCCAAGAAAGCATTACGAGAGGGAGCTGATGGTATCATTATCTGCAAAAGTGAGGACTTCAAACTGCTGACAGAAGAGGGAGGTGCTTCTGATGCAGTTCTTGAGCAAATAATCATCTTTGTAATGAGCTCACTCTTTGTTTAGGACAAAACTCAATGTTTGACATTTCCTATTTGCATAAAGGTAATTGGCAGCATGTGAGTCTTCAGCCTATAAAAATGTTCACCTTTGTATTAAAGTCAAATTCTCTCCAGTGAGATGATTTAGGAAAGAAAAACTCAACTCAGTTTGTGAAGACCATAATAATTAGACAAAAGTTCGGCTCATCAGATTAATTAGAAAGGACTTGAAAGTTGATCCTTTGTTTTTGTGCCCCCCAGAACAATAGTCAACATTTCTCCTGTTTATACTGTTCATTTGCTCAGCAAACTTCCTCAAAGAATTAATAATGGCAAGATGAAATTTAGTTTAGCTTGTCCAAATAATCCCAAACTACAAAGCAGGTGACGGTTGAATTAGCAAGGTTTTGCCCAAAGTATGCAGTCAGCGTGTCTGGTCTCTTCTGTCCCTGCCTTATATTTATCTGGGCTCCTGGTAGTTTGTTTTTCTTCCTACTTAAGATAAACCAAACCAGGCGCAGTGGCGCACGCCTGCAGTCCCAGCCATTTGGGAGGCTGAGGCAAGGGGATCGCAAGACAAACCTCAGCAATTTAGTGAGGCCCTAAGCAACTTAGCAAGACCCTGTCTCTAAATAAAAAAATAAAAAGGGCTGAGGATGTGACTTGGTTAAGCAACTCTGGGTTCAATTTCCAGCATAAATAAATAAATAAATACCAAGCAAAAATAACAAAGCGCCCAGCTGGCAGAGTGTACCGGGCAGTCTGTGTGCATTGCTTCCTCTACTTCCTTCCTTCCTTCTGATTCTTTGCTCTTCCCTCCGTTGTTTTCAGTGCTCATTCCGCCCTGTGGCTTCAGTTACAGGAATAGGGCACCCTGTGGTTGCTTAGTTTCCCTTAGGGTATTCCTGTAGTGACTCCGTGACATTTCAGTGCATTCTGTGCACTGGGATCCTGAGATACCAAAATAAGTAGGATTGAATGCAGGGAAGGGTAAAGGGGAATTTGATGTACTGTATTCAGAACTTTTTTGGGCCCGGGGATATTGCTCACTGACGGAGCATGTACTTTGCATGTGTGAGCCTCTGGGTCCAATCCCTAGTACTGCCAAAAAAAAGTACTCTGTAGTATGTCTTCAAAGGCCCATCTTGTCCCTGTCCTTGCCAGTGGTTGGCCAGGTTCTCACATCTGGAGAGTGAACCCATGGGCACAGCCTGCCCTTTGAACTGGTAGAAGAAGAAAGTTCAAAAAGGTTCCACTGTTGAACTCTACCACTGAGCTTAACTACCTCTTGGACCCTCAGGGTCTGGCCCTGTGACTGCGCCTCTTTCCAGGTAGGAGAGGCTTATGGGAAGCAGTGCTGTGGCTTGGGAGGAGCTTGAAGCTGTTGCCTAAGCATTTACATAGCAGTAAGAAGGTGTGACTCCTGATGTCCCCTGGCCCTGGCCCGGTAACAATTGCCCACAGATACATCACCTTTAATGGGAGAATTTCTCTGGGGAAGCAGTCTCCCCCCATCTTGAGACACCTGCTCACCCCTCTCATGCCAGAGACTGTATTGATTGGCTCTGTAGATGTGTTTCCTGTATTCAAAATAGTGATTTCACATCTAACCCTGGACTTTGCAGTCTCCCCATGGACCCATTCCTTCAGCACGGAACACTGGCCAGCCTGACCTTGGATGTGTGCTGTGGATCTTTCCCTTCTGGTTGGCGGTGCTGCCAGCGTTGCCTACACATTGCCTTGAGCATTTTGGCTTCCCTGTTGGCATCTGAGATTTCAGCTCCTTCCCAAGCCATCCTGGGAAGCTGGCCATCCCCTGAGCACCCTGTATTCCTTCCCACCTCCCTGCCTCACCCTGCAGTGGCCCTGGAGTGGTGCCCTGTCCAGTGGCTAGATTGCAGCTACAGGCACTCCTGCCTAGTTAACCCCTGCCTGGGGCGGATCCCAGGCAGCATGCTGCCGCTCAGGTGTGGGACTCCAGCCTTTCTCCCCTTGGAAGCTGGAGACCCAGTCTAGTTCCTTTGTATGCCCAAGGTCTGGCCCTGACCGCTTGCTGGGTTGACATTGTAAGCAGGAAAGAGATTAACCAGTCCATCCCCTCCTGAATTGCTGGCAGTCTCCATTAACCAGACAGAGAAAAGGCCCTCATGGCCAAGCCTCCAGGGACCTTGGCTGGTTCATTTTCCCCTAGTGGACAAGTAAGGGTCCCCCAGACACTGTCCTCTGGAATAGCACATTCGTGATAACCGCCCTGCTCCAGCTACCTTTATCACTCACCCCACACATCCCCTTCTCCCCACTCTGCTCTCAGCATTCTGTCCTGCCCTATTTCCTGTTCCAGGGAGGTCACTTTCACTTCTAGCCCCTGCTGTGCTGTGGAGGCCACTGCTACCTTGACCCCACCCTTAGCTTTACATGTCCTTCAGGGGTAGCAGATTGACTGGCGGATGCAGCACTGACACAGGTTGGAGCGTCACAGATGTCCGGCCCCTGCAGGGACCACCTCTTCTCTGAATCTGAAGTGAGCTTGCAGGGTTTGTGTGTGTGTGTTCTCCCCAAAACAGAGGGTCTCAGACGACTTGGATGCATTTTATGAAGCCACCTAAAGTCACAGAAGATTAGAGCTGGAAGGGACCTGAAAGAGCTAGTCCAGGGACCCTGAGGAACCCATGCATAAGTCACAGATTTAGAGACCTGTTGGGCCAAGTAATATAAATGTGTGGTGGTGGACGTTTATTTCATTCTGCTGCTCACGTCAGTTTCTGTCCATACCTAACTGCAATTTGCATACTCAGGAATATTCTTTAATTTCCTAAAGAAATCTGTTATCTGCTAATTTCTTGATGCCTTGATGCCTCCTCCACCTTCACATAATCTATTTAAAAAGAAGTCATACTTGTGTCCACCTCCTAGAGTGGTGAGGGTCAAGTGCATTAACAGGTGCACAGTCCCTACGTAGGGGCCTGGCTCGCACCAAGTGCTTTTGCAGGTGTCCCCTCGATGAGGATGGTGGTGACCCTGAT
>JAJEJO010001814.1:127759-411297 GCA_020662805.1 Glaucomys volans | reverse complement strand
CAGGACACCACCAACTCCCACCTAGCAGGCTCTAGGCACACGGAAACCTCCATGTCCCTGTAGTCTGCACCCTTAGCATCCCATGCCTTCGTCCCCTGCAAACCTGAGAACCACTTCCCACACCCGGAATTGGTGGGGGACTTGCATGCTGGACCCAAATTGCCTTCCACTCACACCTGCTCCTTAAGGCACAAATTGCCAGAGCGGGCCACACCTCCACTGACAGTTGAGGGGCGGGGCCTCTGAGCCTGCCACCTGCCACCTGCCACCGCTTACCTTCCCCATTGACGGTTGTCTCCTCCCGACAGGGGCTGCAGGCTCTGATGACTCTGGACCTCGGCCAGCCAAGGCCTTTTCCGTCACCCAGGGATCTAACACCCGGAGGGCCCAAGCAAAAGCCACCCGCAAGACTGAGGAGGCGCCGGGCTGCGGATCAGAAAGACGGACTACAGCAGTGAGGCTTCGGATAGGGTTCCGGTCCAATCAACGATTTCTAAAGGAGGAACTAGGGTCTACAGGGGTAAAATCCGCGGGAAAGGCAGTGGGGTGCTGTGGGCGTGAGGGTCGAGTGAAGGCGGGAATCTCTGGTTAGAAAATCTGGTAGAAGCTCTGAACGTTAAGTCCTCCTAGGCCGCCATGGAGGCCGCGCTCTCTGGGAAGGTGGCGCGCCCTTGACAGCTACCTAGTCCATGCCTCTAGGTGGCTGCAGGTGAGAGTCAGGCGCTCAACGTGCTCACCTTCTTGGTGCAGCTGCCTCCTATTATCCCAGCCCAGAAATCCCTGACAGGAAGAGCCTGCCTGGTGCTCCTTTTCAGTTCCTTGATGAGGGCGAGTAGACTCTGAAAGTTCTTCAGTTCTCAAAGTGGTAGTGTCCTGCCTCAGGGGTCAGAGACCCAATGCTCTGGTGTAGACTTGTCTCCAGATTAGTCAGCTCTACTAGGAATTCAGTCTGCATGCAGAATGGGCGCTTCCAGTCTTTGCACTGTACTGTTATTGCCCTGCATTGTGGACTGGAAGCGATTACAGAGGTCAGAGGCATTTAGCAGCACATACTCAGCACCTGTCTTCCCCTTCCTGATCCTGCTCTCCTTGCTGGGGGTAACTTCCTTATTCACAATGTGATGTCTATTTTTTTTGTTCAAAATAGTGGTTTGATGTTCATTCATGTTTCTCTGTGAATAAGCAATTTATTGATTTTTTTTCATTTTTTATTTTTGAACCAGGGATGGAACCCATGGGCAATTAACCTATGAGTCACACCCCAACCCTCCCATTTTTTTTTTTTTTTTCAGACAGACTCTCTAAGTTGCTTAGGGCCTTTCTAAGTTGCTGAGGCTGGTCTTGAACTTGCAATCCTACTGCTTCAGCCTCCCAAGATGCTGGGATTACAGGTACCACTTTCTTTATATCTAAATAATTTGACATTATATGACTATGTAACAAAATGTGGTGGACATTTGAATTACTTCAGTTGTACGCACTTTTCACAATGGGCACAAAACACAGGTAGGAGTAATTAGTTCTGCATTCTATTGTACATCTACAACAATGTATGCATGTTTCAAATTTACTAGAAGAAAGTAAAGGTGGTCAACATTTAGAAATGATGAAGGGGAGGTAAAATGCTAATTATCCCATTTTTATCAATATATGTATCAAATTATACTATAGCATAAAGATGTACACATGTCAATTAAATTATTTAAAAAGCTGGATAGTCTTACATACATATGTTCTTTTACAAATATGTTATTATTTCCACTGGAGGTAGAAATGCTGTCAGTAATTTTAAAGATTTTTAAACAGATTTTGGGCTGCAATTTACACATCCAAATATTCAGACTTTTTAAAAAATCATTGATTTCTTTTGTAAATATTCAGAATTGTGCACCATCACAATCCAATCAATCACCTGCAGATATACCCTTAACTTTACATTCTGCTTGAAATTTTTCATCATGGCAAAAGCATTTTAATGAGATCTGTCCTCTTAACAAACATATACAATACAAATGTGTAAATACCTAGGGCCAAAGCTGAAAGTCTAGTGAAGAAGTGTCCAAACTTCCCCAAAGCCTGAACCACACATTTTAAAATGGTAATCTTCCTATCAGGTTTTACTTACTATCATTATGATTTTCATATTCATTTCCACAATGATTTTTAATACTGAGCATCTTTTCATATACTTGTTCCATTTCTGTGCTTTCTTGGGAGAAAATTATATTTGCCTTTTTGACTATTTTCCACTGGGTTTTTATTTATTTCTTGTCCTTGAGTTGGAACTTCCTTTCATGTACTTTGGATATTAACTCCTTGTCTGGTTTGTGAATCTCTTCTCCCACTCTGTTGCCTTTTCACTCTTGGTTTCTTTTTCTAAGCAGAACTCTCAGTTTTCACAGAGTCCAGTTTGTTTATTTCTGTATTGTAGCTGGTGCTTTTGGAATCATGCTAAGGCTTGGATATTGAATGTCCCCTAAAGGCCTATGTATTAAAGGTCTGGTCTCCAGGTGGTGCTACTGGAAGGTGGTGTAACCTTTGGAAGGGTTCATAGGTAGGTCCTTAGGTCAGTGGGCATGCCTCATGAGATTGTGTAACCCAATTGTGCTCTCTATCTGCTTCCTGCTTTGAGGTGTGACCATCTCCTTGCACACATGGTCCTCCCAGGACTTGCTACAATTAAGGGCCCTCTCCAGAACTGAACAAGACAGGTACCATGGCATTCAACACCAAAAACTGAGGTACACAAATCCTTCCTTTGTCTTTATAAATTGGTTTCACCAGGCAGTTAGAGGTAGAATGTGAAACTGACTAATGTATGGCATTTCCTAGAAATCATTGTCAATATCAATGCTATTAAAATATTCCAGAATGGATTCTTGTACCAGTTTTAGTTTCAGCCCTTGCACATAAGGTTTTTCTTAAAGTTTAATGAACTTGCATTCCATTTATTTGTCGACTACAATGATTCAATCACATCATTTGTGGAATTAATGGTCTCACTATTCTATTAGCATACTTGCGTATATCAGGCTTTGATCAAATGTATCCCTCCTGAAGCCCTCCTTTTCTCTCTCCTCTCTCCACCTCTCGCTGCTCCCCTTACCCTTTACAAATGATCTGTCTTCTTCTCCTTGTTCTACTCATTGCCCTTCCTTTTGTGTCCAGAAATGGGAGATGATACACATCTTTCCAGGGCTAATTTTACATGACATCATAATCCCCAATTCCATCCATTGTTTGGCAAGTGAGATGATTCATTCTTCCTTATGACTAAATATAAGTGCATTGTGTATATATGCCACAATTTTTTCTACATTCACCTGTTGACAGGCACCTATGCTGATTCCATTTCATACTGTGAATAGTACCACAATAGGCACAGTTATTATGAAGGTATGTCATTTGTATGCTGACATCCTTTCCCTAGGTTATATAACCAGAAGTGATTTAGTTGGACTTACTAATTATAGTTTTGAGAAGAACTTATATACTGCTCCCCACACTGACTAAAATAATTTATATTTGGGCCAACAGTGATTATAAGCATTACTTTTTCTCCAAATTCTCACCAGTTTTCATAATACCCTTTCTGACTAAGGTGAGATGGAATAGCAATAAAATTTGTTTGTTTTTTGTAAGTAACAATTTTCATTTTTTAAAATTTATTTATTATTTATTTATTTATTTATTTATGGTGCTGAGAATTGAACCCAGGGCATGCAAGACAAGCACTCTACTGACCGAGCTAAACCCCAGCACCCCCATGTAACAATTTTTATACCTTTATTTATTTTTATGTGGTGCTGAGGATTGAACCCAGTGCCTCACATGTGCTATGTGAGCATTCTACCAAGGAGCCACAACCCCAGCCCCCCAAATAAGTTTTGATGTGAATTTCCATAATAGTAAAATATGTTAAGCCTCCCTACCATGCACACTTCTTTGGGGCACCTCCACTGCCATTTCCCTGCTCCCATTCCCTCAGTAAGTGGACTTGGAAATGGCCATGACCTTGGCCCCCTCAAGCCACCCTCAGCTCCTCCATGGCCAGTCACATGGGTGCCAACTTGATGCAGAGGCCCCACCCTGGGCTCCCAGTGTCTCTGGGTGCATTCAGGCCTAGGGCTCACCTCCTGGTGCCCAGGTCCCACCACCTCCAGGAATAAGCAAAAGGCTGGCTCTCCACAGGGAACATAGGACACTCCCTGAGAAACTGTGGGGCCAAGCCTAGCCAGAGAACTGCCCTCACTATGCAATTAGTCAGTTACCACATCATCAAGCCACCCATTGGGGATTTGATAATAACATCCCCCAAGGTACAAGGGTAACCAGGCCCATGCACAAACCATTTCTGCCCTACACTGCAGAGCTTGGATAAAAAGGGAGCCCTGAAAGTACTCTCCTGGCTCTGGTGGGTGAACACAAGTGAAGAGGGGCAGATGGGAGGCAACCCTTAGCAACCCAAACCAGCCCACCCCAGGGTCAAAATGAGCAGAGCTGGCCCCAAGACAGAGAGTCAGCCTGTCTCCTAGGACAGCTTGAGCCTTCCACTCTGGATCCTGGGACAGGATGGAACCCTAGTGAATGAATCAGCATCAGGATAGGATGGGGTTGGGCAGATGAGGGAGGCCCCTTCTCCACTCAGCTGTGGTGTGCACAGCCTCTTCGCCACCACCTTTCCCACGCCCACCACAAAAGTGGGCTGGAAGTATGGGAGAGCCAGCAGAGGTGGCAACTGTATGTTCCCCTCTGCCTGTCCCACAAAGACAGATAGGAGCATTGCACTGGCACTTGGCAATGGGCACTGGGATCAGGGGAGGTGCAGGCCAGACCTCAACAGCCTTTGCAGACCTTCCCTAGTGAATGCAGCTGACAAGATCCACAGCACCCTAAACACCTGGTTCCAGTCCAGTCTCAGAAGCTCAGTAGTCAGTCCTAGTTAGCACTGGATGGAAGTCCACCTGGGAATACTATGTGACCTAGGCTTTATTTTTTCCTTTGTAAATGTATTACTGTTTTTTAGTTCTTCATGGACACAGTACCTTTATATTATTTATTTATGTATTTACTATTTATTTATTATTGATTCATTTTTATGTCCTACTGAGACTAGAACCCAGTGACTGACAGCTGCTAGGCAAACACTCCACCACTTAGCTACACTGCCAGCCCTGCTCCAGAACTTTGGGCCTTCAGCACACACGCAATTCTTTCAGGCACCTCCACTGCCACATCAGTGACCTCCACACCCACACCCCAGGGCTTGAGAAGTGGGAGTCTCCATGACCTCATCAGGCCATTCAAGATGCTGAGGGCCTGCTGGGGCAGGCACCCTATTGCCCAAGCTCCACCTAGGGTTCCCATTATCTTTGGATCCCTACAACCTGGGGCACACTTCCTGACCACAAATTCCCAAAGACAACCTGCAGTGGCCTGGCTCTCCCCAGGGAGGTTAGAACTCTCCATGTAACAGGGAGGATCCCAACCTGACCCAGGCCATGACCTTCCCTGTGCATCCTGCCCATCCCTCACCCACTCCACTGCCTGGGGGTGGGAGCTACAGCCATTCCTCAGGAGTCAAGGGTTACCAGGGAGGTGCCCCCACCCATTCCTGCCCCACAGAGAACAGCCTGCCCACACAGAATACCCCGGAAGTGCTCTCCAGGCTTCTGGTAGGGGAAGCCAGGAAGAGAGGGGCATCCAGAGAAGGTGCTCATCCCACACTACAACTCACTCCAAGGTCAGAATAAGCAGATCCTGTCCTGAGACAGAGAGCTGGCCTGTTCCTAGGCCCACTTGGGCCTTCCACCCTGGATACTGGGGACAGGGTAAAACCCCAGGGATCCAGCAAGCCTCAGGATGAGATGGGGAAGGGCAGACGATGGAAGCACCTTCTCCATTTCACTGTCTCACACTCCCCAGAGCACCAGAGCACTCCACCCTTCCCACCAAACATGGGCCTTGGAGCATACAGGAGCTAGCTGAGCAACAGGACCCAGGGGCAACTGTCCGCTCCCTCTGCCTGTCAAAGAGGAGCACGCATGGGCAATGGAACTTTCACATGCCCCGGGGCACTGAGTGCTAGAGAGGGGCAGGTCTCACCTGAACAGCCTCTTGAGGCCTTCCCTGGCATCCAAACAGTGTAAATCCAAAGCAGCAGCATCCTTGTGATTTCCCTTGATACCAGAAATTAAGTAGGGAAGCAGCTGGTTAGACTTAAGATGAAGGGCCACCTAGAAATATAGGTGCCCTAGGCACTCGACCTTCTTTAAAAAGGTACTTATGTCCTTTTAGTTGTCCATGGACACAGAACATTGCTTTAATTATTTAGTAAATTATTAATTAATTAATTAATTAATTCATTCATTCATTCATTTATATGTGAAGCCCGGAAGGGAACACAGTGACTGACAGGTGCTAGGCCAGTGCTCTGCTACTTAGCTCCAAGGCCAGCCATGTTCTAAGCTCTTGAGCCTTCACCATACACACAATTTGGGGGGCACTTCTAGAGCCATGTCTGTGACCCACACTCCTATACCCTGGGGCTTGAGAAGTGGCGGGTCACCTTGACCTCCTCAGGCCATTCACATATGCTGCTGGCCTGTGGGAGGTGGGGGTGGGGTGTTAGGGTGGAAGAGTGTGACCCTGCCTACATCGCCCTGCCTAGGGTTCCCATCCTCTCCAGGTAACTACAGGCCTGAGGCACACCTCATGGCCCCCAACTCCCACTGCCAAGGCCAACCTGCAGAAGCCAGGCTCTCCCCAGGGAGGTTAGGACTGGCCATGGCAGCAACAGGAACCCACCCAAGGCCAGGGAACCACCCTCCACTCCACTACCTGGGGGCGAGTGCAACTGCCATTCCCCAGGAGTCAAGGACAACTGGAGCCACGTCTCCACTCATTCCTGCCCCACAGAGCTCAGGCTGGCCACACAGGGTGCCCCAGGCTTCTGGTGGGTGAAGCCTGCTGAAGAGGAGCTTCCAGTGGTGACCCTCATCCCCCAACACAGCCTTCCCCAGGGTTACCAGGAAAAGAGACTGCACCCATACCTAGAAGCAGCCTGGATCCAGGGACAGCTTGGGCATTCCAACCTGGGGGCAAGGTCAAACCCCAGTGATCCAGAAAGCCTCAGGGTGAGATGGGTTTGGGCAGGTTAGGGAGGCCCTGCTCCTTTGTACTGTGTTGCAGACTCTCTCTTAGCCAACACATTTGGGTGCTGGAGCACTCAAAGGGCAGCTGAGCAATAGGACTGTCTGCTCCCTCTCTGTTTGTCCCAGAGGAGCATGCAGGGACAAAGGGACTTTCATTTGCCACTGGGCACTTAGTGCAAGCGAGGAGCAGATCAGAGCCCAGCAGCTTCTTAAGGCCATCTGTGGCCACACAGGAGTCTACCTGCAAAGTACTAACATCCCTGGAGATATCAGTCCATCACAGAAGCTAAGCAGGGTCAGGTCTTGTTCCCAGTGGGATGGGAGACCACAGGAAAATTGGGTGCCCTGGGGATTTGTTCTAATTAAGCAATGTGTTTATGTCCTTTTAGTTGTTCATGGATGCAGTACATTGCATTAATTAGTGACTCAATTATTTCTTTTATTTATTTATAAGTGAAGATGGGGAGGAACCCAATGACTGACAGGTGCTAGGTCAGCACTCCACCACTGAGCTCCAAGGCATGCATGCTCTTGGCTCTTGGGCCTTCATCATCCACATACACTTCTTTTAAGGACCCTCCATAACCATTTCCACAACACCCCTCCCAAATCCCGAGGCTTGAGGTGTGGCAGTCCACCTTGGGAGACACCTGTTCCATTTAACTGTGTCCTGCACTCTCAGCCACCACACTCCCTGGGCCCACCACTCTGGCCGTGGGTGCTAGAGCAGGCAAGATGCAACTGTGCGACAGGACCCTGGGAACCACTCTGTGCTCCCTCTCTGACAGTCCCAGAGGAACAGGCAGAGAGGAGGGGACTTTCACTTGCCACTAGGTACTGGGTTCAGGAAAGGTATAGGTTGGGGGCTGAGCAGCCTCTTGAGGCCTTCCCTGGCACCCAAGCTATCTCCCATCAAAGCACTAAAATTCCGTGAGACCTCAATACAGCATGGAAGCTAAGCAGGGTCAGCATTGGTTCTCTGTCCATGCAAGACCAATTGAAAATATGGGCGCCAAAGGTACTTTTCCTTCTTTAGAAATCTATTTATGTACTTTTAGTTGTCCATGGACACAGTACATTGCATTAATTAAGTAGTCAATTCTTTTTTAAATTTCTTTCTTGTGAAGATGGGATGGAAAACCAGTCACTGACAGGTGCTAGGCCAGCACTCCACCACTGAGCTCCAGGGAAAGCTGTGCTCTAGGCTCTCAGGTCTTCACCACACACACACTTCTTTGGAGAACCTCCAGAGCCATTTGCTTGACACCCACACCCACACCCCAGACTTGAGAAGTGGCAGTCACCATAACCTCCTCATGCAATTCACATGTGCAGATGGTCTGCTGGGGTGAGGCACTACCCTCCAATCCTTGTCTTGCCAAGGGTTCCTGTCCTTTCCTGGTCCCTACAGGCATGGGGCACACCTCACAGCCCCCACTTCCCACTGCCAAGGGCAACCTGCAGAGGCTCAGCTATCCCCAGAGAGGTTAGGTGTCTCTAGGGCATCCCCCTCCCTATGTACACTGTCCATCCCTCACCCCTCCACTACCTGGCAGTGAGTGCAACCACCAATCCCCAGGAGTCAAGGGCCATCAGGGCCATGCCCCCACCATTTTCAGCCCCATGGACCACTGCCATGACAAACAGGGTGCCCCATGATCACTGTCTAGGCTTCTGGTGGGTAAAGTCAGGTGGAGAGGGGCATCTGAGGTGGCCCTCATCCCAAAACACAGCCCTCTCCAGCATAGCAATGAGTGGAGTCTTCCCCCAGACAGAGAGCAGGACTCTCCCAGGACAGCTTGGACTTTCCAACCTGGATACTAGGGACACGTTCAAACTCCAGTGATCCAGCAAGCCTCAAGGTGAGATGGGTTTGGGTAAGGAGGCCCCTGATCCATTTCACTGTTTCCCACACTCTCTCTTAGACAAAACACTCTCCCTGGGCCCGCGACACTTGGGTGCTAGAGCAGACATGAGGCAGCTGAGCAAGGGAACCCAGGGAGGACTGTCTGCTCCCTCTCTGCTTGCCCCAGAAGAGCATGCAGAGACAAGGTTACTTTCATATCCACTGAGATCTGGATTCAGGACAGGTGCAGGTCAGAGCCCAGCACCCCCTTGAGGCCTGCCCTAGCGTTGGACCACTCTCCCCGCAATGCACTAAAATCCCGTGAGATCTTAGTTCATCAGGGAAGCTAAGCAGGGTCAGTCCTGGTTCCCTGTAGGATGGGAGACTAGAGGAAAGTATGGGTGCCCTAGGCATTCTTTGTTCTTTAGAAATATATTTACATTCTTTTAGCTGTTCGTGGACACAGCAGATTGCCTTAATTATTCCATCCTTTTTTAAAAATTTATTTATATGTGAAGCTAGGAAGGGAACCTCGTGACTGACAGGTGCTAGCATCTTGGGCCACACACACACACACACACACACACACACACACACACTTCTTTGGGGCTCATTCCGGGCCATTTCCATGACCCCTTCTCCCACACCCTGGGCTTGAGTATTGACAGTCACCAGGAACCCCTCAGGCCATTCACCAAGGCAGCTGGCCTGTGGGGAGGGGAACTACCCTGCAGACATTGTCCTGCCAAGGGTCCCTGTCCTTTCAGGGTCCCTACGGGCCTGAGGCACACCTCATTACCCATACCTCCCACAGCCAAAGGTAGTCTGCAGAGGCCTGGTTCTCCTCAGGGAGGTTAGGACTCACCAGGGGTGCTGGAGGAGCCCACCCTCACCCAGGGCACCACCTCCCTCTGTACCCTGACCATCCCTCACCCACTCCACTGCCTGGGAGTGAGTGCAACTGCCTTTCCCCAGGAATCAGGGACTACCAGGCCATGCTTCAACCCGTTCCTGCCCTACAGAGCACCTCCTGGCCACACAGTGTGTCCCAAGGGGGCTCTAGAGGCTTCTGGTGGGTGAAACCAGCTGGAGAGGGGCATCTGGAAGTGGCCCTCATCCACCAACACAGCCTTTCTGGGGTTTCAATGAGCAGAGACTACCTCTGGAGAGCTGGACTGTGTCACAGGACAGCATGAGCTTTCCAACCTGGATCCTGGAGACAGGGTCAAAACCCAGCCATGCAGCCAGCCTCAAGGGAGATGGGTTTACACAGGTTAAGGAGGCCTCTGCTCCATTTCACTGTGTCCTGCCCTCTCTCTTAGCCACCACACTCCACAGGTCCACCACACAGGGCTTGGGCACTGAAGCAGGCAGGATGCCACTGTACAACTCTTCCCAGGGAACCAACGTCTGTTCCTTCTTTGCCTTTCCTAGAGAAGCATGCAGGGATGGGGGACTTTGGCTTTCCTCAAGGTACTGGGTCCAGAGAAGGTACAGGCCTGAGTCCAACATCCTCTTGAGGCCTTCCCTGTTAGCCCAACAGTCTCCCCCGAAAGCACTAAAATCCCAAGATATTTCAGTTAATCCAGGAAGTTAAGCAGGGACAGACCCATTCCTGAGGTGACAGGAGACAAAAGGAAAAACTGCGTACCCTGGAAATGTACTTATGTACTTTTAGTTGTTCACGGACATAGTTTATTGCTTTAATTAGTTAGTCAATCCTTTATCTATTGATTTATTTATGTGTGAAGCTAAGAAAGGAATCTAATGACTGACAGGTGCTAGACCAGCACTCCACCACTGAGCTCCAAGGCCAGCTGTGCTCTAGGGTCTTGGGCCTTAACACCCCCCACCACCACCCACACACAGTACTTTGGGGTACTTCCAGAGCCATTTCCCTGACCCCAGCTCCCACATCCCATGGTTTGAGGAGTGGCAGTCACCATGACCTCCAGAGGCCATTCACATATGCTGCAAGCCTGCAAGGGGAAGGGCGCTACCCTACAGCCATTGTCCTGCCAGTGTTCCCAGTCTTCTTCAGGTCTCTACAGGCCTCAGACACACCTCAGAGACCCCACCTCCCATTGTTAAGGGCAACCTGCAGAGGCTGGGCTCCCCCAGGGAGGTTAGGATTCCCCAGGGCAGTGGGAGGAGCCCACTCCAGCCCAGGGCACCACCATTCCTGTGTACCCTGTCCATCCCTCACCCATTGCGCATCCTGGAAGTGAGTGTAACTGCCTTTATTCAGGGCCATTTGTCCCTTGCTTTTTCATGTGTTTTGTGTATCTATCCATCTAACAGTACAGATCGGAGGCAGTGGGGTTTCTACCCTGTGAAGTTACAGAGTCCCTGAAGGTTTCCAGTACCTCACTATTTAGGGGGAAACAAATAATAACAATAAACATTTCAAATAATATATATCATTAAACCACATATTTTCTGCTATGAAATCTACAATATTAATTGTCACAATAAACAAAAATGAAATGATCAGTTATTGCCTACAATAAATCAGTAAGTTTGCCAAAGGGCTTACAATTTTGAATGGTAAACAGGGAGAGAACAAAAGTAATGTAGGATGTGATGATTATGAAAGAGAAGGAGAGACAATAGCAGTAAGAAATAAAGGAACAGTGAAGGAAAGAACAATAGAGATTGCTAGTAGAAGAAAAGAGAGAAAGAGAATCAAGGGAAACTGATAAGTGAGAGAAAAAGCATATATAAAGTAAAAATTTTTTAAATTAAAAAATCAAAAAATAATAAAAAACAAAACTGAAATGTACTACTGAAACATCCTTCTCTTCAAAATACTGATCTATGAAAAATTACTGGTTTCAAAAAATCAGGAATTGAGGGGAAAAAACAAATATGAGTATGTATTAATGTACATGAACCATTAAGGTCACAATTAAACAGAAAAAAGAAAAAGAAAAAAGATCTTGATGGAAAGTTAAAGAATTATCTCTTTTGGAGTTCAAACAATTCTCAGCTTTACTTCTCAGCAGTTTTAGGTGAGGTCATCTAAAGCATGAGGCTAGGTCCACCCTCAGGGTGGGGTATCTGGAGTAAGAGAGGTAATTCTGTTGGTGGAACTTCTGGAGGTGGGTTTTGGCCTAGGTGTGCTCCAGGTTCTTTGCTGAATGCCAATTTGGAGACTTTAAATCAGTTTATCTCCAGGGCTCTTGCTGGTCCTACCTGGAAGACTGTACCTCAGGGATCTTCCTGGGTTCTACTCAGGTGGTGGAAGAGCCAATTCTTTGTCCACTATTTCTCTTGCAGACCCCACATTTTCTTGTCTTGGGTTCAGTCTCCAAACTCAATCTCTCCCACCCTGGCCCTTTCAAATTCTCAGCCAGGTGCATCTCTCCAAGTTGGTCCTGTAAGCAGCAGTATGGTGGGGAGGGGGAAAGCCAAGTGGGTTTCCACAATCAATATTCCCCTGTGTAAACCTCTGTCCACATTTGATTTTCTCCTGGTCACTTAGGCATGCTCTATGCCATGCAGTGTTGGCTTGCCAGGTCTACATTTCAGGCCATACTGGGGTTTGCCAGGAATCAGCTTCCCTAGCTGTTGGCCTCTGCACCAAGGCTGCAAAATGGTTTCTCCTTCTGTCCTCCACAGTCAGGAAGGAAGGGGCTTCTTTCTTGCACTAGGATATTGTGCAGCATGCTTTCGGTTTAGGTGGGCAGTGTCTTTGCTACACTCTCCATATGCACACATACCTTAGGCCTCCTAAAATGTGGGTTCCTTTAATTCCCTCCTCTTTGCTCACAAAGGGGCCATTCTGGCTGGTACCTCTTGCCATGGCAGCAGCTAAGGCACTGGGGATTTCTACCTTATTATATCCAAACTTCTGAGTCCCTGATCTGCTTTGAATGTCCAGTATTAAATTTGAGTATATACCCCTTACACATTTCTTTTGTTCACCCATCTTGCTGAGAAACTGCCTATCTGCTTTCTTTGTTTCATGCCATGGAGCAACCAGGAAAGCAAACTTCTCTGTTCCACCATCTTCCTAAAAGGAGAATTTTTATAATTGAGTTGTTACATTTTAAAAAAGAGAGAGATTTCTAATAAAAAGTGCTAATGATTTACCTCAAGTTATTAGAAAAGGAAAAAATTAATTCAAAAATCAGTGGAAGACAGGAAATACTAAAGATTGGGTCCAAAATTAATGAAATTGAGAATAAAAAATACAACACACAGGTTCAATACAACAAAGTTGGTTCTTCAAAAAGATAAATAAGATTGATAAACCCTGAACCAAATTCACCAAAAGAAAGACAGTGAAGACCAAAGTAAACAAAATTAGTGCTGAAAAAGAGATATCATCTCAGTCACTTCTGAAATCCAGAGGATTTTTAGAAGCTATTTTGAATAGTTATACTCCAACAAACTGGAAAATATGGAAGACATTCACAAATTTCAAGACAAATAGGACCTGCCCAAATTGAACCAGAATATATTGAAAATGTAAACAGACCAATATCAAATAATGAAATTGAAACAGCAATAAAAGCCTTCCAAGCAAGAAAAGTCCAAGAACAGATGGATTCGGAGCTGAGTTCTACTGAACCTTCGAAGAATATCTAGCATCAGTCTTAAATTATTCTATGAAATTTAAAGGAAAGGAAAACTCCCAAATACATTCTATGAAGCCAGTATTACTCTGATAGCAAAACAAGACAAAGACACATCTAGGAAGGAAAACTACAACCAATCTCCCTGATAAACATAGATGCAAAAATCTTTAATAAAATATTAGCAAACTGCATTTAAAAATATGTCAGCAAGATAATATACCATGATTAAGTTTCATCCCAGGGATGCAAGGTTGGTTCAACATACAGAAATCAATAAATGTGATTTGCCACTTAAGAAGAATTAAGGTCAAGAATCGTATGATCATCTCAATAAGTTGCAGAAAAGGTTTTTGATACAATCCAGTATCAATACATGTTAAAAATGATAGAGAAGTTATGGATAGAAGGAACCTACCTCAACATTATAAAAGCTACTCATGATAAATTCAAAGCCAACCTCATACTGAATAGAGAAAAACTGAGAGCATCTTCTCTAAAATGAGAAACAAGATGAGGATTGCCACTCTCACCACTTCTATTTAATACAGTTCTTGAAACAGTAACCAGAGGAATTAGGCAAGAAAAGAAAATTAAAGGGATAGAAAGAGGAAAAGAAGGAGTCAAACTATCTCTGTTTGCTCATGACATGATCTTGTATCTGGAAGATCCCAAAAACTCCACCAGAAGACTTGTAGATCTGATAAATGAATTCAGCAAAGTAGCAGGATACAAGATCAACGTTCATAAGAATCAATACATGTACTGTATTCCAACAGTGATGCAGCTGAGAAAGAAATCAGGATAGCCATTTCATTTACAATAAAACTAAACAAACAAAGAAAACTTGGGAATTAATCTAAACAAGGAAATGAAAGATGTCTATATTAAAAAATGTAAAACATTGAAGAAAGAAATTGAAAAAGATCTTGAAGATGGAAAAATCTCCTATGTTCTTGGATATTAATACTTTCAAAATGTCCATACTACCAAAAGCAAGATACAAGATATGCAATATCCATAAAAATACCAACAACTTTCTTCACAGAATTAGATAAAACAGTCCTTAAATTCGTTTGGAAGAATAAGGGACCCAGAATAGCTAAAGTAATCCTGAGCAAGAAGAGCAATGCAGGAGGCATTGCAATACCTGATTGTTGAACAGTCTGCAACAAGGGAGGTTGAGCAGCATTGGTGAACAATGGGAAAAGGAGCTCAGTCTCTGCACAAAGATCTGAGGAGAAGAGTTTTATTTGGGAGAGATGGAGCACTTGTCACATAGGAAGCTGCTTCTGCCTTTACTGTGTATAACATTGTCTTTTATATGTTTGCAGTTAAGCAAGCCATATATCTCAAAGATCAAGCCTTGCATAAGCAGTTACTAGCCTATTTGGCAGACTTCACAGTAAATTTACATTTCCTTAGTTCTAAAAACCACAGAGGAACATCTGTTCACTTAACATAAAGAAGGACTGTTTCATAGCTTACAGACTGTAGGAGAACATCCTGTTTACAGAACACAGGACAGGGGGATGGGGCCCTAGGCCCCGAGTGGCCTGAAAGGTGCATACCATGTTGGCCTCCTTGCAGGGGGCAGGGAAGGGCCCTAATCCCCAAGTGTCTGTCTCCCCACAGAATGCCACATAGGCCTCCTTCAAGGAGAAGGGGTCCACACCAGATCTCAATCACACTACACAGCTCTAGTATCAGAAACAGCATGATGTTAGAATCAAAATAGACATGAAGGCCAATGGAATGGAATAGAATAAAAGACACAAACTCATGAACTTCCAGCCATCTGATACTTGAAAAAGATGTCAAAAATACATATTGGAGTTAAGATAGCTTTAGCTTTTTTAACAAATGGTGGTAGGAAAACTTGCTATACATATGTAGAAGAATGAAACCAGATCTCTATTTCTCACTTTACACAAAAGCCAAATCAAAATGAACCCTTGAAATTGCTAGAAGAAAATATAGGGTCACCATTCCATCATATTGGTACTGTCATCAACTTTCTTAACAAGAAAAAGAAATAAAACCAAGAACCAATAACTGAGAAGCCATCAAACTAAAAATTTGCCCAGAAAAGGAAATGTTTAAGAACGTGAAGAGAAGGCCAGCTGCATGTTTGACAGGAAACTAAAATCCAGAATAAAAAAAGAACTCAAAAACTTAACACCAAAAAAAAAAAAAATAAAAAAAAAAAAAACCAAACAAAAAGTGGAATAACAAGAAAAAGAAAAAAAAACAAGAAGACATTTCTCAAAAGAATAAACACAATGACTAACAAATACATGAAAAAATGTTAAACATCTTTAGCAATCAGGGAAATGCAAATCAAAACCAAATTGAGATTTCATTTCACTACACTCAGAATGGCAATTATAAAAATTACAAATAATGATAAACATTGGCGAGGATGTGGTGAAAAAGATACACTCTTACACTATTGGTGAGCAGTTGCAAATTAGTACAACCATTCTGGAAAGCAGTATGGAGAACCCTCAAAGAAGTAGGAATGGAACCACAAGGGGCAACTAGTGTGTAGAAAATCTGTGAGATGGGGCCAGAGCCTCAGAAACAATGTTGGCTAGTGTTGTTGTATTCCATGCTGAATGGCCTGGGATATAACAGTTACATTTAAGAGTCTTGTCCCCATACCTAGACTGAAAACTCAGCAATGACTATGTTTTTTGGGGGCTTTTATCTTCAATTCCTGGAAGTTTTTGGCTTCCTGGAGGATATCTGTGATTGGTTGGTGGGTTTGGGGATAGGTGAATGGATGGATGAATAATGAATAATCCAATTAATAATGAGGACTGTATAACAGAACTTACTAAACTTTCTGAGCCAAGGGTCTTCCTAGTAAAAAGAAGGGAGGAAAAAAAGGAGACATTTTAGAATTCCTAGAAAAAAGTTGATCATGTCATTCACTTATCCAACAACTATTTAATGTTGGCTATTATGTACCAGGCAACATGCTGAGCACTAGAGGTACAGTAATGAGCAAGAACAGACTGATTTTCTGCTCTCATGAAGATGACAGTCTAGTAGCCTACTATGTGTCAGTCTGTAGTCACATAATTGTATCACGAAAATCAAGACCAGTGGCTGGTACCCCAAAAAACTCTCCCTCTCTCTGTCTTTCATCTCTGCTCCTCTCTGCTCGTTTCCTTCTACATGCAAACATGACCACGGGCAGCTCTTATCTATTATATGTTAGAGGTACAGCACCTGGAGAGAGACCTGGTAAAATCTCTTGACTCAAGTCCAAAAATACATAACAATTAGTTGGCCAGCTCAGCTTGGGTGTATAGCCTATTTCTATAGCCATTTGCCTATGGAGGGGGAAATGGAGTTATGGTGGAACACTGATTCCTGTGGGAGCTACTGCAGTGGTAAAAGAAAAGATATAGTTCCTAGTTGTTCCTTTTCCAGGGAGCTGTGGGGAAGGGGACAAATGGACAGGCAACAAGACAAGTGCCTTGTACAGAGAAGGAGAGAAAGACATGGTAAGGCAAACTGAGGCAGCATACTGGATCAGCTAGAGAAGAAAGGCTGTGAGGTCCTGTGGTCAGAAAGGGTCACGTGCTCCTAGGAAAGTGTGTTCAGACACTCGACAGAGAGATCTGGGTTTGAATCCCAATGTGGCTGTTTATTTGCTAAGAAGGTACTTGACCTTTGAATTTCAGTTTTTCCATCTGGGAAACAAGAATGATCATACTTACCCTATAGTATTAATGTGAAGGTTATATGGAATAATATTCTCAAAGCCCTTATTGAATGACAGAGAGCAAGCATCCAACAACTGGCAGCTGTTGCTAGTATTTAGAGCAAAGCTGGACCTTTACAGGGTTATTAATGCCCAGGTAATGATCTCCCTTTGTACATGATTATGCTGAACCAGTTAGTTCTGGTTGTGATCATTAAAGAATATGAATCAGCCTCGATGACAGTGTTCCAAGTAAAGATTGCAAATTGGAGTGAGATCATATGGCCAATCAATCTGGAACATTCAGGAAAGAAGTTCTTTCATTTTTGCCCACCTGTATGTCTCTGAGGTGCCCCATAGCCAAATGGAGACTTTTCTGGTCTTTAAGAACAATAATAAATGTCATTCAATGCTTTTCTCACAAAAGCTACATTTTATCGATCACTTGTTGTGTAGGAGACACTACCAAGTAGAAAACTTTGGGGCATCTGACCCATCCACAATGATCCCCCTTTTCTGAGTACTGCTCCATCTCCACCCATCACCTCCTGCAATAGCATGGCTGGTTCCTGCCAATTATGGTTATACTGCCTAACTCCTCCCTCTAGCCCCGACTTATTTGACCGGATCTTTTGGGTCACTAGGTGAAATAGAATCAGTCCCCATTCTAGAATGATATTAACACTGAGACTCTGAGGCAGCTGTGTGTGTGGCTGTAGCTGAAACATGAAAACTTAGGGACAACTGTATTTTGTTCTGTGACATGAGGGACAGATAGAGCAATTTTTAAACAGAGCAAAACAAAGCCAGTGGATGGAAGGAAGTGAAGAAATTGAAAGAAAGTGCCAAGAAATGCTATTTCAGTATGTCATTGGGTTAAATTGGGAAAAGCCTCATGAACCACTCCTTCTTTGGTTCTGGAAAGCATGTTTTTCCTAGTGGTATCTTCCAGTGCCTGCTTATGAGAAATGAATAGATCCCACTCATTCACCAATTAAATTGGTAGGCTACTTACTTTCAAGTTTCCCTTCATACTGACATACCTACTTCCTACACAGCACTTGACACAAGTGGGTGTGCACACCATCTGTATTGATAATGGGGAAGGGTCCCCATCTGCCTACCACTTCTACATTGTTACTGTCCTAGCACCCTCCAAATGCAGAAACTACCAAAAGTATGACAATGACATTGTTTTTCACAACAGTACTCTATCTTTCTTCACTTACAAGAATCAAAATGTATCCCTCTTTGTAAGGCACACACACAAATACACACACACACACACACACACACACACACATCCAAACACAAACCACTTCACACACACATAATAACATGCCTGGGGTGGATAATGATTAGAGATAACCAAGGATTCCATATGCTCTACCTCTTCCCTATTTGCTATATTTCTATGTACCTATTATCTCTCAGTTCATTCTCAATTCATTGAGGATCAAAGAAACAACGAAGATGAGACTGGAGTTGCAAAAGCTTTGATTTTGAGCTTAAAATGTATTCCATGTTCTAATTATCTTATCACAGCACAATCCCTAAATTTAGCATCTTAAAATAATCACTTAATTTTGCTTACAATTTTGTGGTTTGGAATTGAGAAGGGCTCAGCTGAGTGGTTCTTGTCTTGGTGTTTTCATGACTTGTCAGTCTGATGTTGACAGGGACAGGAGTCAGCTTTAGGTTGGACCCGGCTGAGTGACAAAGTTAGCTTCTTCCTATGTCTGGTGGTTGTGCTGCCTGTTGGCTACGATGTCAGGGCTCTTGACTAAATTACCTGTACATGGCCTCTGGGTATTGCTTGGGCTCCTCACAGCCTGATATCTGGATCCTGAGAGGAAGTGTATGAAGATTGAGTGTCTGAGATCAAAACAGAAGTTGCCAGGCTTGTTCTGATCTAGCTTCAAAAGTCACACAGTGTCATTGTCACCAAATGCTATTGATTTCCAGTGACTCACTATGGCTGACCCAGACCATGGGGGAGGAATTATACTGCACTTCTCTTTAGGAGAAAGGCCAAAGAACTTGTTACATTCTTTAATCCCACACTCACCATAAACAAATGCTTTAGAAGAATTAGTTAAGAGCCCAGCTGACTCCTGGAATTGAGAGTTTCAGGGACAAAAACAAGAACTCAGACACTCAAGTTGAGAGGAAACTCTTCTTTGTCCTCCTATTAGCCTCATCAAATCCTAGAGGAGGCTGGTTAAGAATCCCAATGTGATTTTAGTATCTGAGAACATAGGAAACCATTGCCTTGTTTTTTTTTAAATAAAGAATGAATCAAAAACAATGAGTACAACATGTCTGGGTTTGTGCCTAGGCAAGTGGGCTTGGGATAGCTTCAGAGCTCTCGAAGTTGCAGCAATGCACAGTTCAAAATTTTAAAGGCCTGTGTGTTAACAAAGGGGACTCAACAGTCATTTGCAAAGATTTTCACAGGGAGATTAGATGGGCATGGAGATGAAGACATCTTGGCAGTTTCATTTGTAGACATGTCTATTGAGGACAAGATGTCTCTCTCCTAGTGCTTTGTATTCCATAAATATAGAAAATATGGACTTCAAGAAAATATGGTCTGTGTCTTGGTGGTGAGGGTGGGGATGGGGACTGGAACTGCCAGATTTAGTTTGTACTTCCTAATGGAATGTGGCTCAAAACAGAAATTAAACTCAGTTTGAAAATATAAAGAAAGCTTTGCAGCATTGAATTTGTGAAATAATTCATCTTTACCTCCACATATAAAATAAAGTTCCCTTTCCAGAGTGGACATTACTTATAATCTCTTCATTATCAAAAGAATCCTTACAACAAATGTACTTTAGTCACAGAAAATGGAGGAAATTATCTTGTTTTATATTCACAAGTCTGTTCTTCATAATAATTTCTGAGCCTCTGTTAGATCTCAGAGTTTTAGAGTCCCAGAGAGCATGTTAGAATTTATTCTGAGAAGCAAGACTGGGAATGTCTTAATCCAATCCTATCCTATCCTATCCTATCCTATCCTATCCTATCCTATCCTATCCTATCCTATCCTATCCTTCTCTTCCCTTCTTCTCCTGTCCTCTCTACCTCCCCATCCCCTTCCTTTTCTTTCTTTTTTCCAGTACTGGGGATTGGATCCAGTGGTTTGAACATGCTAAGCAAGTGGTCTACAGTTAAGCCCCACTCCCAGCCCTTTAGAATATTTTTTAACATTTTTAATTGATTTTTAATTGTTTTTTTTTTTTATTTGTTCTAATTTTTTTTTTTTTAAACATTTTGAGACAGGGTCTTGCTAAGTTGCCCAGGCTGGTATTGAACTTGCAATTCTCCTGACTCAGTCTCCTGAGAAACTATGATTAAAGGTGAGTACCATCATGCCTGACTTAGTATTTCTTATAAGTGAAAATGTATTTGTAACCCAAGCATTTAATATAGTTGCTGAGTTAAATATTTCAATTCAAAATGTCTTGACTTTATATTTTATCTGAGTGTTTAATCTCCAAAAAAAAGAAGAATGCAGCTAGATTACAGGTGAGTCATCTCTGAAAAAATACCTTATAATTCTAATATTTTAAAGAACATAGTTATATAAAAGCAAAAATCAAAACTAAGATATCTTCATTTATATAAAACTTGACTTCAATTAACCAATTAGCAAAAAAAGACCTTAAAGAATTCAAATAAACTTGAGGTGCATGTGGTAAAGATTTTCTCCCATCCTGTAGGCTCTCTCTTCACATTATTGTTTCCTTTGCTGAGATGAAGCTTTTTAATTTAAATCGATCCCATTTATTGATTTTTGATTTTACTTCTTGTGCTTTAGGACTCCTGTTAAGGAAGTCAGGTCCTAAGCTGATATGGTGAAGATTTGGACCTACTTTTTCTTCTGTTAGGTGCAGTCTCTGTTCTAGTGCCTAAGTCTTTGGTCCTCTTTGAGTTGAGTTTTGTGCTGGGTGAGAAATAGGGATTTAATTTCATTTTGTTACACGTGGATTTCCAATTTTCCCAGCACCATTTATTGAATAGGCTATCATTCAATAGCCTATCATTTCTCCAGTGCATGTTTTTGGCACCTTTGACAAGAATGAGATAACTGTATTTATGTGGGTTTGTCTCTGTGTCTTCTATTTTGTACCATTGATCTCCATATCTGTTTTTGTGCCAATACCATGCCATTTTGTTACTATAGCTCTGTAGTTTAAGGTCTGGTATTGTGATGCCTCTTACTTCACTCTTCTTGCAAGGATGGCTTTGGCTTTGGCTATTCTGGGTCTCTTATTTTTCCAAATGAATTTCATGACTGCTTTTTCTAGTTCTAATATATATATATATATATATATATATATATATATATATATATACACATACATACATATATATATATAATTATATGCATAATTATATATAATTTTAGTTTAAAAATACAGACATAGAAACACAATATCAAAAGTTTATTCCATAATAAATCAGCAACCCCTCTTCCATGTCTGTCTGAAACTTTCATTTCAAGTTTATTTGAATTTTTAAATATTTTTTGTTTTAATTATTTATACATGACAGAATGCATTTTGATATATATAAATGAAGCATAACTTCTCATTCTTCTGGTTGTACATGATGTAGAATCCCACCAGTCATATAGTTATATATGTACATAGGGTAATAATGTCTAATTCATTCTACTATCTTTCCTACCCCCATATTAAGCAAACTAAGCCAATCCCCAAAAAACAAAGGTCAAATGTTTCTTCTGATATGAGGGTGCTAATTCACAATAAGGGGGTGGGACAAGGGAAGAAGAATTACTTTAGATTAGGTAGAGGGGAGTGAAGGGAGGGGAGGGAGTGTAGGGGAAGGAACAACTTGGGTTAATTTGAGATAATAAGTCATCATCTACAGGATAGATAGTATATACTGCTCACTTCCACTACTAATACTGACCCAATTAAGTAAAAGGCATAACTGTAAAATTATAGATATTAAAGATATAACCTATCACTCCATCTTTAGTCTGGTGAAACTGGCTATTTGGATGTTTAAAACAAAAAACATGGAGACCAAAGTTAAGGAAGTAAAAGGGCCAAAGAAAACTCAGCCAATATTTTGGCCCTTGCCCTCTAAGGAACTAAGGGAATAATGGGGCTTTTCTGGACCCTGCAACTTTGTGAGTCACCTGATCTGCTGACCAGGAAGATTTAGGGGACCCTAGAGAACAGGAAGCAAACCAGTGCACATTCTGCAATGAGGAGGGTCATTGGAAACAGATATATCTCTATGCTTCCAAGGGAAGCCACATGTGATTGGTGAGGCCCTGACCATCCTTGCAGATGGCACACCTGGTAGAGGAAAGCTTATGGCACCAGGAGGCTTCTCACAAGTTCCCAAGAGCAATTCCTGGTGCATCTCAGCTGACTCTTAAGAGTATATAGGAACAAGGTCAGTTTTGACAACTTGATCTTAAACACCTGGCAGGAGAGTCTGAACACAGTCTTACATGGACATTTTTTAAAAATGTTTTTCTGAACACAGTCTTACATGGACATTTTTTAAAAATGTTTTTCTTTTTAAATAAAACTCAAGATGTACACTTATGTCAGCCCTACTAAAAGTAAGTAAAGCTAGAGGCTACAACAAGGGGGTTCTTTTGTAAAAATGCATAATAATAATGATCCTCAGGAACCAATAATGCCCCTAAGCAAAAATCAAGGATTCAAAGGCCCCTAAAAAGAAATGTGGGGATGAAATGAAAAAGAACCAAAGTAACACCATTTTGTTCTGACCTGACTCCATTTTATACTTGCTTAAAATGTTTTCTTTTAGCCTCCTGAAGCCGAATCTATATTGACAGTACAGTAGGACCTTTCTGCGTCCCTGACTAGGGCTCTGATGTATAACGAAAATGAAATGCATAATCCAGACAATTCTCTCACATAATCAAGTTGTATGTCTCAACAAGGTCTTTTCTGAACTACATGTGCCTCAATTGTCCTTTGTGGCTTTTGCCTTTATAAACTCTGTACTTCCAAAATTCAGGTGCTGGGAGTTCTTTGAGGTGCTAGCCTGCTCCTTGCCTGGCATGCTCATGAAAGGACATTTTTCTCCCCTTTCAAATTAGCTCAGTAAGCATGGTGGTCTGTAGTTCTCACACACTCCATAACAGTATTAGTACTTGAAGTTATCATGATAAACTCTCTGTCTTGTAGGTGACGGCTTGTTATCTCAAATTAACAGGTTTTATTTCATTTTGTTTTAGAAGCAGTACCTCTGCAAAACACTAACAGGCAACAGTTATAAAGTTTAAAAGTAAAATACAAAATGAAATTAACAGAGCAAAAATACATTGTTTGTATAATAGCTATGAATCAAGAAAAATGACTTTTATAATCTTGAACCTTTACTTAGCTTTATATTATATTCCCTGTTTGAGATCACAGTAATCTTTACAATAAAAATCAATCTTTTGAACACAACTTTAAGTGGGTTTAAGTCTAGCCTATTTTTGAGCCAATTTAACATGGAGTAAGGTGGGAGGCAGAGCTTTATCTCAGGTAAGGCAGGGCTCTTGATAAATAATACAGTATTACATTGGAAACATGAATCAAAGAATGGCTAAGAGAGCTTTTAGCGTTCTTTTTGTGGAAAAAGTGGCAAAATGCTTCCATGTTTTACAATGTCACCTTTAAACATATCAAACTCTCATTATCTGTAGGGACACACCTTAAAATGGCGACCGCAATAACAACACCCTTGGGGCAAAAGCCTCCCCCACTCGTGGTACCACCAAGGTGGCGGCCCAGGATTGGCTCATTCAACTTCCATGAACCTGAGCAGCTTTACATCTTAGCAGACCTCTGCCCTGCAGGCCTTGCTGTATACTGCATGTGCTGTTGACCTTTAAGATGATCCCGCCTGTATCTCCTCCCCTCGCTCCCTTTTCATATACCTGTTTCACCTCCCCATTAAACTGAGATACTGCTCGACAGACTCCCGGCTGGTGAGCGTTTTTCTGCTGTCGACACTCACCATCCTGTTTGACCCCCGTGCCCCCTCTGGCTGGTCCAGGGAGGGCACCCAACCTTTGTTGTTCGGTGCGGAACAACAATTATCTTCCAAAAATTAAAATTTATTTTTAATTTTAGTGTGAAGAGTAACACAAAATTGTATATATACCTTATTGACAACAGATTACCTTATCCAGCTGTAAAATATCAAATGGCATGAATAAATACCAACAAAATTTGTTATTTTTATACCAATCCAAAACTTTTACTGTACATAATTCTATTTTGGATAAAATCAACTTGGTAAAGCATTCTCCTAAGCTTTACATTTAACTAAGTTTAACTTCTTAAAGTATAATTTAGAATCTGGAGTGTATGGTAACGTTAATCACAGGTCTGCATGGGACAAAAATCAAAGGATTTGGAAATAGTGTTAATGATCAGAAATTGACTTAGTCAAAGCAAACAGATATAAGACAGGTCTTCAAGTGACAGTGTGGCCCTTCTATGTCATACACAATGTATAAAGGAGAACACTTATTGGTTATCTTGTGAGTAAAGTTACATAAACTTTCATTTTATCAACTTTTACATAACACTTAGATAAGGCTTAGAGTTCTCAGATACATATGTATACCTAGTCACATATATTGAGGGTGTCAACTATATTGTTATCACCTAAATAACAGTTGTTTAACCAGTTACAAAGTAATCATTTAAGACTTTAAAACAGGTGCAAACCCTAATTCCTTTAAGACTTTGTTTCCCCCAGGTAATAAAACCAAACAAATGCAAGAAAATTAGAGATAAGAGAAGATCAATGTTTCAGACTTTGCTTCATATCAGTAAAGTTCAAATAACTTTGTGCTGATTATAGCCAACTTAATCACAAATACAACCTTTTGAGATTTACCCTCCACAAACGTTCTGTGATTTAATTAAACATTCACAACTTTACATCCTTAGCTTTGTCCTCTTTCATCTTTGACTTTAGCCCAAGAATATTACTTTACCAGACAAAATACTTTCTCATCCATAAACACTTTTTTACCTTCTAATTTACCATACTAAAATATATTTCCATACCTATAACTTTCTTTTATCTTTTCTAGTTTTGGACCCTTTCTTAAATTCATATTCTGAAAGAGTCCTTATGAATGTTTTCTGTGCATTTAATTTACACAACAAATTTCATCCCAGGAGAAGGTTGGACAATTCAGCATATATAAAAACTGTATCTTAATATTTTTTCTCCCAGGTGGAATTCAAGGGGTAGAGTATAGGATATATTTTTGAGCCTGACCGGTCTCTATTATCATTATCACAATGCCAATCAACTTTGAGTGAGTTCCCTACTGTCGATTATACCCAGAGGCTCCTTTTGGGCCTTTTTACTTAAACTAGGTATATTGATATGCAATAGAGGCGGCCCTTTCCATCCTTTTCTTTAGGTTTCCTTGAGATCCCTTTGCAGAGGCTGCTACAAAACACAGGTTTGCCTTAGTTTCTGTCCTTTCTTTTTTGGGTGCAGTTATTTATTCTGACAGTTTCCCCAGGCATTTAGTTTGATGGGATGCTATTATAGCAAGAATTGCTTTGACCCAGTGATGAATATTCCCTGCCCAAATGGAGGTCCCCTGTTAGATCTTAAAAAGGGAGACTATTCCTGTCCCCAGGTCTTAAACTGATAGTGCTGGAAAGTACTACCACATCCTTTGTGGCCAGCAGCCTCCATACCCAGGGGCAAAAGAGGCTGAAAGTCAGAGGAGAGGCCAGGTTCTCTTTGGCTATTTTTCTACAACTCAGGCAGCTTTCTGGGATTCTTTTCCTCTCAGGTTAGGGCTAATATCCTTGACCACAGTGAGATGATCTGTGGCTGGTTGGGGCCAGGCTGGGAAACCATGCTGGGAGTGCCAGCACTGGATTTAAAAGATTTAAATCTTCTTTTCCTTTTCTTCTTGTGTTCTGCTATCCTTGCACACCCGAAGTAGTGCCTTATAGCACCTTCAACTTAGTTCCTGACAGTTTAGACCCCTTATCATGCAACTGCATAAATGTCTGTACGTACAGAATCTCTTTCATATACTTTACCCCTGTCAGACCAACTTCAATGTCAAGATTGTATAATAATCCAGAAAAACCATTTAAAATGCAGATTGTGTTACAGCAACCCTCTTTCTCTTAGACAGGTTTATCCCTATTGGTGGCCCATGCAGCAAAGATCTCTGCTCAAGAGACCACTGGTAAGATCAACGCAGCATGGTCATGACTTTTTTTTTAATAAAGTTAAAAAAAATTTTTTAGTTGTTAATGGACCTTTATTTTATTTATTTACTTGCAGTGCTGAGAATTGAACCTAGTGCCTCACACAAGCTAGGCAATTGCTCTACCACTGAGCACAACCACGGGCCTTGGGCCTTGGCCAATGTCTTAAGGGGCCAATAACAGATTTAACAACAACAACAAAAAAAGGCACAGGGGAAAGAGTGTTAGCACAAAAAGACCAAGTAGGATGCAAGCCTCATGAATCAGCTCAGCTGTTTATTCAGAAATGAAGCTTCACACAGGAACAGGGGATGCAGGGATGAAATGGTATCTGTGAACTCACTTTCCTACTGGAAAATGAGCCACTGAACAAAGAAAGGGGCTGGATTTATATAGGTTACTTTGAGGGGCAGTCTAGTGAGCATATCAGTTTTCTTGGGCACTCGGAAGTTTGGGATCAGGGAACTTGTCAGTGTGAAGGTTTGGGATTTCAACCCTCTGGGTTGAGGGTCTGCAGATCAGGAATTTGGGGTCATTGAATGTATTAGTTTGAGGGTTTAGGGTTTTGACCTCTGGGTTGAGAGTCGGTGGATCTATCTTTGAAGGGAGTTAATGCCCTCCAGGGACTGTCACCTTAGGGGTGATAGAACACTTATTCCCTGTCTGTAGTCAGCATCTGAACATCCTTTGTCTTGGGAGAATAAAACCATCAGCATAAGGCCCTCTTTTTCACTCCCTTTTTCCAGGCCACATTATTTTGGGGATTTTTCATTTTCCACATCTAATAGAGAGGATCATTAAAATCAAGGCTAACAGATGGGAAATTCTAAAACAGACAGACTTGCATGTACAAATTTCTTCCATTTACTTTATCTATGACATACCAACTCCAATTGCAAGATTGTACAGCCATCTAGAAAGCTATTTAAAAGTCAGACCATTACAGTAAAACATTATCTTGGACAGACTTATAGTGCCCCTTTCTTCAATTCACTTTCCCTCTGACAAACCAACTCCAATTGCAAGATTGTTCAAAAAAGAAACACAGATAGAGACAACCAGAGAGGAGCCCCAAAACCATGGCTGACAGATGGGAACCTTAAAACTGACCAGCCAAGTTCTTTCCCAAGAGACTACCTATAGAATCAATGAAATACTGGCCATGTCTTAAAAGGGGCAATAGCAGATACAAACAAAACAACCAGAGGGAACTCCCAAGCCCAAGGCCAACAAACAGATGAGAACCTAGAACAGATCAGAAGGGAGTACATATCCCTAAGTTCTCAAATCCTGTTTAACTGTGACTCCTACGTCAGTAGCACCACAGATGTCTCCAGAAAGAGGGACCAGATGTTCCCACAAAGAGGAACCAAGTGTGTGGAATCAGGGGTCTCAGTGTGCACGTGGGTGGGGGGACTTACCAAATGGCCAGAGTTGTTGTGACTTTCGTGAGTTCGGTTTCCTTTTTCTCAAAGTGGACCATGATAAGCAATCTGTATCATTTAAGGAGGGAAGGTAGGAGTTTCCTGAAGCCAAATGAGCTTTGGCAGCTGCTGCGATGCTCCCTCAGTCCCTCCCTTTACTCACAAAAATGACTCCTCTGGTTGGACCTGAGGCAAACTCACCCATCTCCAAACTCTCCTGCAGTTGCCTCTCAACAAGTTCACCAGCACCATGAATCCTCAGCATGGAAGTGGGGTTCCTTGGTGAGCTAGGCCTGCCTGTTGCCAAAAGCTCAGTCCTTGTCCCTGATGCCAATCCAATAATGAGCACACATTTTTGAGAAAAAGGAAAAAGAAAGTTTATTGCTTTGCTAGCAAAGGAGAAACAGGGAACTCCTGTCCCAAAGGCTGTAATTCTGCCCATCAGCAGGAACAGGGGGCTTTCAAAGAGGTGGCTCAAAGGCTACATTTGAAGGGTTCTCTGTAGGAGTTGTAAATCACTTGTTAATTTGGGAGATAATCATTTCCAAGATCTTCTGGTACCATGCCCAAAGTCTAGATTACTTTGTTCCTATGGTGGGTGTGTACTCAGGGACAGATTAACTGTGCCCTGAGTTATCTGAGGATGGGGAAGAAAGATAACCCTGTTTCCCTCAGATTAGGAACTTGGGGGGGGAGATTAGGGAGAAGTAGGGAGAATAAAAATAAGTTGCAATGGCAGAGCAGCAAGGGCTATATTCAAAGCATAAAGTGGACCAGTGCTACATTTTCCACTGTTACAGGGGGAGAAGAAGAAGAGCTATGCAGAGAAGCCATGAAGGTAAGAGGCTGAAGTGAGGGAGATCAGATGGAAAGAGACCTGATGGACTGACAAACTCTGATGGACTCACTGTGCAAAGACAAGGGCACAGCAGGGATGAAGGGAATCCCAAAGGAATCAGAAACAGAGCCCACATGGACTAGGGGCTGAGGGGAGAGATGCAGGCCCTGTGCTCTTATTATTATAAAAGGCGATTTACCCTTCTTAGAGTGGCATCCACCTCTAAGTTTTATGGCATAAGAAATTCTTCTCATGCTTCAGAACCAGGAAATCAGATTGGAGAAGGTCGGAGGTCAGACATCATCACACCGAGTCAAAATATTAGATTCATGATGGGAGATGTAGGACCTCTCTGAGAGTTTGAAGTAGATCATCTTCAGCAGAGGGAATTTGACCATAATGCTGGAGTCAAGTTCTTTGGCATGGTAGGGAAATTCAGTGAGATGAATGTCCGCTCTACTCAGCCTGTCACCAACAAGGCAGTCCTGTCTGCGGCTCTTCAATACCTGCATAATTTGAGAGATGAGATTATGAACACACACACAGCCAGGCTGGGTCCTCAGGTTCTCCCCTCCTCTCAGCCCAACTCTCTCCCTCTGCTGTCTCCTAGGCAGGTGTGGAGCTGTAGACCTTTCTCCAGGGGCCTGACTCATGAGGGAGAGTGAGAAGTGAGGCTCTGCTCCCTCCTCTCTAAAGCCCAGGGGACCTTCATTCTCATCCCCATGTTCCTGTGTTGTCATACCACCCACTCTGACAAGCATCTTCTACACACGCCAAGGGCCGAACCTCTGCTGTGCCATGTTTAACATCTACCCCACACTCTGAAGGTGCAGTGGGAAAATCTGAGGAAGTGCTTCTCTCCTGGACTTTCTCTCCTGAATCTCCAATGGGCAGTGGCTCCACCTTCATGGCAAGACCTTTCACCTAGGATTGGAAGATCTCAGTGTCTACATTTCTCTTCTTGCTTGCTTTCCTATTTTCCTAGTCTCTCTCTCTTTGGAATTTGAAGTGAACCTGAATTCATCATCTCTTTTTTTATGATTTTTTAAATTTATTTTTTTAAATTTTTAGATTTCATTTTGATTCATGTACATAAATGGGGCACAAATTTTCATTTCTATGGTTGTGCTGCATTGGCTATGGCTCCCTACTAATAGTATGCCATAATCTGCTCCTGAAATGTCTGTGGGTGAACTGCATATCAATGCCTGAAACTTTTAAATGCATAAAATAATAGTTGGATTCAGTCTGGACATGTAGCTCAGTGGTAGAGTGCTTGCCTTGTAAGCATGAGGCCCTGGGTTCAATTCCCAGTAATACACACAAATAAAAAAGAAATTGTGATTAATGGAAAGAAGGGTGGCTTAGGACACATAATAGGACATTAATTATGGTATCCATATGGTGGGTAACTATAAGTTTGCTAAGCATTTATTTCAAGATTTCTGGATGTATGAGGGTTTTGGGGGGGGGGGGTGGGGGGGGGGGGGAAACACCTGGGATTGAACTCTGAAGAACATGGAAAATAGTCCCCAAGACATTTCCCCTATCTACAGTTCTTTTCCACCCACCTTGTGCCTCATAAATTGGAGCTTCTGTCATTTAAAGGCCAAACACAAAAGAACTGACACCTGACTGGCACTTGACTCCCCATCTTAATGGATCAGCTAACCCCTGTTCAATAAACCCCAGGACTTCCCTACCTACCCTCCTGCCCCACCCTAATGGATCAGCTGACTCTAATAAACCCCAGGAACTACCTTCCTGCCCCACCCTAAATGATGCCTATAAAACTCAGACCCTTGAGTTGGCTCAAGGTGTTTTCTGTCCCAAAGACAAGCCTCTCCAGTGTTTGGTGAACTCCTCCACTGAATAAAGAAGAGCTTGCAGACCACAGGTTGGCTTCCTGCCTCTGTTCTCTGTGCTTACATTTTTGGTTCCCTCACTGAGAACCCACTTAAAGCTCCTTTATGCTTATAAACTCAGGGGCACTCAACCACTGAGCCACATCCCAAGTCCTATTTTGTATTTTATCTAGAGGCAGGATCTCACTGAATTGCTTTGCACCTCACCTTTGCTGAGGCTGGCTTTGAATTCATGATCCTCCTATCTCAGCCTCCTGAGCTGCTGAGATTATAGGTGTGTGCCACCATGCCCAGCAAGATTCTTTTTATAGTAAGATTTTAAGGTAATATGTACTATTTAGTAAAGAATCCCAGTGATATTGAAACAAAGAATAAGAAAAAACACACATGGAAACAGTATCTTTTACTGAACTGATTAAAAACAACATTTTGGCTAATACCCTTTCAGTCTATGTATACAGATAAAAGTATGGATGACTACTTGGTACAATGACAAAATGAGGCATCAAATGATAAATGATAATATACGCTGTTCATTTATGTATGGGGCACTTTGCTTTCTCAGTACAGATGAGTTGAACTGTAATAGCTGGAGAGCTTATCATCAGTGAAGTGCCTTAAACTGTCAGCACCACGAGGGCGGCAGGGTGAACTTGAGGATCTGATTACTCTTAAAATCTTCACTCTTTACATTGGACCTCATACATAAGCAATGAATTAACATTTGTTCATAGATGAATGAAAAAATGATCCCTTGCTCTGCAAAGCAGGAGTTTAGCAATTAGTCTTCTAAGTCTTTGGTCTTAGAATCTTTGCTTTGTTCTGTGATTTTTATTCAGCATGACTTCATATAGTTTTGATCTTGAAATATTTATTTTTTATCTTCAAAGAGAAACCTTAGTTAAGTACTGTGTATTTGACTTTGGAAGTTATTTCTTTATTTTTACATAATTTTCCTCAAAGATTTGAGAGCCACATCACTAAATTCTATAAATTATTTTCTCTTACAGACCCTTCATCTCCTCTTCCTCTCTATCCCTCTGCCACCATCCCTGTGTGGTTACTTCTTATGCATCCCTGAAACACTACAGTATCCTCCTGATGGGCAGCTGGTCGCATGTCTCCGTACACATGGCAGCAGACGGCTTCCTGATGTGTTGCTTTCATCATGTTGCTCTTGAGTCAGAAGACTGTGGTGCTCTACATGACCTGTTCCTGCTTCCAATCTGCTCAGAACTTCCCACAGCCCAAATGCCGACCATGACCATGAAATTCTGTCACCTAGAGAATTCTAGCTTGAGTCTCAGTAAACTAAAATATTAATAAACTGAAATTTTTAATTTTGGTATAACTAGTGCAATGGTTCTTCATAGTCTATATTTATACAATGCCTCGAGTGCCAGGGAGCTAAATTAACATGGAAGAAGGTCTTCAGGAAGTGACAGTCAATGCCCCAGGATTGCCCAGGCATGTTTTTCTGCTTCTGCTCTTTATAGACTGAAAAAGTTCATATGTTGAGATACCAATCCTCCCTATGTTGGTATTAGGAGTGGAGCCTTTGGATGGTTATTAAGTCCTGTAGGTGGAACTCTCATGAACAGCACCAAAGTTCTTATGAATAGGGCTTCAGTGAGCCTTCTTGGCCCTCCACCATTGTTCTTTTGCTGTTAAGTCTTTTGAATTCTTTTAAGTTCTGGATTTTAATCTTCTGTCAGAATAGCTGGTAAAAAATTTTTACCCATTCTTTAGTTTGTCTCATCATTTTGTTGTTTCCTTTGCTGTGCAGAAGCTTTTTAATTTGATGTAATCCCACTTTTCAATTATTATTTTTGTTTCCTGAACTATTAGAGTCCTGTTCAGGGAATCCTTGCCTGTGCCAATATCTTATATCTGCTGTTATTCTCATGGATTTGCCTTTAAATGTGACTTGGCCCTTCTCTCTTGAAGCCTTTAAGGTTTTTTTCTTTGTTCAATATTTTTGGCATTTTAACTATTGTATGTCATAAAGAGGTTCTTTCCTAATCATGTCCATTTGTCTAAATGTCTCCTATACCTGGATACCCTTGTCTTTCCCAAAATTTGGGGAATGTTCTGCTATTATTTTGCTGAATTGGTTTTCTAGGCCTTCTACCTATAGCTCCTCTCTTCTCATTTCTGATTATGCATTCATTTGCTATTAGAATGATGTTCCAGAGATCTTACATATTTCTCTTTCTTTCTTTCTCTTTCTTTCTTTCTTTCTTTCTTTCTTTCTTTCTTTCTTTCTTTCTTCTTTCTTTCTCTTTCTTTCTCTTTCTTTCTTTCTTTCTTTCTTTCTTTCTTTCTTTCTTTCTTTCTTTTTCCCTTTCTTTCTTTCTTTCTTTCTTTCTTTCTTTCTTTCTTTCTTTCTTTCTTTCTTTCTTTCTTTCTTCTATTACTGTCTGGATGTGAAAATTCCTTGCCTTCAAGCACAGATTTCTTTTTTCCATTTGACCTAGTCTATTGGTAAGGATTTCAATTGAATTTTCTGTTTCTATTTTCAGTTTATTGAGCTTTCCATTTCTAAGATATATTTAGTTCTCTTTCAAAATTTCTCTTTGTTAAATTGATGCCCTACATTGTATTCTTTAATTCATTCAACTCTTCCTTCATGTTCTCTTGGAATTCATTGAGCTGTTTAAAAATCATTCCATTCTTCAACATCAGAGGACAGAGTTTGTAAATTGCTGATTTTAGAAAGAAGTGCTTCGGGCTCCCCTTCATATCTCAGTCTATATTTCCCACTGGATAGATCTCTTAGGGGGTTTGTACCAAAGTCATCCCCCTCAAGTCAAGACTCTCACAAGCTGACCACCTCCAGTGGCAGAGCTGTGGAATGGCTGTGGAGTCCCATAGATGGGAAGATGCAGGTATTTTTAACTCCCTGAGTAGTACAAACTCAGACAAAAGGAATCTTCTCCAGAGTGTTCCCAATTACAGCATCCTGAGAATTCACTGGAAAACTCAGCAAACTCTTAATCCAGCTCACTGCATAGATCCCAGGTATCTTATCTGTTTAGACAGTGCCTGCAAGATGCCTGATTCTGTGCTAATGGATCTCCCTGGAACTCTGTTTCAGTTATACCCCTGCCAAGAGGATGCTCCCCATCTCCTGACCACATTGTCATGAGGTAGATGCTGAGACACTGTTTCTCTTGCTATTCTATTATCCAGATTCTCTGGACTTGACCAAGTCTGTCTGTTTGCTATTGGGTTACAGCTCCCTCCTTCAGTCAACCACCTCAACACACACTTATACATCTGCTGTTCGGTTATATCTTGTGCAGAAGCAGTTGTGTGCTTGGTGCCCTGTGACACCATCCTGCCACTCCTATCTCTTTGAAATTTTAATGTCAGAGTTTATCTTTCAACACAGAGATTCCCAGGAAGAAAGTTGTTTTTATTATATTGAAAAGGATGCTTGTGTTACTTAAAAGAATTTTTAAAATGTTATTTTATTTTGTCATTCTGACAAGATAAGGCATGTGGTTTTACTTTGTGACTTTCTGTTTTCCTCAAGACAAAATCTAAACTTGTTTCTATGGACTTGAAAGTCTTTACTTCAAACTCTGAGCCCTGTTCCCTGATCTCCCCTCATGGTCACTTCTCCCTGTCTTAAGTTTTAACGCTTCACTGAGAGCAGCTGTGTTCCCTTTCCTTAAATACTTGATGCTTGACCTCTCTTCTTGGCCCTCAAATGATCTCTGCCTGAATTCTACTCTTGCTGCCCAGTGGTGGTGCCACCTCTCACTAATTGTCCCTCCTGCACATCTCACCTCAGATATGACTCCTCTCCTTGAGAAACCTTGTCTTACCCACAGATCCCAGCAGGGGTCTACTGATGGTGCACTCCCAGCATTAACTGGTGGTGGTGAGTAAGTGAAGCTCTGTCCACACAGAAGGCTATGTTTAAGTCCTAACCCTGACTACCTTTCAATGTGACCTTAACTGGAAAAAGGGTTCCTGAAGAAGTAATCCAGTGGAGGTCATACTGGATTGTGCAGCCCCTAATCCAATTGCTAGTGTCCTCATAAGATGGGGACGATTTGGACAGGCAACACATACAGGGAGAATGTCCTGTAACCATGGAGGTAGAGATTAGAGTGTTGCAACAAAAAAATCAAAAACTCCAAGAATGGCCAGCACCTATCAGATATTAGGAAGGATCTAAGAAGGATCCTTCCCTAAAGCCTTCAGAGAGACCACAAAATAACTTGTACCTTGACTTCAGACTTAGCTCCAGAACCGTGAGGGAAAAAATTTCCATTATTTTAAACCATCAAGTTTGTAGGAATTTCTTGTAGCAGCCTTAGGAATGTGATACACATGGTATGTATGATTTCATATTAGAATAATCTTTTTTATTTGTTTCTCTCACTAATCTCCATGAGGGCAGAGATGGTATCTGGCTTATTCATCATTATTTACTAGCTCCCAGAGCACAGAATGTTCCATATTAGACATAAATATGTACATTGTATAAATGAACAGAAAGATTGATAACTTGAAATAAAATGATTATTTACAAAATTTGTTGATTTTGTTGAGAAAGGAAGCAAAACACAAAAAGACCATTTTTTTCATCTCATATTCAGATCAGAATATGAGATGAAAATTTCTACTTAATTTTCTTTGACATAGTATATGACAGATATTATATGACAATTTTTGGATATATTCTCTTTCTTATTTAAATTCAAGGAGATATCCTAGGAGGTGATCATAATTTTGGACTTGATCAAAACTAAATGCACTGCATTGCAAAGAAGTCTGTTTAGCTCATTTCTAACTGAATTAGTACATACACTTTGGAAAACCTTCTCAGATTCACAAAAATAAGTATCAACATTTAGGCAAAACATTTCATTGTTGCAAAAATATAGAATACTGGTCTTGAATGTCCAGCCCTATTTAACTAAAACTCTTTTTTAATTTTTCGACAAGTTTCTCATCTTCAAAAGGTTTCCTCTGGCTGCCAGGCTGCAGAAACTTCTTCACAGTAGGCAGGTTGCTGACTCTGGTTCTCAGGGCCTGCAATGCACAAGAACACAACCTCAGAGTGGAGCCCAAACCAACTCCCATTAACACAACCAGGAAGTCTGCACCCCTCCCTGATGTAGAGCAAATGAATCCCTCCACCAGCACAGCATGCTGTCTGGGAAACAGACAACCAATGAGAATAAAGATAATAGCTAGCAAATAAAGGTCAATAACAATTTCCCTAACTTCTCTTTAAAACTGTATTCAGATCTAGCCATCTTCTCTTCTGCCTTATACTTTAATCCTGTAGATTTGTTGCTACTGTATGATATAAAGAAAAACATCATGCCTGTCACATGTGGATACAGTGAAGCACTCAAACAGATGAGCTGAAGATATGGGGAAACTGAGTTAGAAATGATGATAGAAAGAGAACAGAAATGCAGGTGGAAGTCACTACAAATGATCATACTGAGAGATAAAGATGGGAGTTGTTGAGTGGGGTGGGGAGGAAGGGAAGGAGGTTCGCAGAGAGAAATATGATGTCTCTGGGTAGGAACCCGAACTGAGGGAAGGAGATCAGCTAAAAGGAGTCTTGCTTGGATAGACTCAGTGTGCAAAGACAAGGGCATACATATGATAATGGGGATTCCAGAGAAATCATGATCAGCACCCAAATGGAATAGGGGGCTGTGAGAAAGCTGTGCCCTATTTTTTTCTCATTATACAAAGCAAAATTTACTTCTTGGAGTAGCATCCACCTCACATTTCCTTATATAATAAGATACTTTCTATTATTCAGAACCAGAATTTAGAAAATCTTTTCTAGAGGTCAGGTGAGAGAGAGTAAAGCCTGCGATGACAGGAAGTCAGAACACCACCTGCCCTAGTGCCCAAAGATTAGATTCATGATGGGAGATGTGGGCCTCTCTGATGGCTTGAGAGAGATCACCTTCAGCAGAGGGAAGTTGGCCAGAACGCTGGGGTCAAGCTCTTCTGTGTGGTAGAGAAGTTCAGTGAGGTGAATGTCGGCCTTGCTCAGCCTGTTGCCAACAAGGTAGTCTTGTCCATGGCTCTTTAACACCTGCAGAACGGGAGGAGTCAGATCATGACCACACATAGTCAGACTGGGGCCCAGGTTGTCCCTGGAGCCTCTCAGCCCAACTTTCTTCATCTGCTGCCCTCTGGGAAGGTGTGCAGCTGCCCAGATGATGTTTCTCAAGGCCCCTGACTCATGAGGGAGAATGAAAAGTGGGGCTCTGCTCCTTCTTCTGTTCAAGCCCAGGGGACCTTCATTCTCATCCTGCATCCCTGTGTTGCTCACACCTGCCACCCTGCCTGCATCTTCCTCACACACCAAGGATTGCACCACGTTTCTCTCTGCCCCACACCCTACAAGGGTACAGCCCTGAAATTTGAGGATGTTCTTCTCCCCTTTGTTCTATCTGTAACCTCCAATGGGCAACTGCTCTATCTACATGACAACATCTTTCACACAGGAGTACATTATCTCAGTGTTTCCATTTCTCCTCTTGTCTACTTTGCTAATTCTCCTGGTTCTATCTCTGGGATTTTATTACACTTCAATTTGTCACATACCTTCTGACATTGGATCTGACCCTTAACATTATGGTATAATCTGTATGTGGAATTATCTAAGGATGAGCTGAACTGATGTCCAGAACTTCTTTAGAAATGCATGAAAAATGATGTTTTATTTGTGGAGAAAGAAATAGAGAAATGGGTACATATGATAAAGTCAGCATCCTAGGGTAAAAATTCTTCTCTGTGGAGTTAAATGATTCTTTGTCTTTTTTACCTTTCAATGTTTCTGGGCATATAAAAGTTTCACAAAAATTTTCTGGGTAATATATGATATTTGTTAAAGTATCCCAGTAATATTGAGATCATGATGAATTAAGAGAAGAGAAAATAACATATGGCACTACTAATAAAAGATAGTATTTTGCCAAACATGCTATCAGACTATGTGTACAAAAAGAAGTACAAATCATTGATTGGTACAACAGCAAAACATAAGATCAAATTCATAATGTAATTTGCACAATTCATTTATGTACAAGGGACTCTTGGGTTTCAAGGTATGAATGACTTAAGTTATAATGGCTGGAAAGTATGTCATTAGGTGATGTGCCCTAAACCATCAGTAGGGTCAGTAGGGTAAACTGGATGATTTCATCACATCTAAACTCTTACCTCCTTGCCTGGGATCTACATGCAAGAAGTGATTTAACATTTGTTGAATGGATGAATGAATGAATGAATAACAGAATGATATAGTACTCTGCAAGTGGGAATTAAGCAGTTAGTCTTTGTTTATAAGTTTACTGTATCAGTCATGATCAATTTTGTTTTATAATTTTTGTTCAGCAAGATTTCAGGTAATTTTTATCTTGAAATAGTATTTTTTTATGTTCGAAAAGAATTCTTTTTGTTTTAGTCAGTTGACAACTGTTGGGAGGCCTCTCTGCCATGTCCTGCGTAGAAGAGAAAAGGGTCAACTGTCGGAGGATGATGTTGGCTGTATATCACTCAATTACCCAAAAACTTATCTACTCAATAAACACACAAGAACCAATACTTTTTTTTAAATGAGAGGGGTATGACGGGTCTGGCCACACTAGCTCTGGTGTCTAACAACAACAACATGGAGTAGCTCAACTCTCTTTTATTTATAATATACAGGTAAAAGGGGGCCAGGACTGAGAGGAGCTTCTTCTGTGATGGGCAGGATAGGACGGAGTTAGGGGAGCCATTCTCTTAGCGGGAATATTCCAGAAGGAGACAGGGAAGCACTCCCACACAGCGCCACATGCTAGTTCCTAGAAACCAGGCTTCTGCATCCCAGGGTTCAACCTAGTCTGATTCTGCTAAATAAAGATGGCTTCCCACAGACAACCAAATTTTTGATTATAGTGAGCAAAGTTTGAACAACTCAGACCTGCTCAGTCAATCTCTCCCTGTACAAGCAAATTTTATTACTCAAATTTAGGAGATCTAAGGTTCTTTCAAGATCTTTCTCCATAGATTTCCCAAGCAGAATAGCTCAAATTTGAGACTACAATCTTACCCACATATAAGACTTATTTTCTTCCCTTCTGGTTGAAATTCATTTATCTTCTTTGTACCTTGTGAGATTATAGCATTTTTTTGCTCTAATTAGTTATACATGACAGCAGAATGCATTTCAATTCATTGTATATTAATGGAGCACAATTTTAATTTCTCTGGTTGTACACAACATCGTCATTCCATTTGTTTGATCATACATGTAACTCAGGTAATGATGTCCATCTCATTCTACTACCTTTCCCACCCTATACCCCCTCCCTTCCCATCATTTCCCGCTGCCCAATGTAAAGTTCCTCCAATCTTCCCTTACCCCCTGCCCACCTGTTATGTATCAGCATTCACTTATCAGAGAAAACATTCGCTTTTGGTTTCTTGGGATTGGCTTATTTCACTTAGCATGATATTCTCCAACGCCATTTACCTGCAAATGCCATAATTTTATTCTCCTTTAGGCTGAGTAATATTCCATTGTGTATATATATCACAGTTTCTTTATCCATTCATCTATTGAAGGGCATCTAGGTAGGTTCCACAGTTTAGCTACTGTGAATTGAGCTGCTATAAACATTGATGTGGCTGCGTCACTATAGTATGCTGATTTTAAGTCCTTTGGGTATAGACGGAGGAGTGAAACAGCTGGATCAAATGGTGATTCCATTCCAGGTTTTCTAAGGAATCTCCATACTACTTTCAGAGTGGTTGCACCAATTTGCAGTCCCACCAGCAATGTATGAGTGTACCTTTTTCCCCATATCCTCACCAACACATTATTGCTTGTTTTCTTGATAATTGCCATTCTGACTGGAGTGAGACGAAATCTTAGGGTAGTTTTGATTGGCATTTTTTTAATTGCTAGAGATGATGAACACTTTTTCATCTATTTGTTGATCAGTTATATATCTTCTTCTGTGAAATGTCTGCTCAGGTCCTTAGCCCATTTATTGATTGGGTTCTTTGTTTTTTTGGTGTTAAGTTTTTTGAGTTCTTTATATATCCTGGAGATTAGTGCTCTGATGTGTGTGTGATAAAGATTTTTCTCCCACACTGTAGGCTCTCTTCATGTTATTGATTGTTTCCTTTGCTGAGAAAAAGCTCTTTAGTTTGATTCCCTCCCATTTATTGATTCTTGATTTTATTTCTTGTGCTTTAGGAATCTTATGAAGGAAGTCAGATCCTAAGCTGACATGGTGAAGATTTGGGCCTGCTTTTTCTTCTATTAGGTGCAGGGTCTCTGGTCTAATTCCAAGGTCCTCGATCCATTTTGAGTTGAGTTTTGTGCAGGGTAAGAGATAGGGTATTAATTTCATTTTGTTGCATATGGATTTCCAGTTTTCCCAGCACCATTTGTTGAACAGGATATCTTTTTTCCATTGTACCTTTTGGCACCTTTGTCTAGTATGAGATAACTGTATTTATGTGGGTTTGTCTCTGTGTCTTCTATTCTGTACCATTTGTTTACCTGTCTATTTTCGTGCCAATATCAACCCATTTTTGTTACTATAGCTCTGTACTATACTTTAAGGTCTGCTATTGTGATGCCTTGGATTTACCATATATGGCTTTTATGGTTTTTATGATGTTGAGGTATATTCCTTAGTTTTCTTGTGTTTTGAACATGAAGGGGTGCTATATTTTGTCAAATGCTTTTTCTGCTTCTATTGAGAAAATCATGTGATTCTTAACTTTAGTCTACTGATGTGATGAATTATGTTTATCAATTTTTGTATGATAACCAACTCTTCATCCCTGGGATGAACCCCACTTGATCATGGTGCATTATCTTTTTAACATGTTTTTGTATGTGATTTTCCAGTATTTTATTAAGAATATTTTTTTTGTCTATGTTCATCAGGGATATTGGTCTGAAGGTTTTTTTCCTTGATGTGTCTTTGTCTGGCTTTGGCATCAGGGTAATAGCAGCCTTATATAATGAGTTTGGAGAGATTCCTTCCTTCTCTATATCATGGAATACTTTGAGGAGTATTGGTTTTAATTCTTCTTTGAAGGTCTTATAGAACTCAGCTGAGAATCTGTCTGATCCTGGGCTTTTCTTGGATGGTAGACATTGTTGTCTTCTATTTCATTACTTGAAATTGATTTGTTTAAATTGTGTATGTCATTTTGATTCAGTTTGGATAGATCATGTCTCTAGAAATTTGTCAATGTCTTTGAGATTTTCTATTTTGTTGGAGTACAAATTTACGAAATAGTTTCTGATTATCTTCTGTATTTCAATAGTGTCTGTTGTGATATTTCCTTTTTCAGCATGAATTTTAGTAATTTGAGTTTTCTCTCTCCTCTTCATTAGTGTGGCTAAGGGTTTATTAATTTTATTTCTTTTTAAAAACTTTTTGTTTTGTCAATTTTTTCAATTGTTTCTTTTTTTCAATTTCATTGATTTCAACTCTGATTTTAATTATTTCTTGTCTTCTACTACTTTTGGTGCTGATTTATTCTTCTTTTTCTGGGGCGTTAAGATGTAATATTAGGTCATTTATTTGTTGATCTTTTATTCTTTTAAAAAATGAGCTCAATGCAATGAACTTTCCACTTAGCACTGCCTTCATAGTGTCCCAGGGATTTTGATATGTTGTATCGATATCCTCATTTATCTCTAAGAATTTTTTAATCTCCTCCCTGATGTCTTCTGCTATCCATTCATCATTTGATAGTATTTTAGTCTCCAGGTGTTGGAGTAGCTTCTATTTTTTTTATCATTGATTTCTAATTTCATTCCATTATGATCTGATAGAATGCAGGGTAGTATCTCTCTTTTTTTGTATTGGCTAAGAGTAGCTTTGTGGCACAACATATGGTCTATTTTAGAGAAAGATCCATGTGCTTCTGAGAAAAAAAGTGTATTTGCTTTTTGATGGATAGAATATTCTATATATGTCTGTTAAGCCTAAGTTATTGATTGTATTATTGAGTTCTATAGTTTGTTTAGTTTTTGTTTGGAAGATCTATTCAGTGGTGATAGAGGTGTGTCAAAGTCACCCAGTATTATTGTAATATGATCTATTTGACTCTTGAAATTGAGAAGGGTTTGCTTGATGTATGTAGATGCTCCATTGTTTGGGGCATAAATATTTATAAATGGTATGTCTTGTTGATGTATGCTTCCCTTAAGCAGTGTGAAATGTCCTTCTTCATCCCTTCTGAATAACTTTGGCTTGAAGTCCACTTTATCTGACATGAGGATGGAAACCCCTGCTTTTTTATGCAGTCCATGAGAGTGATATGTTTTTTCCCATCCTTTCACTTTTAGTCTGTGAATGTCTTTTCCTATGAGATGCGTCTCTTGAAGGCAGCATAGTGTTGGGTCTTTTTTATAAATCTAGTTTTCCAGTCTTTGTCTTTTCATTAATGAGCATAGACCATTAACATTCAGGGTTATTATTAAGGTCTGATTTGTATTCCTGGTCATTTTGGTTTATTTTTGGTTTTTAATTTGACTTGGTTTCTCCTTGGATTGGCTTTTCCTTTAGTGTAAATCCTCCCTTTGCTGTCTTTCATTGATGTTTTCATTTTCTCATCATGGAGCATTTTGCCGAGAATGTTCTTTAGTGCAGGCTTTCTAGTTGTAAATTCTTTTAACTTTTAATTTTCACAGAAGGTTTTTATTTCATCATTAATTCTGAAGCTTAATTTTGCTGGATATAAAATTAATGGTTGGCATCCATTTTATTTCAGAACTTGATATATGTTGTTCCAGGACTCCTAGCTTTGAGGGGCCGGGTTGAGAAATCTGCTGATATCCAAATTGGTTTCTCTGTGGCCTTTAAAAACCTATCATTATTTTGTATGCTAGGCATTTTTACCACAATGTACCTTAGTGTGGATCTGTTGTAATTTTGTACATTTTGTGTCCTATAAGCCTCTTGTATTTGATTTCTTATTTCATTCTTCAGGTTAGGGAAATTTTCTGGTATTACTTCATTGAAAAGATTGTTCATTCCTTTGGTTTGTATCTCTGTGCCTTCCTCTATCCTGACAATTCTTAAATTTGGTCTTTTCATGTTATCCCATAATTCTTGGTGGTTCTGTTAATGGTTTCTTACCATCATCAATGTGTGGTCAACTTTATTTTCAAGATTATATATTTTGTCTTCATTGTCTGAGGTTCTGTCTTCCAAGTGCTCTAGTCTGTTGGTGATGCTTTCTATTGAGTTTTTAATTTGGTTTATTATTTCCTTCATTTCATTTTTTTTTCAGATTCTCTCATAGCTCTTTATTGATCTTTTGTTGCCTGTATTTGCTCACTTTGGAGATCATTTTAATAATGTGTATCTGAACTTCTTCTCTGACATTTCTTCTACTTTGCTATCAATGGACTATTATTGTGGCACCTTGGTTTGTTTGAGGAGCTTTCTTCCCTTGTTGTTTGCATGTCTTCCCCTCTAGCACCACAGATGCGAGGTATTATAGCTTCTACTCTAAAGATTTATAGTGTCCCTGCAGGTTTTCAATACCCTGCCATTAAGGGGGAGATCAATATTAACAGCACTCAATGCAAACAATATTCAGCCTTAAACCGAATAGCCCCAATAAGATGTTTACAGTTTTGTTGCAATAAACAGAAATGATGTGTTTGGTTATTATCTAAAATATAAACAGTAGGTTTGCAATAGGGTCTACAGTTTCCAATGGTGGACAAAGAGAGAGCCTGGAGGTGGGGAGTGTAGGATATGATATTTATGAAGTAGGAGGTGAGAGTATAGAGGTATTAGATCATAGAAAGAGAGAAAGAGGAATCAACAGAAGTTGGCAGTTAGCAGGAAAAAAGAGAGAAAGGGGCTCTCAGGTGTAGTCAAGCCTGCAGGAACCTTGGGATGTTCTTCCATGTTCTGGCTGATGTCCCTTGAAGGAAGTGGCCATGACCCTAGCATCAAACCTGTAGGTACCTTGATGTTGGGCTTCCAGGCTGTGGCCATTGATCCATGATGGAAGCTACCCCAGCTAACAATGGTGGTGGTGACAGCTGAAGGAACCCAAGATGCCAGCAGAGGTGTCCCAGGATGGAGGCAAACTCTTTCAGAGATGGGGCTGAGAGAGCGGGCTGTGTGGTGGCATTAGGCAGCCTGTTCAGAGATGCAGCACTGTGGCAGGTATTGTTGTGGCAGGTAGTTGCCTCCAGGCTCTGTTCCATGTCTAATGTGGAGGCTACCACATGGAGGGATCTGCAGTGTCCCAAGATGGAGGTGGGCCTACGGAGCCAGGAGTTGGTAGATGGGGAGCTGCTGTGTGATGTTCCTCCCTGTGGGCGTGGTTGGTTCCTCTGTGCAGCACAGTGGGATAGAGCCAAAAAGAATTCTTAGATAGGAATATGGTGATGGAACTCAGTTTCCTCTCTTTTTTGCAACTTTTCTTAAAAATCTGAGAGCCACATCCCTAAATTCTGTAGATTATTTTCTCTTACGGTCCCCCTTCATCTTCTCTTCCTCTCCATCCCTCTGCCACTTTGCCTGTGTGAATACTTCTCATCCATCCCTGAAACACTACAGTACCCTCCTGATGGGCACTGGTCTCATGTCTCCATACACATGGCAACAGATTTCCTGATGTGTTGCTTTCATCATGTTGCTCTTGAGTCAGAAGACATTGGTGCTTTGCATTATGTAATCCAACCTCCAATGTGCTCAGAACTTCCCATTACCCAAGTGCTAACTCTGACCATGAAATTCTGTCACATAAAAAATTCTAGATTAGATTACAATAAAACCAAATTTTCTGAAAAATTTAACTTTAGTATAACCAGTGCAATGGCTGTTCATAGTTTATGTTTGCACAATGCCTTATGTGACAAGGTGCTAAATCAGCATGAAAGTAGACCTTCTGGAAGCTAAGGTCAATGCCCAAGGAATCCCAGGCACTGTTTTTCTCCTGCTTCTGTTATGGAATGAATGTCTGTGCCCCCAAATTCATATGTTGAGATCCCAACATTCAATACGATACTTTTAGTAGCTGAGGACTTTGGAATGCAATTAAGTCCTATATGAAGAGCTCTCAGGAATGGGACTGGTGCTTTTATAATGGGACCTTGAGAGTTCCCGTGACCCATTTGCCATGTGAGGACACAGCCAGAAGCCAGCCATTCATGAACTAAGAAGCAGAGCTTGCCAGATACCAATCCTCCAGGGCCTTGACCTGGTACTTCTCCACCTCCAGAATGAGAAAAAATAATTTTTTTTTTTCCTTTTTGGGAGTTCTGTTGTTTGTTTGTTTGTTTTGAGACAAGGTCTCACTTTGGTGGTCAGGCTGACCACCTTTTGGTGGTCAGGGTCTAACTCAAGATGCTCCAGTTTCAACCTCCCAAGGAGATGGGACTACAGCCATGCACCTTCATGCCTAGCAAAGGCCCGTCGCATAAGGCACCATTCAACATACGTGTGGCACCATTCACATAGCAGCTCTAAGTGGTAAGACATCCTGTTGGGATTAAGACACCCTCTAAACTCTTAGTGCTGTTAGAGGGAAAACAACTTCCACTTACCTTCTCAAAGGCAGGGAAATAACGGTTTCTCGATTTCTCTTTGATCTGAGTAAGGCTTCCATCTTTGTCCCCAGGTGGAAGGAACGGGTAATGAACAATCAGTTCATTCAAATCTGCCACACCTTCTGAATACATATCAATTCTGAAAACAAAACACAATAAAGCACTTTGTCAAATACCTCTTGCCCCATATTTTATAATTTAAAAATCTAAGAGAATACAGCATCAGGCGGTAGCAAGGTAATTCACCTCCAATGGATACCTTCCATAAGTTGGTTACTTATAAAACAACCTGAGGGCAGACATTTGTCTAAAATATGTTATACACATGATCAAATGTGGGGAGAAATATCACTACTGACTTCTCAGGCAGAGTCCTGAGAGGACTGAGTGTCTGTAACCATTGGTACTACAAACATGGATTCTTCCTCTGCTGTGGTGTATTCTGCAAAACTTAGTGTGATTCCAGTAGCTAAACTCCTGCCTCCTAGGTAAGCTCAAGACAGTCCCTGGCTCAGCCTCTCAGACAAGTCCCTCCCTTTCTCTCATCCTATTATACAGCCCAGGCTTATTTTCTTGTTCAATGTCAGAAGTCTCCCAATTATTTTCCATAAATCATGTTCCCTAACCCTTTCCATGTACTGTTGCCCAATGTTTGCATTTCTTGGGACCCCACCCAAGACATTCCCTGACTTGGTACAATTTTTATATGGCTACAGTAAGTGCATGATATAGGAGAGCTTTATTTCTTTTGCTTCAAACAGGCTTGCCAAAATTATGTTTTTAAATAGCAACTTTATTGACAAATGTTCACACCATAATTGTCATCCAATTAAAGTCTACAATTTAGTGATTTTTTTAGTACATTCACAGAATTCTGCAAATTATTAACACTCTCCAGTTTCAGAACATTTTTACCATGATGGGTGAATTACAAAAACATGTATGCCACCCTTCTCACCAACTCCAGAAAACCACTAATCCACTTTCTGTCCCTGTGCACATGAGTGTTCTGCACATTCATACTAAAGAAATCACACAATATGTGGTCTCCTGGGTCTGGTCTTTTATGTGACATAATGTTGTCAAGGTTCATCCATGTTGCCACATGCATCAGTACTTCATCTCTTTGCACAGCAAAAGTATTCATGGTATGACTGGAGAACCTTCCTTCACCCATTCATCTGTTGCATGTTTAGTTTATTTCCACTTGTTGAGTATTATGAATAATGCAGCTATGAACATTTGTGTGCAATACTACTTAGGATGCATTTGCATTCCTCTTGGGTATATCCCTAGTACTGGAATTGCTGGGTTATTAGTAACTCTTTAACTTTTTGAGGAACTTCCAAGAGTTCAATACAAGATTTTATTTTCAATAAAGCAGTTCCAGCCCAGGAGGGAAGAGACCTAAACGCCAGTGGGCTTCTTCAAGTCTACCTGAAATGTTGGGGGTCACCCTCATGTCTTGACACCAGACTCCACTAACTCTCATCAAGTTGACCCATCTGTAGAAGAAGAGGGGAGCTTAGGTTCCTGTCAGTCTTCTACTTTCTGGAACTGGAAAATCAGGTGTTTCAGATCCTTCTTTTCCCAGGCCTTTCCCAGTCTAGACACTTAAATCCTTTCCCCATCCCAAGCTGTTGCACAGATTTTATCCTCTAGAGCCTAAGCAAATGGAATCAGGATTACACCATCTTCCTGATTTCATAGTTCCTCAGGATTTGCAAGCCTCCATGAACTGCATCCTGTTCTAATGACACTGCTCTGAATCCAGTCCAAGCTTACTTTTCCTGCATCTCCACAACACTCTCCCATATTAACCTCAGTGTTTATGCCCAGGTTCAGCTTGGTGCTGATCATAATTTGCCTGCCATAGTTTATCTCACTCAAGGAAGGACATCAATCCTTCCTGCGGTATCTGTTGATGAAAGAACAGAACATATACCGTACAGGGCTCTCTCTTTTACATCCTTTCCATAGAGGTTGTATTTGGTGGCAATGTAGTTGCAAATGGCTCTGGTCTGCACCAGCTTCATCCCGTCAATCTCCACCATGGGCAACTGCTGGAACATTAAACTCCCACCTTGTGGAAGGAGACAACAAACAGAATGAAATGTCTATGGATCAGACATGTTCACAATGTAAAACTGTTATAAAAATGACTGAAGATATGAAAGGGAAAAATTATCTCTTGGTAATTTTTTAAGTAAGATTCCACTTTATTTTTAGCTTTTTTTTCTTTTGTTTTTATCCATCTTCTTTACTTTTAGCCTATTATTTCAGTGATGTTTTAATTTCCCATCCATCTAGACACACAGTGTATCCCTGAATATTTGTGTGGTTAGCTCATCTTTGTGGACATTTTAGGAAGAAAATGCAGACCCTGTGATAGGGCAGGAGCCGTTTCCATTCAACATAGGAATTTCCCAAGTCTCATGGTGTTCATGACATCAAGGCCAGTTCAGAGAGATTTCTATGTAGGCCCCTCTATGTGCTTTCCAATGACAGCATTGGACAGTGTGTGCAGGCTAGTCCCTACCTTCCTCACCCTGAATCTGGCAGCCCTTCCTCTTCTGCTCACTCCTCACTCTCTCACCTGGACTTCCATATAATTTAGCACAGTCACATTATCAACCCTACAGAGTAGCTAAAAGGATTGCTTTGTCAAACCCCTTAAGGAAAGATCTGAAGTTAATTGCTGGAATCATTTCTGCTCCTGTCATCTAATGAATGCCCCTGTGCATACTTGGATGGGAAGGGAAGTGTGGAATCCTGAGCTGATTGAAGATCAATCACAGTGCAGAGCATGAGAAAACAAGGAGAGGGATTTACAGGACCCTGGGGATCATTCCTTAGCAAGTACTCACACAATGAGTCTACCCTTTTTAACACTGAGTGTGCCAGATCTTATATTTTTATACTTTCTGCCTCTGCATCATCAGCACTACCATCCTTACAAATGATCAGAATTGTCTAGTGTTTAAATCTTCCACTAGAAACCCTCTTAAGAGGCATTTACACATTTGTTCTTACCTGTTATTAACTTTTTCATGTCTTTTCGGGTTTTCACTAAGTTCTCTTCAAACTGGAAAGCAGAAACAGTAAATGAGTCTGTATTAGTACACTCCATAGCACTGTATGCTTTTCAACTTGGATGGCTTCTTTCTGTACATAATATGAAGGGGGTAAGAGTTTTTAGCTATACCAATCAGCTAATGATTGCTACTTGTAATTTGTATTAGATCCATACAAAAAGCATAGAAAAGAAAAAAGAAAAAAAAAGGAATGGAATCAGTCACAAAAATAGTTGCTCTTTCTTATATAGCTCACTTCATCTCCATCCTATGTCCATGAAAAGGTCATGATTTGGGAGGAATCTCATTGGAAAGAAGACACCGAAAATCTTTTCTTGTTATAGACTTGAAAAATCTCAAGAAACCTGTCTCCAAGATCAGAACAGGGTCTTGCCCATCTGCAGCATGAGATATGCCATAGACCAATAACCACCTGAAATCCTGCCACCATGAAGTCCTTGCTGTAATTAACATTGCCCCAATCCCAGGAACCCTGTCACTGATGAAATGCATTCTAGTTTTTATATAGCTTTTATTCTTGTAACTAGGATTGCCACTTCTGAAAAAATGTGGGGCACATTAGGATAAAATTCCCAATTTTAGGGAACAATTAGAATCCCCAAACTAATATTTTTTTCTTTAAAAATTTTCGTTTCTGATATGACTGTGTAGGTTGAATATAACTTCATTAATGTCCCGCCATCTTGATCTTGGACTTTCCTTGTGCTTCAGTATCCTAATTTATAAAATGGGTTTACTGTTTTTTTTTTTTAATAAACTCAGTTTACTTATGATGCCTATGTTTTGGTTGATTTGTGGAGTAAATCACTAAGGCCTGCAAAGGACTTGAAAAAGTACCAGGTGTCTATTAAGTGCTTAATAAATATAAGTCATCATTTGGATTTTGAAAAACAGTTGCTATTTCACCATATGATCCTTTTTAAAAAACTTTCAGTTATTCTAATATAGAGGAACATGTACTTTATTTGTGATCTGCACCCTATAATTGCCTTATCTTGAGACAAGTCACTTAGGGTTGATATTTTTATTTTATCAGAAACTCTGAGTAGTAGTCTATATGTAAAACAAATATGACAATCAGTTTTTTAATACAGTGAAATTAGCTTAATAGGTAGAATCTGTCAACTTACAGTTCCATGGAAGCAGTCATCATGATATTTGTATTTTGATGTTAGCATGACTTGGTTCCACTGTGGCTCCGTCTCATATTAGCTCGGTGACCAGGGGATAATCACTTAACATTTCTAGGCCTCATTTAGCTTAGCTATAAAATGATGTTGGAGCATTGTCTTAAACAGATTATTGCAGTGTTTTCAAGACACATAATACAGGCCTGACCCACATAAACCAAATGATAAAGAGTACTGGTGTTTGCAATGGCTAATGTACTTTAATACATACTAATATAATAATAATAATAATAAATTAATATTATAATTAATAATAAATTAATAATAATTCTTGATGGTAAAAAGTCCAAATTTGGGGGTTTTCTAGAATGCTTCGTCGAATACTTTCATGTGGATCTATATAACCATATAGGATCATATTACAGAGACAGTGATGAGTGTGGGACAGCAATTTATCAAGCATCCAGTTCACAGAAAATATAGAGGTGATGGGTAGTCATGGCAGGTGGACAGGTCAACTGGGGTGGGTGAGTGTGATGTTGACTATGAGGCTGATGGGGATAGATGGGGCTGTAATGAACAGCTTCTGGATGCAGAGAGCCCACAAGGCCTGAGCAAGGATCTCCAGTCAGCCCTTGTCCACTACCCTCTTTAGTCAGCTGGGATACAGAAAAGGAAGCTGTGCACTGTTGGCATCACCCCTTCCTCCCCTCCTGTACTGAGCTCCTCCTCCCCGGAGCAGGGGAACACATCTCCTAGACCAAAAGGTGGCACCTGGAAGATGGTGAAACCAGAGGGCTCCTTTACAGGAAGGAATGGCCTAAGATGGCATGCAGCTTTTGTTTGTTTGTTTGTTTGTTTGGCGCTGCTGGGGATTGAACCCAGGGCCTTGTGCTCGCAAGGCAAGCACTCTACTGATTGAGCTATGTCCCCAGCCAGCATGCAGTTTTTATTTCTTGTGTCCTTGTTTCTTCAAGAAATAAAGAAAGGATAAGGTTAAAGTCCATTTGCTCTTGGAAGAATGGAGAAAGTGTCACCCCAAGACTTTGGTAACATATTGCTATGAAGTTGAAGGAATGCACTAGAAGTTCCTCTAAAGGGACATGACTGCACCCTGAAACCCTTGCTATCTGCTGCCACCTGAAGACAAGATTTCCTGAGTTTATTCAGGACTTCCTCCCCAGGAAATCCCTCGTGCAGTTATTGGTTCCTCGACTCTAGACTACGTCTTCTCAATGTTGTCTCCAGAGGACAGCACTCAGCTGAGTCACAGAGAAACCTACCACGGTTCTGCTTAAATACTAGGAAAAATGGTCTTGTAACCCTTCAAGATGCTTGATCGTGTCCCTCATAGATACATAGGTTGCCTGAGGGCAGGATCTTGTCTGCTGTATTCATTGTGTACCCCTGGAACCTAACACTGGACCTGGTTCTTAATAAGTGCCCCACAAAATTACTGCTGAGTGAATATGTTCCATGGTTAACTGGCAGTTTGTTACTATCTCCTCTCCATCCTTCATTTGTGGTGTGTATTTTCAGTTTAAATGCATTCCTTTTTCTTACATTGTACATTTAAATTCTATTATTATACAAATTTCTGACATTTATAAAATAAACAGAAAAATGTAACATTGCTCTACTTATACCCTTCAACATTTATCAGTTCAAGCTGACAGGTTTTCATCTATTCACCCACCTGCTCTCCTTCTATTAATTTGGAAAAAAAATTCAAGCTACCATGCACAGTCAAGCACCACATAGCAATGTTTTGTTCAATTATGGACTGCTTATACAAAGGTAGTGCAATAGGATTATAACAGAACTGAACATTTCCTGTAATTTAGTAAATGCACAGCTGAAGAAGGGCAAAATAATAAAAAAAAAACTATTGAAGAAAAAAAATTTACAGGGAAGGGTTGAGTAGAAGTTTTGAGGCCTCACAAGCTCCTTTAAAAGTTGAAAAGATGAACTCCCAATATGGGAAAGTTTTCATTAATAGAGAATAATTTTCATGGTGTATCATCTGTTTCAAGCAAATCTATATGATGGAAAAAAGAAGTTAACCAAGCAAGACACCATGGATATATTTCTGCAAGTGATGCCTCCTCAGCATGAGCATCAGGCAGGTCCTTAGTGGCTACTCACTGAGATCATAGGGGGTGACAGATCCATGCATGTTACTGCCCCTGAAACCTTCCAGGGGGACAAGATGTGGAGGTGGAAGACAGTGATACTTATGATCCTGAACCTGGGTATATCTTGGCTAATATGTGCATCTGTCTCAGTTTTTAACAGAAACAAAATTTTTAAGTTAAAATAAAAATATTAGAAGTTAAAAGGGAAAAAGTTTATAAAGATACAAAAAATTCACAGTTGTATGATATGTTTGTGCTTTAAATTTATTACAAAAGTCTCAAAAGTTTTAAAAATAAAAATTTATAAAGTAAAAAACAGCAAGCTAAAGTTAGCTTATTGAAGAAGGAAAAAATTCAATACATATTATGTAGTCTATATGTACAGCATTGTCTATAGTAGTGCACATTATGGTTAATACACTTTCTGTTACTGTAAGAAATACCTGAAATAATCAACTTAAAAAGAGGAAGAAGAGGTTCTAAATTATGGCAGACTAGAAGAACCCACTATGAATTGAATGAAAATAACAGTTCAGCAGCAGCTTACTGAAGTAGAAAAGCTGAAGGAGAGTGCAGGAAGGCAAAACCCAGAAATATCAGATTTTAAGACAGAAAGAGAATTAATAAAAAGAATGTCCTGGAGCAGCACTGGGCCAGTGAAGTTTCAGTTGGGAGGCAAAACTCCCCACCAATAACCTAAAATAAAGTTTCCCAACAAGTTTAAGAAAATCAGGCTTCCTTGCCCAGCAAATTCACAATTTGAACTGGGAAAAAATGCTAAGATAGTGTGAAGTGAGACTGTGATTGAGAGAATCCTGGCACTTCCCAATGGCTTTATTGGAAGTATAAAAATAGGACCAGAATAAAGACCCTTTGTTTGGACTGTCTGGGTGGGAGATTAGACATTTCTGTAATTTATTTTCCTTTTTGCTACTTAATTTTATTTTTGTCTTCTTCTTGTTTTGCTTTCTTTTTGTGTCCCCAAGACCCAATGGCTACCAATGCATCACTTTTCACTGAATCAGTGGGTGCCCAAGCTGTGAGTCAATCTTCGTAGAGGAGTGAGACTATGACAGGGACTTGGGGGACACTCTGGGTGGAAATGGGAACTGTGGCAGTCTTCAAGCCAAAATTAATCAGAAGAGATAAAGTTACTTCATAATCGTAAAAGGAAAAATCAAACAGGAAGATATAACAATAGTAAACATTTATGCCCCAAACATGGGTGCACCTAATTACATAAAACAAACACTACTCAACAAAAAGGCTCAGATAGGCCCCAATACGGTATTAATGGGTGACTTCAACAATTCCTTCCCACTAGCAGATAGGTCATTCAGATATAAAATTTTAAAAAACGCTACAGGCTTAAACTATACTATTAATCAAATGGACTTAACAGACATCCACAGAATATTTCATCCAATAACAGATGAATACATTTTCTTTTCAGCTGGTCATGGAACTTTCTCTGAAATAAATCATATTTATTTCAAAATAAAGTATAAAACTACACAAGAAGTATAAAAATGCTGAAATAATTTCTTGCATTTTATCAAATCATTTTATCAAATGAAGTGAAATTAGAAATCAACAATGAGAAGAAATACAGAGTACAAACAGAGATTGAACAATACACTTTTGAATGATGAGTGGGTTGTCTAAGATATCAGAAGAGAAATTTGAAAATTCTTAGAATCAAGCATAATAAAATACAGCATATCAAAGTCTCTGGACACAGTGAAGGCAGTTCTAAGAGGAAAATTTACACCTATGAGTGCCTACAAAAAAAAAAAAATCAGAAAGATTCCCCAAAAAATAACTTAATGATGTCTCTCAAGATCTTAAAAAATAAGACCAAATCATTCTTAAAACCAGTAGAAGGAAAGAAATAATAAAGATCAAATCTGAAATTACTGTATGAGAGAATAAAATAATACAAGGATCAATGAAGCAAAGAGTTGGTTCTTTGAGAAGACAAACTAGATTGATAAACCCGTAGGCAAACTAACCAAAAGAAAGAAAGACTCAAATTAATCCAATTATGTACAAAAAGGAGATATTAAAATGAACACCACTGAAATCTAGTGGATCTTTAGATACTATTTTGAAAACATATTCCAATAAATTAGAAAATGTGGAAGAAATGGATAAATTTCTAGACAAATATGATTTACCAAAATTGAACCAAGAGTATATAGGAAACCTAAACAGACCAAATAACAAGCAATGAAATTGAACCAGTAATAAAACAACCCTTCCAACAAATAAAAGTCCATAGCTGAATTTTTAAAAGAACCTTTAAAAAGAACCAACACCAATGCTCCTAATATTACTACATAAAATGAAAAAAGGGGAATATGTCCAAACTCTCATCTACAAAGCCAGTATAACACTCATACCAAATCTGGATAAAGACACTCCAAAGAAAAAAACAACACACCAATAAACCTGATGAACATAGATGCAAAAACACTTGATAAAATATTACCAAATCATATCCAACAATACATTAAAAAGATTGTACATCATAAACAAGTTGGTCCCATTCCAATGATTCAAGGATGGTTCAATATAATCAAATTAATAAACATAATACAGCACATAAATAGAATCAAGGACAAAACCCACATGATAATCTCAATAGATACAGAAAAAGCTTCCAACAAAATTAAATACTCATTCATTATAAAAACCCTGAAGAAATTAGGGACAGAGGGAACATACCTTAACATCACAAAGACTACATAAGATGAAAACAAAGCCAACATCACACTGAATGGGGGAAAACCTGAAAGCATTTCCTTGTAAAATCAGGAACAAGACAAGGATGCCCACTCTGACCATTCCTTTTCAATACAGTGCTTGAAACTTTAGACACAGCAAATAATGAAGAGAAAAAAATTAAGGGAAGCATATGGGAAAGGAGGAAGTCAAATTATCTCTGTTTGCAGATACTATAATTCCATACTTAGAAAATCCTAAAAGTTTCACTAAAGGACTTGTATACCTGATAAATAAATTCAGTAAAGAAGGCGGATACAAAATCAATAGCTTTTTGTATACATCAATAATGAATCTGCTTAGAAAGAAATCAGGAAGACAATTCCATAAACAGTAGCTCAAAAAATGTAAAATTCTTACAAATAAATCCAACCAAAAAGGTGAAACACCTCTATAAGTAAAATTACAGAACACTGACAAAAGAAATAAGACAAAAGAAGATGGAAAGACATCCCATATGTATGGATAGGCAGAATTACTGTGGTTAAAATGGCCATGCCACCAAAAGCAATCTAATCTACAGATCCAAGGTGATCCCTACCAAGATGCCAATGATATTCTTTTCAGAACTAGAAAAAACAATACTAGAATTGGATGGAAGAACCAAAGACCCAGAATAGCTAAAGCAATTCTGAGCAAAAAAAGTAAGGCTGGGATATCACAGTACCCAATTTCAAATTATGCTAGAGTCATAGAAATAAAATAAAGCATCCTGGTACTGATATAAAATAGACATATAGACCAATGGAACAGATAGAAGACACAGACATAAGCCCACAGAGTTACAGTCATCAGATTATTAACAAAGGTGCCAAAAACTTACATTGGAGAGAAAACAACCTTTTAAACAAATAGTGCCGGGAAAACTGGATATCCATATGTAAAAACTAATAATACCTTACACCTTTCACAAAAGTCAACCCCAAATGAATCAAAGACCTAGGAATAAGAAAATTTGCCTTGAAGTGAACATAGAGACAACACTCCAACCTATAGAACCTATAGAACAGGAGAAAATCTTTTCCAGCTACTCTTCTGATAGAGGATTAATATCTGGAATACATAAAGAACAACAACTATGAAGACTTCAGTGCACACACACATACTATATATATGTATAAATATATATACACACACATATTCACACGTATGTAATATATAGGATACATTCAATAAATAGGCAAATGAACTAAATAGACACTTCTCAAAAGAAGAAGAACAAATGACCAACGATTATGTGAAAAAAATGTTCAACATTTCTAGCCATCAGGAAAAATGCAAATCAAAACTACACTGGTATTTCATTCACACCATTTAGAATGGCAATCATCAAGAATACAAATAATAAATGTTGGCAAGTTTCCAGGGAAAAAGAACTCCTATACACTCTTAGTGGGAATGTAAATAGTGAAGTCACTATAGAAATCAGAATGGAAGTTCCTCAAAACCCTAACAATGAAAGCACCATATGACCTAACTATACAATTTATTTTTATTTAATCAAAATATCTCTATAGTTTGCTGATGTTAGATCTTTGATGCTGCATTCCTACAATCCCCTTCAAGGGCATACCCTCAGCTACATAACTCCTCCCACTATGCCCCACCTCTGAACAATTCCATTATCTCCCAATAGCACCATGGGTTAGGGACCAACTTTTAAAAAATGGGCCTTTGGGAACATTACACATCCAGATTATAGCATTGGGTAGCGCCCTGGGCTTTCACTTTTACTCACCACTGACTGACTCACTCGGAGCAATTACCAGACTTGCAAAATCTAGGCCTGATAGAGTGCTGCATACAGAAGTCTCGTAGTTCATCTTTTGTACTGTGTTTTTACTGTGCCTCTTTCATGTTTAGATACACAGATGTTTATCCTTGTGTCACAGTTGCCTACAGCGTTCAGTACAGTATCATGCCACACAGGTGTGTGACTTAGCAACAACAGACCACACAATATAGCGAGGGATAGCGAGGGATGTAGTAGGCTACAGCCCCTGGTTTTGTGTTGGTACATTCTATAATTGCACAACAAATCTGCCTAAAGACCCACTTCTCAGACTGTGTCCCCATTATTAAGGACACATGACTGTGTTTCATTCTTAAATAGTTCAATTAGTTCTTCTAAAATACAGGAACTATGTTTAAAAATAACTACATTATCCCACCAAAAAACATTAATAATAATTTAGTGCCATCAAATAATGAGTATCTATGGTTCTAATTTTGAATAAATACATAAATTATGTTTTACAGTTTTTTTAAACCCAAGTAAAAAAACTCATCATAAATTGTGTTGTTTCTTAAATTATTTTTAATGTTTATGCTCTTTGATGAGAAGAAATATTAACAATTAGATCAAGTCTGTGAATCTCTTAATAATTGGCAATTTTTATTTAAGGCACAATTCTCCATAGTTCATTCAGTAAGAAACATACATAGCTCATGTGAGAAAACTATCTGATTCAGAAAATTTTAGGTCCAAATTAATATGGTCTAGTTCAGAACCTACCTCTACTCCAGCTGCAGCTAAGAGCCACCGGATAGACTCCATTCTGCCCCGTGAATTGAAGTAGTAAAGCACAGGTTTGGCCATCACAATTGCTGTGTCTTGGTTTTTCTGAATATGAATGAAATCATAATATTAAAAATGTACTTTAAGATGTATGATAGATCAGCATCAGTTATACTGAAGAAATATCTGCTTTCTTCATGGCAGGGCTGGAGAAGTTCCTGGAATGTATCCCTTGATCCAGTGTATTACCCTTCAGATGGCACTAAAGCAGGCTCATGTCCCCATTGCTTAAAATGCGACTGTTCTTGGCAGTCTCAAAGATCACAGTGGATAGCAGCAATGCCTGAATGTTAGTGGGTGGAGGAAGAGCAAGAAAACTAAAACCGAATGAAGAATGAAATCTATCAAATTATGCTATGTCTAGATATGAATACACCACAATGAATTTCTTATAAAAATACACAATTATAATGCACTAATTAAAATAACAATAACAATAATAGAAGGGAGAGTAGAATAGAGTAGGGCAGGAGGAGCATAGGGAAAGGGAAGTTACTGGAGAATGAGATTGATCAAATTTTGTAATGCACATGTACAATTGTGGCACAATAAATCCCACTATTAGATATAGCTATAATGAGCAAATAAAAATTATTGAAAATCTCCCAATTATCTCACCCCAATGCTAATCTCGTTTGACACATTGTATTACTAATATTCACAATAACTTCAGGCACCAGTTGGTATTATCCTCACTTTTCAGTTAGTGAAACTGAACATCATGAAAATGAAATGCAATGTCCACAATCACACCAAAGTCACCAGGGGACATGGAAAATCACAATGTGAAACAAAAACAAGGAGGGTCTACAACCACACAGGTGAAGGCCTTGAGAACTTGTGAGGGCTCTGAAATCAGAGGATGCCACCAATAGCTAGGACCAGGAGGAGCAAAGTCACTGATTCCTTACTTCTCTGGAACTCCATGCTCTACTCTAGAGCTTGTGTTGTGCCGTGTGGTCTAGCAGAAGGGATGGTGCTACATTCACTTGACAGTAAATGGAGTGGAGCTGACATTGCTTCATGCCAGCCATACACTGGGTATTCCATATTTATGCTTACAAGAGCCAACTAAAGATTTAGGGGAGTCACGCTTAAGTGCATATTATAAAACAGGAAAAGCCAAAGTTCAGAAGATGGTTGAGAATTTTTTAAAAAGCAGATTTTAGAATTAAAAACCAAACTTCTTGCAAGTTTTTACTAAGAACAGATCACTATTTCAAGAAAACCCTATTACTTTAAACATAGAGAACTTTATTTTCAGTGTCGTAGATGAATGCCTAACTTTTAGACAAATCTATAAAAATTTTAATTATAGCCAACTTGATCTCACACAACTTTTCTTTAATAAGAGTTGTCTTTTACAAACCTTTCATGACTTGCTTAAATCTTTAGTTTTATATTATATGTACATTTTTCATTCTGAAGGACTCCAGTCATTCAACTTTCAGATAAAAATTTTACTCTATCACAAAATTCTTTCTCATACAAAAACAACAAAAAATTCTTGTTCTATTTTTGAGTTTCTATACCTGAAATAGTTCCTCATATTTTTAACATTCTTTGCATCTTTCCCCACTACTTACTAGTTTCTGTTTTTTATTCCTTTTATTAAATTTACTTAAAATCTCTGAATTTAGACAAATTTTGTCTTTTCAAAAAAAGAATTTTGTCTTTTTAATCACACAACTTATTTTCTGTATTCTTTGCATAGAGGATTGCATATGTTTATTAGACTTTTTAATTTTTATTAACCTTAAATTTTAGTGAAAACTAGTAAGCATTAAGAGTTGTCCTATATCAGCATTTACCATTTTATAACTTCTAGAAAGATGTTTTCTCAATTTCTTAAGATTATTCATAGATTTATATATTTAGCTTTCCTATGCCATGTAGAAACAAGGTATCAAAATATATGAACTAAGTTTTATAATTAGTTATTAATGTCTTTGTATATTAACTTACCTAGAGTGACTTAGACATTTTATAAATATAGGTAAAAGAGTATAAGACTTTAACTTACTGAAACAGATTTTTGAAACTATTCTTAGTAGATACATATTATACAATTATTATTTTGAAACTGTTTTTAAACTTCTATTCCATTCCTTTTATACCATATTTAATTTACTTAGTTGTAATAATTGTTTGAATTGTTTATAAAGAACAAAGCTAGTTATTGTCTTAAGATCTTAGTTGTTATTTTATTTATTTTTAAAGAAAAACTAATTTAACCTTGACTTAGCCCGCCTTGTCTTTTTTTTTTTTTTTTTTATTGATACAGGGAATTAAGCCCAGGGTGCTTAACCACTGAGACACAACTTCAGCCCTTTTTTATTTTGAGACAGGGTCTCACTAAGTTGCTTAGGGCTGCACTAAGTTGCTGAGACTGGCCTCAAACTTGCAATCCTCCTGCCTCAGCCTCCTGAGTCACTGAGATTATAGGCATATACCACTCTGCCTGGCTTTAGCCACCTCGTCTTAACCAAGGCCTCTAAGGCATCAGACATAGTATCTTTCCCAATCCCTCCTTCCTCCAAGTCATGCTGTGTCCCAAGCACCCATATGGCTCCCAGGACAGCAATGTAACAGGGCCCATCTGATCTGGTTCTTTGATATATAAACTGGGTGTAGAAGCTAAGACAGAAGACAGGCAGCTGTGAATGCCTGTAGGCTCTCACCCCTTCCACAATGGCCAGCAGGCAGAACTGGGCCAGGGAGAATAAGCCATATTGGTTTAACTTTGCCTTGTAGCTGGTGGCCCAGAAGTTTTAGACACACACACATTTTACCATGGTCGCCTAGACCTTAGAATCCAGAGGCTTAAAACTGAGGATATAGCTCACAATAAGAAATGGACAAAGCTTTGGGGAGCCAGCACCTGGCCCTTATTGCTTTAACTCACAAGTCAAGCAAGCATCAGAAATATCAAAGAAGCAACTGTTCTATAGCCTTACACATATAGCAGAAATGATACAACCTGTCTGACTGGTAGATCCAAGCAAAAATATCCATTATATTTAAATGCTGACAATTTTGAACATATTTTTATTTTATTTTACTAAATATATAAAAGCTAGTTTTATTTACCAAAGATTTATTAACTTTTTTTATATTTTATTATTTTTTTTATTTTTACAGACTGCATTTTGATTCATGGTACACAAATGGGGTATAAATTTTCACTTCTATGATTGTGCATGATGTAGATTCATACCATTCGTGTAATCATACCTGTACATAGGGTAGTGATGTCTATTAACTCTTATGAACAAAAGTTATTTGGATTCATTGCTATATACAAATTTTAAGAGGATAATTTTTGTTTATTATAAGTGCCAAATTAATTTTCTTAGATTAATTAAAATGCAGCTTTTATAACAGTAATATAAAAAAGTTACACATTTATAAAATACACATATATAGACACAAATACATGGACAGAAATAGATTTTATTGTTTTTATCTGTGAAACTTATAGTCATATCTAGGTCCTATAATTTAAAGTGTGTAAGTTGGGTTTGGCAAATGAAACACATTAAGGTTAACAAAGGACTTTTAAGACTTTATTTGCTCAAATTTTAAATAGTGAAAGGAGTGTCAAGGGAGCTTTTAGAAGCATATTTAAGTTTTTCTTTCGTTTTGTTTTTGAGCATGCAGCATGTTTTACCTCAGCTGAGAAAGCAGGAAACAAAACAACCAGAACAAGTTTCTTACCTTTCTTTCTTGAGCCAAAGGAATCTTCTGAAAAAAGGGATTTAGAGAATGTCTAGCTAATTTTCTCGTGTTTATATTTGAAGGGCAGGAAAGGCAGCCGGTGCCGGAAATGGAAGCGAGAAAGCAAGAGGCAGCCAGAGAGCGCCCCAGTGTGGCGAGAGAGCTGTCACAGATTTTTTTTTTTTAATGAGATGGTTGCTAGGCAACCTGAGAATTACTTTCCCTAAGGCAAGCCATAGTTGATTTGCTGTTTCATTTTCTTTCTTTTCTTTTTAAAATACCAGTTTATTTTATTGGCCTTACTTTCCAATGGAAAGCACACAGATCAACTCGGAGGTGTCAAAAGATCCCCAGGTTGTTTCCAATCAGGCAGTTTGTAGTCATCTGTGACAGGAGCCACAAGAAACTGATCCATACTTTCCCACCTACTCCCCCGCTAGCATGGGATTATTTTGAAACAAATGACAGACACCATATCACTTTGCATATGCTAGCATTCATGTCTAACACGTCAGGACTGACTCTTTACTAAACATAAAAACACTAAGACAAAATTTTATGATTCCTTAAATTCAGCAACTATTTAGCACTCAGATTTCTCCAGTTGTTCCATAAGGATTTGTTTACAGTTGGATTATATGCATTAGGATCCAAGCAAGGTCCACATAAGGCATTTGAGTGACAAGAATAAATCTATTTTGTAGATGTAACCAAATGAACACAGAGTCAGACAGACGGTGTGGGGGTGTGTGAGGAGTTCTTACACCCAGAGTGAGGAGGCACCAGGTGTGCAGGCACCGGAAGGAACAAAAGGCGACCTAGAACAGAGGATGGCTCTGTTCTGTGCTTTGTTATTTCCCCATCTCTTAAAAATAACTCTGAAGGATCCATAGTAGACCTATAACTCTTTAAAACACGGAAGAAAAAAAAAACATTTTTATTATCATGAGTAAAATGGTTCCATATGAAAAGAAAATTTCATCATCCCATTACTCAGAAAAGTATCAAAAACCACGAAGAACTGTTTTTCCTGTGCATACCTGAAACTGTCACACTTGACTCTGTGACAGACTCTATCACAGATAAAATAGGATAGTTGCTGGACAAGATCAAACAGGACACATAATCTACTTTCTTCTCTTGTATTTAATTTTTGGGGGTACAGAGGATTTACCCAGGGGCAATTTACCACTGAATCACATCCCCAGCCCTTTTTCATTTTTTTTTTATTTTGAGACTGGGTCTCACTAACTTGCTTCACCATGTCTGCATCTGCCCCACACTTTAAAAGGGAGCACTCTGGAAATTTCAGAATGGTCTTCTTCTTTCTTCTTCTTCTCCTCCCTTCTTTCTCCCCTCCCCCTCTCTTCCTCCTTCTTCCTCTCTCTGTCCAGTCTCCTTTGGGCAGTGACTACCTTCCTGGCAGCACATTTCTCCCATGAGTATACATTTCAGCGTCCATTTCTCTTCTTTCCTGCTCTCCTCATTTTCTAGGTTATCTTTGTGGGGTCTGAAGTCAATCTGAGTGAACTTGAACTCATCATCCAATTTATAACATTGGCTTTGGCTCCCAACCTTGGTATAATCTTCATGCTGAAGTATCCAGGAAGAATCTGCACTGTTGTCTATAATTTATTTTGAAAAGTATGAAAAAAAATGTTTGAGGGAGAGAGTGGTAGAAAGATGGGCACATGAGGTAAAGCCAACATAATTAATGATCAATTTTGCCATCTCTGTGGTGAATATGTATAGGTATAGGTCAAACCTTTCTTTCAAATTTTATGAAGATGTGAAATCTGCATAATGAAATTTTGGGAAAATATGTAATATTTATTATAATTTTCTATTTTTTAATGTATTATGGAAATCAGTTTTACAGTGTTTGTTAGTTTATTCCGAGGTATGGGGATGAATGTGGCCAAGAAGGTTAGGACAGACCTAACGCTATCTGTAAATAAAATAAACATTTCAGAGAAGACAGAGGCAGTAAAAGCAGGATGGAGAATAGAGGAATGCATTGTAGAATAACTGTATACTTTTAAAATCTACAGTTTTCTATTTGCCACTGTTAGTTTTATTACCAGTTTTGGGAATATAACTGACTTACATTAAAGTGCATATAATTTAAGAGTACAAATGGATTATACCCATGAATTCATCAGCACAATCAAGATGGTGAACATATCCAAGTCCTCATGGCCTTTCTGCTTTTTGTCACAATAGACTATTTTGCATTTTCTAGAATTTTAAATAAATTTTAAGTACTGCTAGCAGGTACTCTATTTTTTCTGATTCAACAAAGGATCTGAATCTCAGTCACTCACAGCAGTTGGGCTTCCGTCAATCACAGGCTGCCAACAATTCAGACCATGAACCTATAAGGCAAATTTATCATTATGTGGCGCCCTATAAGGCAAAGACCAACTACAGCCAATCAGGTTGTTTCTGTATGTCACTTCTTTTTCTCTATTTATAAATAGAACCTATACGTGGGGGAGGGCGTTCTGCTCATCTTTGTTATGGGGCTGCCAGGTTCTAGATCCCTTCCGTTGCTCAAACTAACTGTTCAATGTAACTGGTCTCCGGTTTTCTGTTAACGGTTTCCTGTGTACACTGTAACAAATTGTCACAAACTGGGTGGCCTAAACCACAGAAAAAGATTTCTCACAAGTTCTAGAGATCAGAAGTCTGAAACAAGGTGCAGCAATTTTATCTCCCTCTGCAGTCTGAGGGAGAAGCCACTCCACGCCTCCGCCAGCTTCTCACAGCAGTCCTTGGTGTTCCTGGGTTTATTTGTGGCTGCATCAGCATAGTCTTAAGGAAATGGACAGTGGGAAAGGAAGCAAAGATGAGGGGAAGAGAATGAGGAATGAGAAGAGGAGGTGGAATAAACCAGAAAGTGTTAGGGCAAGTGAGGAGGACTTTCCACTTCAGCCTTTACTGATGCAATTTTTAGTTGCTTTTCGGCAGTTTATTCCAATATAAATTTGAATTTGATAAGAAAAAGTGATCTCTCTCTTGCAGAAAACTGCCCAGGCTACTCCTAGTCTGTGTAACTGTCACTCCACCCCTGAGCACCAGAGGGCGCGCTATCCAGCACAGGGTGACCTCCCTGGAGCTGGAAGGACTGCAGTTCTAGGTACACAACCTCCGCAGTCCTCAGGAGACTTTCCCCAGATGAAACTGAGCCCAGCCTTCTTAACCTTCCTCCTGTCCACACCACAGATAGAGCCCGTTGTCCCACACCTCTGCCTTCTTTGGGAGCAGAACTTCTGGCAAAGGTTCTCAGTAGCCATGGTCTCCATTTCCTCACTTCTCATTTCTCCTCGACCCACTCTAGTCAGGCTTCTGTCCCCGAGACTCCACTGCAGCTGACCTTCCCCGGTCACTAGCGACCTCCAACTTCCCAATTTAATCTTCCCTCTTCAGTGCTCATACTCGTCTCTTGGGTTCATGAGGCCATACTGTCCTGAGTACCCTGGACTCCACTGTGGCAGCCTCCTCAGTCTCCCTGGCTGGCCCCACTCAGCTTCCCTTCTCCTCTACTTAGTCCCTGCCCCGCTCCCCAGGTCATCTCCTCAGTCTGTCCCCATCTTCGGGAGTTTGGCCTCCAATGTTAGGTTTCAGAAGACCTTTTAGTTTCTGTCTTGCTCTCTCTTAGATTAATTATTCTGGGGGAAATTAGCTGATGTGTCACAAGGACACTCTGGAGCCCTAAAGAAGAGCAGACATGTCAAGGAACTGAGATCTGTCGGTCACGTTCCAGGGAGAAACTGAGGACTCAGCCAATAGCTGAGTGAGTGGGCCATGTCTGAACTGGGTCCCCCCATCCCAACAGTTAATCCTTCAGATGAGGACAGTCCCTATCCATAAGGATAACCTGACTGCAACCACCTGAAACATCCTGAACCCCATTAAGTTGCTTCCAGATTCCTGCATTCCGTTCACAAATTGTGAGCATAATAAATGTTGGTTGATTTAAGCCTCTAAACTTGGTGGCCATCTATGCAGCAGTAGATAGCTAGTACCCCCATGCCCATCTCTCTGACCTCCTCTTTCAGTGTTTCCTCCGCAAGCTCCCACATCACTGAACTTCCTTCCTCCTGTGCCTGAAACACACCAGACTTGTCCTGACCAAGTTCCCTGCCTTCATCTTCCTCTGGCTGAGGTTGTCTTAGCCTGAATCTTCACATGTTAGCTTCTTCCTCTCATTCAGGACTTTTTTTTTTTTTTTTATGGCAGGCTCTAGGCCTAAAGCAATTTAAGGAACACAATGGGTGATCAGTAAACATTGATCAAGTAAAATAGTCAATGAAATCAGGTAGATATCATTTAGTAGAAACATAATCCTTGAGAAAATTCTACCCGTTTCTGTGGTTAAAATCTGAACATTTCTCTATGAGGTATCCTTTGTTGGCTTGTTGACTTAGAATGTTGCAACCGGATTGAAGCTTCCCAAGGACAGATATAGTCAAACATAGCAATAGAGTTCAAAGGAAAGGTACACAAAGATTGTGAGTTGTTTAAAGGCCCACTGGATCAAAGTCAATGCAGATTAGAGTTGTGCTGATTTATCCTGACCCATCTAAGTAGCTCTAGTTGGCAGAACATTGCTAATACACATTTATTTTTCAAGAATATTTTGGAAAATTGACAGATGAACATATATAATTCCTCAAATCTTGAACTAAACCCCTAGTTTAGTCAGATAAGTTAATATCCACTTTCACCTCAAATATTCATACATATAGTCTCTCCTTGAAAATGATGGATGGGGCTGGGGTTGTGGCTCAGTGGTAGAGCGCTTGTCTAGCATGTGTGAGGTGCTTGGTTCAATTCTCAGCACCACATGTGAATGAGTAAAATAAAGGTCTATCAACATCTAGAAAAATGTTAAAAGAAAATGGTGGATGATATAAAGATTAAAAACCAAATGTTAATTTCTTTATATTTTTTATCAAAGACTATCAGAAGAAATATTAAAAGTATTTAACATTTGTTATGATAACTATAATATGTAAATCTGCATATGTGCCATAAATTAAAAATGTTTCTTCTTATTTTCTAATTAATGTAAATGATGTGTCAGATAAAGATGGATAAAGTTGTGAAGCAAATCATCATAAATCATTGTCAAATTTCCAGTCAATTTGTGATTTTATAAACTGTCCCTGTGATCTGAACTGTTTAGGTTGACAGTGGTACCTTCCTCTCCTCTCCGAAGGTCTTAGGCCCTGTGGGGGTGGCCCTCCTTGAAGCTGTGACTCTCGGTGTGTTCCTGGATCCCTCTGCTGCTTTCTGCACTTGGCATTGAGGAATGGGGAGGTAGAGTCTTCTCACTGTTGCCAGTGTTCAGAGTTCTGCAGTCCCCACTGGAGGTGTCTTAATCCTACTCCTATTTTCATAAATAGGCATTTCATTCAACTCTCTTCGCACCCCCTTCTATTTTCTTTTTTATTTGCTTATTTGTTTTTATTTTTGTTACTGAGAATTGAACCCAGTTTTGCCCTATCACAAAGCTACACACCCACCCCCATCACTTTTAACTTTTTATTTTGAGACAGGGTCTCACTAAATTGCCCAGTCTGAACTCAAACTTGTGATCCTCCTGCTTCGGCCTCCCAAATAGCTGGGATTACAAGTGTATACCACCATGTATGGCTTCAGTCACTCTTTTTGTTTGTTTCTTTGGCTTTTTGCAAGGACCCTCCTTGGCCCAATGTGACATGCTGATTTGTAATTCCTTTTACACAAATTTTTTTCCTGTTGGTTTATTATGTACTTCTCAGTCAAAACTCAATCAAGAGCAATGAGGTAAATCTTAGGAAATTCATTTCAGGAAAAAAAGAAATTCTAAATATATGATATAAGCTAGGAAGTTCTGGAACTGATGAATTTAAAAATCATTGTTCTAGAGTGTGTTAGTCAGTTTCCCTTTCTATAACAAAGTACCTGAGATAATCAACTTAAAAGAGGAAAGGTTTATTTTGGCTCATAGTTTCAGGAGTTTTGGTCAGTGTTTATTTGGCCTTGTTGCTAGCAAGTTCATGTGGCCTTGAGAGCTAAGGTGGGATGGGGGGAGGGGCAAGAGACTAGCTTCCCACAATCCTCTTCAAAGTCACACCTGCAGGGAGGTCAAAATCCTTCTCTCAAAGATTTCCACCACCTTTCAGTAGTGCTGAACTGAGGAATAGGCCTTAAGACACAGTCTTGAGGGGACATTCCAGATTTAAAATGTAGAATTTTGCCTCAGACCCCCAAAGACTCATGTATATCACAAATGCAAAATACATTTGTTCGATCCAAGGCAGATTGAGAGGCATATAACAAAGGCCTCCCTTTAATTCTCTGAGGAGTCTCCAGGTGAGAGAAAGCAGGTAAATGTGCAAAGGGAACTGGGAACCCTTTAGGAAGCTGTCTTGGAACAGCTTGGTTGGGCTTAGTTGACCTAATATTGAATAGACATTAAAAAAGGTGTTCCAGGTCATCCTCTGCCCTACCATAACTGTCTCTGGGGAAGCTCACACTATGAAAATGGCTAGCTGGAACTAAGCTCCAAATCCAACTCCCTAGATCCTATGGGCTTGCCAGAAGACAAATAGCTGTATATTTCAATCTATATTTTGAGATTCCAGACCTGAAGAGCACCTCTTCTTCCTTCCCTGGTGGAGGGCATGTGAATGTTTCTGCTCAGGTGGACAAATGGTGGCCAGCATTTTGACCAATTCGCAGATCAGGGAGTCTATGAGACAACAGGAACAGTATGTGCGGATGGCAGCAGAAGACCATTCAGATTTTCAGACACTAGTCTCTGTGCTACTTGATTCCTTGAATGGAGTAAGCCCCTAGGTTATTGTATTGAATGTGGTATTTAAAATAGTTAATTGGGAGGCCTCTAGGCTGAGAGAGCTCCAGGGACCTAAGTCTTATGCAGGTAAACTGAAACCCAACTCATCAGGAAGGCCATGTGCTAGGGAAATATTAAGATTATCTGATCAGAAACTGCCTGCTGACATCTACTACGTGACTTTCCACTTTAACCAATCTTCTTTTACTTCCATAATTACCTTAAAAAGATTTTCTCTCACATCTCCTGGATGGTGGTCTAATCATTTCTGGTTTGCTAATGCCAGATTCATGAATTTCTGTCCACTGAAATAAACCTGTTAAGATTTTAATGGGCCTAAACTTATCTTTAAACATGGGTAAGAGGGTCCCACTGGGGGAAGAATGTCATTGTTCTGAGTTACTTTAAAGAACATTTTTAAAATGTGATTTTATGTCACTTTGGCAAGATAAGGCGTGTGGATTTTTCTACCTTATGACTTTCTATTTTTCTCAAGATGAAATCTAAACTTGTTTCTATGAACTTCAAAGTCTTTACTCCAAACTCTGAGCCCTGTTCCCTGATCTCCCCTCATGGTCACTCTTCCCTGTCTTACGTTGTGATGCTCCACTAAAAGCAGCTGTGTTCTCTTTCCTCAAATACTTGATGATTGGTCTCTCTTCTTGGCTATTGATTGTAATGTCTGGATCCACCCCTGCTGCCCAGTGGTGGTGCCACCCCCTCACTAATTGTCCCTCCTGCACATCTCACCTCAGATATGACTCCTCTCCTTGAGAAACCTTGTCTCACCCACAGATCCCAGCAGGGGTCTACTGATGGTGCACTCCCAGCATTAACTGGTGATGGTGAGTAGGTGAAGCTCTGTCCACACAGAAGGCTGTGTTTAAGTCCTAACCCTGACTACCTTTCAATGTGACCTTAACTGGAAAAAGGGTTCCTGAAGAAATAATCCAGTTGAGGTCATACTGGATTAGGGCATCTCCTAATCCAACTGCTGATATCCTCATAAGAGGGCGATTTGGACAGGCAATACACACAGAGAGAATGTCCTGTGACCATGGAGGCAGACATAAGAGTGTTGTGACAAAAAAATGAAAAACTCCAAGAATGGGCAGCACCTATCAGATACTAGGAATAGGCTAAGAAGGATCCTTCCCTAAAGCCTTTAGAAAGACCATGGCATGACTTGCACCTTGGCTTCAGACTTAGCTCCAGGACTGTGAGGGAATGAATTTCCATTATTTTAAACCACCAAGTCTGTAAGAATTTCTTGTAGCAGCCTTAGGAATGTGACACACATGGTATGTATGATTTTAGATTAGGATTATCTATTTTTTGTTTGGTTCTCTCACTAAAACCATTGCCATGAGTGTAAAGAATGTATCAGATTTTTTCATCTTTGATTATCCAGCTCCAAGAACATGGAATATTTCCTACTGGACATAAACATATAGAATGAGTAACTGAACAGGGAAAAAGGTGAAAGAAAATGGTCTTTATAGGTTTATTTTTGTGTGTTTTGTGAGAAAGGTAGCAAAACACAAAAGGAAAAATATTTTTGGATAAGCCAGAGTGTCAGATGAAAATTTCTATTTTTCTTTGAGATAGTACATAACAGATGTTACAAGGCAATCTTTTTTATAGTTCAGAGCCTAAGAAACATTCTCTGTTCGGTTTAAACTTAAAGAGATATCCCAGGAGGTGATCATGATTATAAACTTAACCAAAACCAAACAGACTGCATTGCAAAGAAATCTGCATAGCTCATTTCTAACTGAACAGCACATAAACTTTGGGAAGCATTGTTAGCCTCATGTTAGTAAAGATCAACATCTGAATAAAGCACAGCATGTCTGTGCCAGGTTTCCAGGTCTGCCTTATTTAACTGAAAATCTTCTTTACTGATTCCAAACATTTTTCATCTTCAAAAGGTTTCCTCTGGCTGCCAGGCTGCAGAAACTTCTTCACTGTGGGCAGGTTGCTGACTCTGGTTCTCAGGGCCTGCAATGCACAAGAACACAATCTCAGAGGGGAGCCCAAACCAACTGCCATTGACACAACCAGGAAGTCTTCACCTCTCCTTGATGAAGACCAACTGAATCCCTCCACCAGCACAGCATGCTGTCTGGGAAACAGACAACCAATGAGAATAAAGATAAGAGCTAGAAAATAAAGGCCAATAGCAATTTCCCCAACTTCTCTTTAAAACTGTATTCAGATCCATCCTCTCTTCTGCCTTACACTTTAATCCTGTAGATTTGTTGCTACTGTATGATATAAAGAAAAACATCATGTCTGTCACATGTGGATACAGTGAAGCACTCAAACAGGTGAGCTGAAGATAAGGGGAAACTGAGTTAGAAATGATAGAAACAGAACAGATCACCTTCAGCAGAGGGAAGTTGGCCAGAACGCTGGGGTCAAGCTCTTCTGTGCGGTAGAGAACTTCAGTGAGGTGAATGTCGGCCTTGCTCAGCCTGTTGCCAACAAGGTAGTCTTGTCCATGGCTCTTTAACACCTGCAGAATGGGAGGAGTCAAATCATGACCACACATAGCCAGACTGGGGCCCCAGGTTGTACCTGAGCCTCTCAGCCCAACTGTCTTCATCTGCTGCCTTCTGGGCAGTGTGGAGCTGCGGACTTTTCTCCAGGCTCCTGACTCATGAAGGAGAGTGAGAAGTGGGGCTCTGCTCCCTCCGTTGTTAAATCTGGTGACCCTTTCATTATCACCCCCACATCCCTGCATTGTTCACACTGCCCACCATAACAAGCATCTTCCACACACGCCAAGGGCATAACATCTGCTATGCTGGTTTCCCTCTGCCCTACACTCTAAATGGCATAGCAGGTAATTTCAGGAGATTCCTCTTTCCTCTGCTCTTTTTCTCCAATCTCTTGTAGACAGTGTCTCTTTTAATAATCACCGCTTTCTCTATGAGTGCATCATTTCAATGTCTCTTGTTTTTCCTCATGTCTGATTTCTCAATTTCCAGGTTATGTGTCTAGGATCTAAAGTGAACTTGAATCATCACAGCTTTTGTGACATTGGCTTTAACCATGATGGTCCAATCAGCATGCTGAATTATCTAGGTGGGAACAGCACTGATGCCTGCATCTTACTATGAAATGCATGGGAAAAGTAAAATGTTTGGTGGAGATAGGAGTGGAAAGATGGACACACCATAAAGTGACATCATAAGATGTAAATTCTGCTGTCTCAGAGATGGGTCCCTATGGGTTCTTTAAACTTTCTTTCAATTTAAATGAATGTATGAGAGTTTTCACAAAAGAATTTTGGGGTGATATGTGATATTTGTTTAAATATCTCAGTGATATTGAAATGATGAAGAAAAAAGAAGAAAATCCATGGCACTACCAATTAAAGAAAATATTTTGTGAACCACCCTATCAGATTAAGCATACACAGAGAAGTATGAATAATTGCTTGGTATAAGAACAAAACACAACATCAAATTTATGCTACAATTTCCAGCATTCTTTTATCTTTACCTCCGGTGTGCTTAGAACTTCCCTCAGCCCAAGTGCTAATTCTGTACCATGAAATTCTGTGCATAAAGAATTCTAGTTTGATTCCCAGTAAATTAAAACTTTAAACTTTGGTATCACTAGTGAAAGCCTTCTTCACAGTCTATCTTCACACAATGCCTTGAGTGCCAGAGTACTAAATCAGCATGAAAGAAGGCCCTCTGGAAGTGAAGGTCAATGTCCAAGAATCCCAGGCACTGATTTTCTCCTGCTTCTGTTATGGGAAGAATGTCTTTGTCCCCCCAGACTCATATGTGGTGATCCCAACACTCAATGTGATGCTGTTAGGTAGGGCCTTTGGGACATAATTAGGTCCTATGGGAAGAGCTCTCAAGAATGGCACTAGTACTCTTATAATGAGACCTTAGACCCATCTGCCATAGGAGGACACAGCCAAAATCAGCCATTCATGAACCCAGAAGCAGGGCTTGCCAGATATCAGTCCACCAGGTCCTTGATCTGGTACTTCTCAGCCTCCAGAACTATGAGAAATACATGTCTGTTGTTCAAACCTTCCAGTCTATGGCATTATTCATATAGCAGTCCTAAGTGCTTTGATAACCTGTTGGGACTAAGATGGTCTCCAAACTCTAAGACACCCTCTACACTATCACTGTGCTGCAGTCATGAACCGCATCCTGTTCTAAGTGACTCTTCCCTCATTTCCACAGGACTCTCCCATCAATAGGCAAGCTTTACCAAGATAAAGAGAAAGCTAGTGTTTGTGCTGATGCTGGTAATGATGCCCCTGCCATGGTCCATCTCACTCAAGATATAACCTAAACCTTTCCCATGTTGATATAAGAATAGAAAATATACTGTACAGTGTTCCTCCTGCATAGATGTCGTGTTTGGTGGCAATACAGTTAAGAATGGCTCTGGGCTGCCCCAGCTTCATCCCATCGATCTTCAGTTTAGAGGATGCACTAAAGGTGAAACAGCTTCCACTTACCTTCTCAAAGGCAGGAAAATAACGGTTTCTTGATTTCTCTTTGATCTGGGTAAGGCTTCCATCTTTGTCCCCAGGTGGAAGGTATGGGTAATAAAGAACCATCTCATTCAAATCTGCAATACCTTCTGAATACATATCAATTCTGAAAACAGAAAAGAAGAACTCTGTCAAATGCCTTCTGCCCCAGATTTTATAGTGTTAAAACCCAAGAAAATAGAGCATCAGATAGAAGCAAAGTAATTCGCCTTTAGTAGGGACCCTTCAAAATCCAGTTACAATCTTCTAGGTTTTATTTATAGATTAACATTTATTTCTTAGAGCAACCTACAGGGAAGACATGTCTAAAATTTTTGTTATACACATGACCACATATGGTTCCAAAGAGTATTACTGGGCCATCATAAGTTACCATATTCAGAGAACTTGGTGTCTATAAACACTGAGAGTACAAATAGGGTTTGCTGTCTGTGCTGTGCTTTTTTCTGGACATGAATGTACTATCATTCCTATGGCTAAACACTTGTCTCCTAGATAAACTGAAGACGGAGTCCCTGCTCCAGCTTCTCAGACAAGTCCCTCTCCCTTGCTCTTCCTCTCATACAGCTCAGGATCATTTTCATGTTCAGTGTTAGAAATAAAGTTCTCCTAATTATTTTCCATAAATCATGTTCCCTAACCCTTTCCATGTACTGTTGCCCAATGTTTGCATTTCTTGGGACCCCACCCAAGACATTCCCTGACTTGGTGCAATTCTTTATATGGTTACAGTAAGTGCACAATATAAGAGAGCTTCATTTCTTTTGCTTCAAACAGGCTTGCCAAAATTATTTTTTGAATAGCAGCTTTATTGACAAATGTTCACACCATAATTGTCATTCAATTAAGTCTACTATTCAGTGATTTTTTTAGTACATTCACAGAATTCTGCAAATATCAACACTCTCCAGTTTCAGAACATTTTTACCATGATGGGTGAATTACAAAAATATGTATGCCACCCCTCCCACCAACTCCAGAAAACCACTAATCCACTTTCTGTCCCTGTGCACATGAGTGTTCTGCACATTCATACTAAAGAAACCACACAATATGTGGTCTCCTGGGTCTGGTTTTTTTTATGTGACATAATGTGGTCAAGGTTCATCCATGTTGCCACATGCATCAGTACTTCATCTCTTTGCACAGCAAAAGTATTCCTGGTATGACTGGAGAACCTTCCTTCACCCATTCATCTGTTGCATGTTTTGTTTATTTCTACTTGTTGGGTATTATGAACATTTGTGTACAAATACCACTTAGGATGCATTTGTATTCCTCTTGGGTATATTCCTAGTACTGGAATTGCTGGGTTATTGGTAACTCTTTAACTTTTTGAGGAACTTTCCAGAGTTCAATACAAGATTTTATTTTCAATAAAGCAGTTCCAGCCCAAGAGGGAAGAGACCTAAAACCCCAGTGCAGAATCAGTTGGGCTTCTTCAAGTCTACCTGAAATGTTGGGGGTCACCCTCGTGTCTTGACACCAGACTCCACTAACTCTCATCAAGTTGACCCATCTGTAGAAGAAGAGGGGAGCTTAGGTTCCTGGCTGTCAGTCTTTTATGTTCTGGAACTGGAAAATCAGGTGCTTCAGATCCTTCTTTTCCCAGGCCTTCAAGTCTAGACACTCAAACCCTTTCCCCATCCCAAGCTATTGCACAGAGTTTATCCTCTAGAGCCTAAGAAAAAGGAATCAGGATTCCACCACCTTCCTGACTGCATAGTTCCTCAGGATTTGCAAGCCTCCATGAACTGCATCCTGTTCTACATGACATGCATCCATGAACTGCATGTCATGTTCATGTTCATGCCCATGTTCTACATGTTCTGAATCCAGTCCAAGCTTAGTCTTCCTGAATCTTCACAACACTCTCTCATATTGACCTCAGTGTTTATGCCCAGGTTCAGCTTGGTACTGGTCATAATTTGCCTGCCATGATTTGTCTCACTCAGGGAAGGACATCAATCCTTCCCGCATTATCTGTTGATGTAAGAATAGAAAATATACCGTACAGGGCTCTCTCTTTTACATCCTTCCCATAGAGGTTGTATTTGGTGGCAATGTAGTTGCAAATGGCTCTGGTCTGCACCAGCTTCATCCCGTCAATCTCCACCATGGGCACCTGCTGGAACATCAAACTCCCATCTTGTGGAAGGAGACAACAATCAGAATGAAATGTCTATGGGTCAGAAGTGTTCACAGTGTAAAATAGTTGTGAAAATGACTGAAGATCCAAAAGGAAAAAAGTATCACTTGGTATATTTTCAAGTAAGATACCACTTTATTTTTATTTATTTATTTTTTACAGTGCTGGGGATTGAACCCAGGGCCTTATGCTTGTGAGGCAAGACTCTACCAACTGAGCTGTATCCCCAGCCCCAGATACTGCTTTATTTTTAACATTTTGTTTCTTATTTTTCTTATCCAACTTCTTTACTTTTAGCCTATTATCTAACAGCTATTTTAATTTCCCGTCCATCCATATACACTGCGTATCCCTGAATATTTGTGTGTTAGCTCATCTTCATGGATATTTTAAGGTGGGGAGCCTGCAACAGGACAGGAGCCAATTCCATTCAACATATGAAGAAGGCAAGGAGAGGGTATGCACAGGGCCCTGGAGATTGTTCCTTAGCAAGTACTCACAAAGGCCTTACCCTTTTTAGGTCCCAGAGAGTTGCCAGATCTTACATTTTAACCACTCTCTACCTCTCCTCTGCCAGCACTACCACCCTTATAAATACATAAGTATTATCTGGTATTTCAATTTTCCACTAGGAGCCCTCTTAAGAGGTATTAAAATATTTGTTCTTACCTTTTCTTAACTTTTCCAAGTCTTCTCGCGTTTTTAGAAATTTCTCTTCAAACTGGAGAGTAGAAACAGTAAATGAGTCCTGATTAGTTCACTCAATAGCCTTGCATGCTTTTCAGTTTCAATCACTCCTATCTATGTACATGAAGCAGGTCAGATTTTTGAGATTGGACATATACACCAAAGAGTCTGGTCATGGCTATCTGGAAATTTGCATCACATCTATCACGAAAAATGCATGGACCACAAGCCTGAAAAGTGCTTGATCCCATCCATCACAGGTATCATAGGTGTGTTGGCTACTCGAGGGTAGGGACCTCATCTGTCTAGGTCACAGTGCATCCCCAGAACCTGGTACAAATCCTGGCTCTTTATAGGTACCCCACAAAATTACTGCTGAATGAATATGTTCCATAGTTAACAGGCAGTTTGTTACTGTCACCTCTGGCCTGCCTCACAATTGTGGGGTGTATTTTCAGTATAATTGCATTTATTTTCTTATAGGGTAGAATTTAGATCTTTTTAATGGAAATTTCTGACATGCATAAAAATAAACAACCGAGTATATTGTTGCTCCTTTAGCCCTCATAAATTTCAGCAATTATCAACTGATGCCATCAGGCTTTCATCTATGTACCACCCATTCTTCTTCTCAGGTAATAATTTAAAGGAGAACCCATCCTGGATTTCATGTGCTGCATAACAATGTTTCAGTCAGTCACTATGAACACAAAGATGGTGTCCTAACACTATAAAAGAACTGAAAATTTCCTATTGATTAGAGCTCAAGAAGCAAGGGAATAGAAAACTACAGAAGAAGAATCCTTTAAAAAATTCAGTGAAGCAATAAGTAGAAGCCTTTGTAGACTATCATAAGTTCCTTCAAAATGTTTAAAACATGAGGGGTGCAGGTGTAGCTCAGTGGTAGAGCATTTGCCTATCATACTCATGGCCTTGGGTTCAATCCCAACACTGTAAAAACAAACAAAAAATATTGTGACCACTGAGAAGAGCCGGTATTAAAAATAATTTTTTTAAAAAGTTGAAAATATAAACTCCAAATGGCAAGGTCTTCATTAATAGAGAGGAATTTTCATGGTACATTATCTACTTCCAAGCAAATCTATTTACTCTGCACAATGATGTCTCCTCAGGACCAGCACCAAGCAGATACTTAGTAGCTAGTCCAGAAGAAGGCACTATGATCATAGGAGATGACAGATCCATGCATGTTACTGCCTCTAAAACCTTCCAGTGGGACAAGATGGGGAGGTAGAAGACAGTGATGCTGATGATTCTGAACCTGTGTTTGCTTCTTAACTTGTTAATAAAAGAATTTTTAAAAATAAAATTAAATAAAAATTAAAAATGGAAAAAGCTTAGAGAACAAGGAATAAAAATATTTTACACAGCTATACAATATGCTTGCATTTTAAGTATTATTATGAAAGAATCAAAAAGTTGAAAAATTAAGTTTGTAAAGTCAAAACTTTACAGTAAACTGAGCTTAATTTATTTTGGGGGAAGGAAAGCATTTTAATAAATTGAGTGCCACCTATGTGTACAGATTTATACATGCATAAAAATAAAGTCTACAGTAGTGTGCACTGTGCTAAATCAGCTTTTCATTTATTCTAGGAAACACCTAAGAGAATCAACATATAAAAAGAGACAGGTTAATTTGGGTTGTCACAGTTTCAGAGGTTTCAGTCTATGGTCTTTTGACACTGTAGCTTCCTCAAGGAAGAACATCCTAGCAGGGAGCACGTGGTGGAGCAAACTGCTGGCCTTAAGACTGTCAGGAAGTGAAGAGACACAGGGCTGTGTTCCCAAAATTCCCTTCGAAAGCACACCCTCAGCCTCATAACCCCTCCCACTAGGCCCCACCTCTAAACAATTGCACTGCATTCTAAGGATGCCTCAGGCTAGGGACAACAAAGGACTTTGTCAACTTTTCACATCCCAATTATAGTATTGGGTAGTGTCCTGGGCCTTCACTTTCACTCACCACTCACTCACTGACTCACTCTGAGCAATTACCAGACTTGCAAACTCTAGGCCTGGTAGAGTGCTGCATATAGACGTCTCATAGTTCATCTATGCCTCTTTTATGTTTAGATACACAGATGCTTATCATTGTGCTACAATCGCCTACAGTATTCAGTACAGTATCATGCCACACAGGTGTGTGGCTTAGCATAGTGAGGGATGGAGTAGGCTACAGCACCTGGTTTTATGTTGGTACATTCTATAATGTTTGTACAACAAAACTGCCTAAAGACCCACTTCTCAGACTGTGTCCCCATTATTAAGGACACATGACTGTGTTTCATTCTTAAATAGTTCAATTAGTTCTTCCAAAATACAGGAACTATGTTTAAAAATAACTATGTAATCCTGCCAAAAACATTAATAATAATTTATTATCACCAATATTCGCCTCAATATTCAATCAATAATCTTGTTTCTAATTTTTATAAATTTCATAAATTATGTTCTTCAGTTTGTTTAAACTCAAATCCAAATAAGGTCCACAAATTGTGATATATTTCTTAAATTAATGTTTATCCTCTTTGATGAAAATACTGACAATTTTTTTGATTGAGTCTATGAATCTCTTAATAACTGGCAGTTTGGTTTAAGACACAACTCTTGACATGGTATCCAGGCAGAAACATCACCTACCTTATGTGAGAAAAGTATCTAACACAGTAAATAGTAGATCCAACTTAAAATGACCTCAGAACCTACCTCTACTCCAGCTGCAGCCAACAGCCACCGGATGGACTCCATTCTACCCCGTCCATCAAAGTAGTGAAGAATGGGTTTCCCTGACATGACAGCAGTGTCTGGGTTTTCCTAAATGTGAGTGAATGAATGAAACTGTTATTATGGCAAAACCTAAACAAACCCTAGCTTCACTTGTTCTTAGTTGACTTAAAAAAAAATCACTAATTTTGGAATTCACACAGTTGGGCCATACATTATTAGTCTCATGTTAGCTTTGCTAGTAGAAGATACCTCCAACTGAGGCCATCTAAGGAATTTGAAAACTGTTCTCCAGAGAATGTTATCACCCCCTGTGCTCTAGGGGAAAGATATTTTTCTCTATCTCCCTGCTTCTCTGGGGGAAAGTAGCTGTGTGTATCCTAATAATTAATTGCAGAATTACCTCTTCCTGGGAAAAGTAACTACAAAATAAGAACATAAGACTTTCTAATCAGCAAATTTTCTTTAGATTTACACAACCCAGAACATCCTGTGACGGATGCTAACAGCAACCCTGAATCAGAAAAGCAGGCCACCCCAAGTCTGTAAGTACTCTGTAATGTGTAACTGCACTGCCTGCCCCCCTGATGCACTTCCCACAACTCCCAGCACAAACCTCCCACTTATACCCTTATGCAAGATGGTCTTTGTTGGCAGTAGTCTCTGCCTTCTTTGATTTGCTGCCTTTCCAATATATCTTTTTCTTTTCCCCAGCAACTTTTCCTTGAGTCATTGGCCTTTTCCAGTGGTTTCAAGGTTTCAAGACCATCATATCAAAAAGTGTACTTTAACATATGTGGTAGAATAGTACCAGCTATATTGAAGAAGGATCTGCCTTCTTTGTGGCAGGGTCAGAGAAGTTCTTGGAATGTATTCCTCTGTCCAATGTGTTACCCATCAGCAGCCAACTTCAGACTGCACCAAACCAGTCTCAAGTCCACATTGGTTAAAATATGACTGTTCTTGGCAGGTTCATTGGTCACAGTGGATGGTAGTGAATGTTAGTGTGAAGAGAAGGAACTGGAAAACTAAAATTTATTAAAAACTGCCTACATCCCACCCCAATACAAATCTCTTTTGATATATTATGTTTTGAATATTCACATAGCTTCAGGCACCAGTTGTCTTTCATCTCCACTTTTCAGTTAGTGAAACTGAACATCACTGGGTTCACATCCAGGTTCATCATTCATGGGCAATGCTGAGTTGTGAATGTCCCCTCTGCAACCACCTGGGGACAGCTCCTAGTGTCCTAGTGCAGGGGAGCACGCTGAAGCCACTCTCCTGCTCACACACTGAGTGTTGGGTTGTTTAAACTCCTCTGGTTCCTGGTCAGGGTTTCTCCACTCTGACATGGAACCCTCCCCTCCCTCTACACTTCTCTCTGAGGGCCTTTCCATATTTTTCCAAACAGAATCCTATAGTTCCCTGAAAGTGAGAAGGGGAGGGAGCAAGGGGACACAGAATTCATGAGCAACATTTTAGAGGCTTTGTGGCAACAATGACAACAAAAAAAGATAAAAATATCCCTTGCTTTCTCTTGACAACCCAAAACTGAGTGAATTGAATACTGGAATAAGGATATTTGTCCCATCAACAAAATGGGTTTTGAAAGGAATATAATCTACACCAATTCCAGTAGTAAGTTAAAGGAGTTATATCTCTGAGGTGGTTCTAGTATCATGGGGACAAGGGTGATATTAGCTATTTCTCTAATGGCACTTGGGAAGTCATGTCTCCCACTGATCCTCAGCCGGTACTGAGGATGGTGGGCAATGTCTGGAGAGGTTTTGTTTTTTGTTTTGTTTGTTTGACTGTCACAACCTGGGAGTTTGGAAAGTGCTACAGCATCAGTTGGGGTGTAGCCTGTGCCTCTAAATGTTCTACAATAAAAAGGACAGTCACCCACAGAAGGATTTACACAGGCCTAACAGGAAGTCCTGCCAAAGATGAGAAAACCTGCCTTAACCATTCGCCTTTTTTTGCCATGAGATGGTGAATCCCAGAGAGAAGGTGAGACTATTCACCTTGAGTAATTAATAGCAAATCCAAAATGGCATCTCATTTTCCTGCCATACAAACTATTTTTTTAATTTTTAATTTTAGATGTTAATAGACCTTTCTTTTATTCATTTATTCATATGCAGTGCTGAGAATTGACTCAGTGCCCCACACATGCTAGGCAAACGCTCTACCACTGAGCCACAACCCCAGCCCCCAAACTATTTTTATGATAGAATATCTCAATGTCGAATTTTTCAGTCTACATGGTATTCTATTACAGTATCACAATTCCAATAATTGTGTGTTGACTATCTCTAGAGAAAAACAACTTTAGCATAAATCCCACACTTTTCCTCTTCACTGGTCATAGCCTCAATTTGTCTAAACTACTGCCATTTCTCTTTTCTCCTCATGAATTTTTCTCATACCATGAACCTCTCCTGCCCTGGTTTTCCAAATTCTTCCTGTTAACATTTCTATAAAGATGTATCCAACAGAAACAGAATCAATACTTCTTGAACTGTCATCTAAGCACATCAAGGATACATAATGTGAGGGTAAAACAGGATTTTGCTTGTATTAAGGATACATTTTAAAGTTTTTTTTTTGTGGTATCTAAAGGGGAGGATATGAGGAAATGTAGGAAAATTGATTAGATTGTAACTTACCTTGTTAAAGGCTGCTCCCACTGAGCTCCACTGGAGAGTTCCTGATGTATTTATTTGTTTATTTATTGTATTTGAATAACTCCTTCCTACTGAAGGGAGGAGAGACCAAGTGGGAGAAGCCACTCCCACAATGGTCCAGAGCCACAGGTTTCCACAGGAGATTAAAGAAAAAAAACGCCCAGTCCTTCTGATATCACAAAACCTCTGGTTAATATGTTCCTTTTCAAGGTCGTAGGCAGATACTTGAAGAAAACATTTCGGATAGATTTTCTCTCTGTCCCTCCCTCCCTCCCTGCCTCTCTGCCTCCCTCTCTGCCTGCTTCCCTTACTCACTGGGACTGACTTTTTCAAGAAACTTTTTGTGGGGTTCTCTGGAATGGAATGCATGTATTAAGACAGATGAAAAACCTCTATTTTGATCTTTGCTGGGATGTGGCTGTGTGGGTTGAATGGCACCTTTTTAAATGTGCATGCATTTTCTAATATTCTACATTTTAATCTTTTTATTATGAAAATTTCTGACATGCATGAAAATAAAGAGCAGAATATAATATTGTTCTTTGGACCCCTCACCTAGCTTCAAGAATCTTTGAATTATGTGCTGCCCGCTCTCCTCTTATAATAAGTTAAAGGAAATCCCACATATCACATAGATTTCATTCTTAACTACTTCAATGTGTTTCTCTAAAGCATAGAAACTATTTTTAAAAAATTACAATACATTGTCATATCATTGTTGCCTAAAGCACTAATAGAAATTCTTTAATGTCATCAAATATTCATTCAATATTCATTTTTATTTTTCTCTTCTTCTTCTTTTTTTAATGTTACTGGGGTTGAACCCAGAGGTGCTCTAACTGATCTACATCCCTAGCCCTCACCTTCCCATTTTTTTTTTTAACTCTTTTGAGATGGGATCTTGCTGAATTGCTTCATATTTCTAATTGTTATATGAATGCCACAAATTTGTTTTTACAGTGTGTTTAGATCAAAATCCAAATGAAGTTGACAAATTGTGATTGGTTTTTTAGATTTATTTTAATGTTTATGCTGTTTCATGAGAAGAAAAAGCGACAGTTTTTAGGTCCAATGTATTAATCTCTTTCTTCGACCTGGCAATTTTTTTAAGGTAACAGTTTTTAAGAGGTCACCCAGTAAGAAACATCTCCTGACTGATGCAAGAAGAGCATTTAATACAGGTTCATTGTAAGATTGCCTAACTCTAAACTTACGTCCACTCCAGTTGTTCCCTAGAGAGTGACAGATGGATTCCATTCTGCCCACTGGATTGCAGTAGTGAAACTTGGGCTCCCCTGTCATGATAGCAGTCTCTGTAAGCATAAATGAACAAATGAAGCCATGATAGCAAAAATGGAACTTGTAATGTTGAACGGCACCGTCTGCCTTCTGCACCTACTGAAGAACCATCTGCCTTCTTCATGGCAGTGTTGGAGTTGTTCCTGGACTGTCTCTTGGTCCAAATTGTTACTCATTAGTAGCACCCTCACATTGCACCAAACCTGTCTCCTTGTTATGGGCTGACTTCAGATATCCTGACCAAACTTACCCCATTTTGTTCAAATGCCCCACCATGTGAAGTTGGCCCCCTCTCAAATGGTGCCCATATCTGTCCCCGCTTGCCTCCCAACCACAAGCACCTGTTTTGACAGTACCAGTGTATAAAGACCTATCTCTTCTTCTTCCTCCCTTTTGAAAATGTAATTTCTGAAAATATGACTGTTTTTGATATACAACCTGATAATTTTCCACTCTTGTGAAATACATCTTATGATTATGATTATGATTCTTCTGTCCCCACCTTTTTTGTGGTTTGCAGCTTTATAAGCCTGTCCTTACCTTCAATCAGGGTCAAGATGTGGTAAGAGATTTAGATCTCTGAGTCTCAGCCACTGGCAATAAAGTTTCCACATTCTGCTTTCATGTTGACCCGGTGATTTATTTAGAACATGCCACATCATCATCTCCCCAAGCATGACTGTTTTTGCTGATTCATAGTTGAGAAAGTGTGGGATTAGGTGGGGAAAGGAAGAATTAGAAAAATAATATTTATTGAAAATGATCCTACTGCAATACTATCCCTTAGGATTTATTATATTTTTCCTTTATTTATTGGTGTATATTATATATACATAATGGTACATTTTATTGAGGTACATTCATATATATAAAAATGTAATTTGATCAATTTCACTCCTCAATGCTTCCCCTTCCCCATTCTCTTCCCCTGCCACTGGTCCTCTTCCTGGACCCAAAATGCCTCCCTTCTATTTTCAGGCATTGTAACCAAAAGCTCAGTCCTTGTCCCTGATGCCAATTCAATAAGGAGGACACAGTTTTGAGAAAAAAGGAAAAGATTTATTGCTTGACTGGCAAAGGAGAAATACAGGGGACTCCTGTCCCAAAGGCTGTGATTCTCTCCATCAGGAGAGCAGAGGGATTTTAAAGGAGCTCTTCACAGGCTACATTCCAGGAATGCCCTGACAGGGGTCCCAGGGCACCCTGATGGTGTGTTAATTTGGGAGATACTTCCTAGATCCTCTGGCAGAGATCTCCTTGCTGTGGAATACAGATAATTCAAGTTAATCTTGGTTTTTACCCCCAGGTTAGGGAGGGGGAGAGGGAGAAGAAGAAAAGGAAAGCATGTCCCTGTAGCAAATTGATATTCTAATTGTAGTTTTATAGAATATTAATACTTTTTATGTATTTTAGAACTTTCATATGGTAAATGGACATTGTTTTAAAAGTGTAACTATTTGAGTTTATAAGCACGTATACACTGTGCAAAAAGTCACTTATGTTTCAGTTTGTATATAACATTAATATGCAACTTTTGGTTTAAATTTTTTCCTTAAAATATCAGTGGCTTACATTAAAACAAAAACAAAAACAAAAAACCTCAGAGCTATATTGAAAAGGTGAAGTGGACCACTGTTACAGCATCCCTTTTTCCCCTCTAGCTTCCACATATGAGAGAAAACATGATACTTCTCTTGGAATCTGACTTCTTCACTCAAAATTATGGTCTCCAGTTCCACCAATTTCCCTGCAATGACACAATTTCATTCTTTCTTATGGATGGATGCAACTCCATTGTGTGTGTGTGTATTTTTTTTAATTCATCTGTTGATGGACACCTATATTGATTCCATAACTTAGCTATTGTCAATTATGCTGCAATAAACAGGTATGCATGTATCTGAAGTATGCTGACTTCAATTCTTTTGGATAAATATCTAGGAATGATGTAGCTGGATCATATAGAAGTTCTACTTTTAACTTTTTTCTTGGGACGGGGGGGACACCTTACTGATTTCCATAGTGGCTGTACCGGTGTATTTTCTCACTGTTGGTGAGAAACACCTCACCAACAGGGTGTAAGAGTTATTTTTTGCCTGTATTGTTGCCAGCATTTATTATTGTTTGTATTCTTGATGGTCACCAAGCTTCGATTTCAGTCAGTCTGAGCTCTGTCCACTAGTCTTAATGCCATTCCCCCACCAGGGAAAAATTATTCAGGGACAACAGGAAGTATCTCTAAGACATGGAGTTTCCAAGAAAGTAGTCAATGTGGCATAAAGGCAAAGTCAAGAAGATATTGAAACCAGGAGGGTATAATTGGAATGAATTGGCTCATTTTGTAGATTGGTATCCTGAGCTTCCTGAGGATCCCGTAGTAAAATGAATTCTGAGAGTAACTAAGTTAGGAGCAGTATCTTGATTTTAAATACCATCATATCCAAGAATATGTCTCGGCTGATGCAGGACCCACAGCTCACCATAGAATAATCACAGAAGGCTGTTATTGCTCAAAGAACAGCTAGCCTAGCATTTGACATAAGCTACTATAAAGTCTTTTCACCCTGGGAAGAGGAACTCTTTCTTTCTACAAATGCCAAATAGAACATTCTAAGTGAGGCAGCTGAGATGTTTTGTGTGCAAACCTGTGGGTTGCATTTCTCCAGGGAGTTTAGTGAAAGGGTCACTTGTAAAGACAGTCAGCAGAGTTTAAGCAACAATGACTCAGGAGACTGCCAGTTGGCCCAGTCCCAAATCAATACTATTCCATTTCTATTATTTTCACCTTGACACTACCAGTTGCTTTGAGTGATAATCATTAGATCCATCAAAAAAGAGCAAGGGTGTCCTTCTGCAACCTCTTGCTGGAATGTGAAAAAGTTTACAGGCAACTTTATTATGACAAGGCTATTAGCCTAATAAATATGCCTTTTACACACAGGACACTGTAAGAGTTGTTTTTACATCAGCACCCTATGCACCTTTATTGCTACAAATTCCAGCTAGTCAACAAAAGCCTTCTAGAATTTTCTGTCTCAGCTTCAGATCTCACAGACACTAATGAAAGCCTTAGGTTAATTAATAAAATGAGAAAAAGGGAAAGACAAAGGACATCTCAGGAAGGTTAAAAAAAAAAACATTAAATCATTTTTAAGAAATAAGGCCAAGGGAAATTAGGAAAACTACCCCATTCACAATAGCCTCAAAACAAAAACAAAAACAAAAACAAAAAAACTTGGGAATCAATCTACAAAAGAGATAAAAGACCTCTACAATGAAAACTACAGAACATTTAAAAAAGAAATTGAAGAAGACCTTAGAAGACAGAAAGATCTCCTATGCTCTTGGATAGGCAGAATTAATATTGCCAAAATGGCCATACCACCAAAAAGTGTTATACATATTTAATGCAATTCCAATTAAAATCCCAATGACATTTTTCATAGAACTAGAAAAAGCAATCATGTAATTAATTTGGAAAAATAAGAGACCCAGAATAGCCAAAACAATCCTTAGTAACAAGAGTGAAGCAGGAGGCATCACAATACCAGATCTTAAACAATACTATAGAGTTATAGCAACAAAAAGAGCATGGTATTGGCACCAAAATAGACATGTACACTAATAGTACAAAATAGAAGATACAGAGACAAACCCACATAAATATGGTTATCTCATTCTCGACAAAGGTATCAAAAACATACATTGGAGAAAAGATAGCCTATTCAACACATGGTGCTGGGAAAACTGGAAATCCATATGTAGTAAAATGAAATTAAACCTCTATCTCTTACCCTGCACAATAATCAACTCAAAGTGGCTCCAAGACTTAGGAACTAGAAGAGAAACCTAACGGAAGAAAAAGTAGGCCCAAATATTCATCTGTCAGCTTAAAACCTGACTTTCTTAACAAGACTCCTAAAGCACAAGAGGTAAAATTATGAATCAATAAATGGGATGGATTCAAACTCAAAAGCTTCCTCTCAGCAAACGAAATAGTCAATAACGTGAAGAGAGGACCTACAGAATGGGAGAAAATCTTTACCACACACACTTCAGATAGAGCACTAATCTTCCCGATATATAAAGAACTCAAAAAAAATTTAACACTAAAATAATCAAATAACCCAATCAATAAATGGACTAAGAAACCCAACAGACACTTCACAGAAGAAACACAATCAATAAACTTATAAAAAAATGTTCATCATCTCTAGCAATTAGAGAAATACAAATCAAAACTACTCTAAGATTTCATCCCACTCCAGTCAGAACGGCAATTATCATGAATACAAGCAATAATAAGTGTTGGTAAGGATGTGGAAGAAAAGGTGCACTCATATATTGCTGGTGGGACTGCAAATTGGTGCAACCACTCTGGAAAGTAGTATGGAAATTTCTTAGAAAACCTAGAATGGAAACACCATTTGGCCCAGCTATGTCACTCCTCAGCATACACCCAAAGGACTTAAAATCAGTATACTACAGTGACACAGCCACATCAATGTTTATAGCAGCTCAAGTCACAATTGCTAACATATGAAACCAACCTAGATGTCCTTCAACAGATGAATGGATAAAGAAAATGTGGTGCGCCGGGTGTGGTGGTGCACGCCTGTAATCCCAGCATTTGGGAGGCTGAGGCAGGAGGATCAAGAATTCAAAGCCAGCCTCAGCATGGGCAAGGCACTAAGCAACTCAGTGAGACCCTGTCTCTAAATAAAATACAAAATAGGGCTGGGGATGTGGCTCAGTGGCCAAGTGTCCCTGAGTTCAATCCCTGATTCAAAATAAAAAAAGAAAATGTGGTAAATATGCACAATGAACTATTACTCAGCCTTAAAGAATGATGAAATTATGGCATTTGCAGGTAAATGGATGGAACTAGAGAATATCACGCTAAGTGAAATAAGCCATTCCCCAAAACCCAAAGGCCGAATGCTTTCTCTGATAAATGGATGCTTATCCATAGTCGGGGGAGTAGGGAAAAATGAAGGAACTTTGGGTGGGGCACTGGGGATGGGAAGGACAGTAGAATGAGACAGACATTATTACTCTATGTACACGGACAATTACACTACTGGTGTGACTCAGCACCATGTATAGCCAGAGGATGAGAAGTTATGTTCCATTTGTGTACAATGCATTGATGGGGTTGAAACAAAGGTCTTACTGTAATACTATCAAAGAGATCTTCTGCTGACCTCCAACATTAAAGGCTTCCATACAAGTTTGTTCTGTTTATTCCAGTTTGGATAAATTTTAAGTCAGGAAGCAGAAATTGTAAGGATGTAACCTAGAGTGGACTGAGAATAAAATCAATCTAGTAAAGTACAGATAGATTATATTTATGTGGGGCTAATTAGGATTGCAATCCAGGAAAACACAGATTCTAAGTCTTGAAAATGTGCTCTGAGTTTTACAAAATGTTGTCTGTATTTACTTGTTCATGGAGAATTGTGACTGGAGCTGGCAAAATTAAGCTGTTTTGTAAGGAAGAGATTAGTTACACTCTTTGTCTCTGGGTAGTTTATGGGAGAGGTCACTTGTGCAGAAGGACAGCAGAGTTCAACCAACAATTATTGGGGAAACTGTGAGTTAACCTGGTCCAAAGATCAGCTTGCATCAAGAGAGCAGCACAGTTCAAAGTTCCAGCTGGGGGACATGTCTGAGAACTGATTAGCAGTGGCCTCTCAACTCCATTGGAGAGCCCAAACCAATGCTACTTTTTTTTTTCTTTTTCACCTTGACACTAACAATTGCTTAGAGCAATAATCAGGCAGGTCCATCAAGAAAAGAGCAAAGGTGTCTTTACTCGACCTCTTGCTGGAATGTGATAACAATTTGTAAGTAAACTTGTCAGAATTGCAAAATTTCTTTTCAGTAACTTAAAATCTTAAACTCATATTTAATGAACAGATACTTATTAAGTGTTTGAGTCATTTCTAAGTAAATTAAAAGAATGAAACATTTACTTTGGCATTTTGGTTTATTTTTTGGCAGGGGTGAGGATTTTGGCTGGTGGGAGATTGAACCCAGGAGCACTTTTACCACTCAGCTATACCCTCGGTTATATCCACAGTTTTTGTTTTTTGTTTTTTGTTTTTGTTTTTGTTTTTGTTTTTGAGACAGAGTCTCTACACTGCAGAGGCTGGGCATGAATTCGTGATATTCTTGCCTCAGTCTCCTAAGTGACTGGAAAGCACTATGGTGTTCCAGGGTTGGTGGAGGGCATCTGGCTTTTATACAGAATACAGAAAGCTGAGTACACTTGGGTGTGTTGACAAGCATGAAAAAATCTTGCTAGGAGGAAGCACATGTTTCTAGAAATTATAACTGCTGCTAGTCTTCAGAATGCTGGTTCACAATTGCAAAGGATTAAAATTCGAATTAATATATGTAATTACAGCTAGAGATAATAAGAGAAATAAGGAAGATAAGATGCTTTTTTGTAAGGAAAGATATGGGGAAGACACGAGGATGTGGGTTTTTATTGTTTTTGTTAGGATAAAGAGCAATTCTATCTTGTTTGAAAGTTGTTTCAGAGTGAATGAAGCAAAGAAGGACTGATTGGATAGAACTGACATTGTTAAGACATGCATTGTGAATGGACTCCATAAAGGTGACCCAAGTCAGATTGCCTATGACAACTTATTCAATAAACAGTTTTTGCAACTTCACTGTAGAAACAAAATTCATGCATAAATGAAGATAAATCCAGTGTTAAGCATGGTCATGTGGAGAGCCTGGATGGCCACCTGGTCTGTCCTGACTTTTAAAATCTTCCCTTATAGACAGTGCTGCACTTTTCAGCACATTATGGAGTGGACATAATGATACAAACTACGGAAAAATAACATTGTGGCAACTCTAAAATTGCTGTTTATAGAAGGATTTTGATCGATTGCCATATTCAATGCATATTCTGTGGTTATATGAAAACTTACCCATGAAGGAAGGGCAATGTTATCACAGCAGCACAAAGTTATTAGAAATATGTTCTCCTGTTGAGGCATTCCTGGAGAAACCTCCAGTGATAGAGGAGTTCCTGTCACTGGACAAGTTATAAAACAGTTCAATAAGATATTACAAACTCAACAGCATTGGGCAATGCTAAGAAATCAACTGGATCGCTTTGGTCAAAGGTAATGCATGTTGTTGGCCATCAGGTCCCTTCCCATTGGAAGACGTACATTGTCCCTTAATGAAATAATCACTAGGAGACCCGTGCGACTAATAATAGAACTTCATATATCTTGCCCTTTCCTAAACTCTTGATTTGGCTGAATGCTACAAGTTTTTGATGCATTACACCAGAGTATATTTACATTAGGGAAAATAAGTTTTCCTGATCAAAAACCAAGGACAATTAAATCATTCACACTCTAGAACCTGGAGGCTGGGTCTTCTTTTCTTTTCATTGTTTTTATTTGTTCTTTTTAGATATTCAGGACTGTAGAATGTATTTTGACATATTATACATACATGGACTATAACCTTCTAATGAGGATTCCATTCTCGTGGTCATATACAATGTGGAATCTCACTGGTGGTTTATTCATATATGAACAAAGGAAAGTTATGTCTAATTCATTCTACTGTCTTTCCTTTTCCCATCCTCCCTCCCTTCCCTTCATTCCCCTTTGTCTATTCTTCCCTCCTACCCCTCCTTGTGGGTTAGCATCTGCATATCAGAGAGAACATTCTATGTTTGGTTTTTTGGAATTGTTTTGTTTCACTTAGCATGAAAGTCTCCAGATCCATCCATTTACTGGCAAAAGTCATAAAGTCATTCTTTTTATGGTTGACTAATAGTCCATTGTGCATATATACCACCTTTTCTTTATTCATTCATCTGTTGAAGGGCACCTAGGTTGGTTCCATAATTTAGCTATTGTGAATCGAGCTGCTGTAAACACTGATATGACTGCGTCACTGAAGTATGCAAATTTTAAGTCCTTTGGGTATATATCAAAGGCTGGCTCTTCTGGAGATGACTTCAGAGAAAGATTACCCATGAACCCATAGGAAAGACCAGACTAAATCCTCACCGCCCACATTGTAGTAAAGCTTCAAGGTTTGGAACCTCGGTGCCATATCTTACAATTCAAAGGCTCCTTGCCAAACTCTTGGATCTGTACACTTGTTGAAGATTATAAGATTAAGCGAACTAGGGAAGTTTCACTTCAGAAGTAGATAGCATCCTAGATGTGGAGTGCTCTCCCAAGATCATGGATCAAAGATTTCACTGCCACCATGAAACTCTTTCCTCCCTTACATGCTTACAACTACCTCTTAACCCCATAGGATAATGTTATAATTAGAATTTGACTATTAAGAGCTTCTGTGGGTAACTTGATGAAATACTGGTTCTGTCATGCCAAACCTAGACCTTTATGTGACCTAAGGGATCCTTTACTTCACTTAGTGGCTAACTTTAGCCATTTCCTCAATGCAACTGTTCTTCCGGTTACACTAGAGGTGCAATTTCTAGAACCACTTGTTCTCACCTCCTGTTTTAATCTAACCCACTCACAGGATACAAGAACCCACACCAATGAGTACTTACTCAACACAGGTTGACACCAGAAACCCAAGGGGTTTCTTGCAAACTGACTTTGGTGCCAGGGTACTATGGCACTCTTTTAACCTGTAATGACTTATTTGTGGAGGATTTTGTGGCTGACCTTATGCATGGGCAAATTTCTGCCTTGATGGAGAGAAAATGAAGGCCAATGAAGGCCAGAAATTTTAAAGATAACTTATTTGCTTCATAATTGGTCAAAAATAGAGTACTGGTCCATTCTTCTTAATCCACATCAGAGATTAAAGAGAACATTGCCAGGAAGTGTTAGCCCTTTTGGATGAGCATCATTGGTTAGGCTTTTAAAACAGGGGTTGGAATAAATAAAATGAGGCAATTATTAGAAATTTATCACTCACTCTAAACTCTGTAGCACATTTTAGCAGACTACCACAAAGACAATGGTTATACATAGACATCTTTAAATTTTCTTGCTAAAGTTGTACTAGATAAGAGAATTGCTCTAGATTGCATACAGGCTACATAGCAATAAATCTGTACAGTTGCTAAGACTTTGTTGCATGTGGAGATATATGTCCGGTATTTTTACGAACTCAATCGTAAAAATTAATAACAGGCTGCTTAGTGAAAGTGAGTAGATTCCTTATTGGGTCACTCTCTCTGTTCTATTCAACTGTAGTTGGTTTGGTTAGTGGGGAATCTGGCTGGGGGATTCTCCTAACTCTCAGCATTACCCTGTGGTAGTTGTGATCACAGTCTCCTTGGTGAACTGTGTTCTCTCAAAAGTTTTAAATGTTTCTATCCAGCCATCCACAGAATGTCAAATGGTCTCTCTTGAACTAAAATAACAAAAATTCAAAGAAATGTGAGATTATGAGGAGCTTGTAACCTGTGAAAGACATGTTGGGACTGGAAACCCAAAATGATAGTAACTAAGATTAACATTAATGCCCTAAATCTTAACTAGGTGGTAGCCTGACCCAAAAGGGGGAACTGTTGAATAAAACTAGGGGACGCCATTGATTTGGACTAAACTCTTTCCCTGGGCCCCAACAGACCAGACCAAAACAAAATCGAGTCAGTCATGGTAAAGGCCACATATTCGAAAAGAAACTTTAAGGAAGCAAATATATCTCAGATAGTTTTTCCAGAAAACAGGAGATTCTAATCTGACTGAGTCTGTATATAGCAAAGTGCCCTCTGCTTTAACCTTATTATAACTTAAAGGCAATGGAGGGGAACCATTCAGTTTTTTAGTGTCTGACTCCTGTTCTCATCTGTTATTGCCCAGGGGGCACTAAGACTAAATAAGACTTGTGAATTCCATACTTAGACCAAGTAAGTTCATTTACTGTGGTGATAGAGAATGACATGAAACTTCAAAGTTGTTAAGATAAATATTTATATATATATATATATTTTTTTAATGGGGTACAGAGTTTCATTTCTATGGTTGTGCATGATGTACATTCATATCTTTCTTGTTAATCAGACATGTACACAGGGTAATGATGTCTGTCTCATTCCATCATTTTTCATACCCCCACTCCCCCTCTAATTTCCCTCTACATAATCTAAAGATCCTCCATTCCTCTCTCACCCCCCACTCCCCCAACCAGATTCTATATCATCAGCCACTTATCAGAGAAAACATTCGGTGTTTGTTTTTTTGGGATTCGCTTATTTCACTTAGCATGATAATTTCCAGTTCCAAGAAATATACTGATAAGAATCCAGTTCTTGATAAACGTTACTTCATCTATCAACATAGCAAAGAACCACAGAATGAAAATTAACAACTCTAATAACGGATGTGACTAATTGTAGTAAGTGTAATTAAAACCACAAAGGACCTGTTACCAATAATTTCCCCAAATCTTGGGTCCTCTTTTCCCAGAGCAGAGCCAAAAAATGACACTGGAGAACAACCAGACAGAGTGACTGCCTTAATTCAAAGGAAAATGAACAGTGTGGGCAGGGAGCGGGGCAGGACTGAGAGTCTCTCTTTTCAAAGCATGTCTCCTCTCTCTCCAGAGCAAAAAAAGGAGTAAGATTCTATGGATCTATAGGGTGGGGACGTATGTTGGCTAATTTTTCATCACTGTGACCAAAATACCTGATAAGAACAATTTATAGGACGAAGTTTGTTTTGTGCTCACAGTTTCAAAGGTCTCAGTTCATGGTTGACTGACTCCATGGCTCTGGGACTGAGGTGAGGTCAAACGTCATGGTGAACCTCTTTGTTAGAGGGAAGCTGCTCAGCTTGTAGAAGCCTTGAAGAAGAAGGAAAAGGAGAAGGAGAAGAAGAGAGAGGCCACAAACAATGTATAGTTTCCAGGGCACACTTGCTACCCCCTCAAGCCCCACTCACCTACTTACAATTTCCACCTAGTGGGCCATTCACGTTGTTTTTTTATTTGTTCTAATTACCTACACATGACAGCAACACGCTTTTTGACACACTGTACATAAATGGAGCTCAACTTTTCATTCCTTTGGCTGTACACAAAGCAGAATCACACTGGTCATGCAATCATACATGTACATAGGGTAATAATGTCCATCTCATTCCACCATCCTTCCTACCCTCTCCCGACCTTCCTGCTCCTCACTCCCCTCTGTCCAATCCAAAGTTCCTCCATTCTTCCGTAGTCCCCCCATTCAAATCCATAATGGATTAATCCATTAATGATGTTAGAGCTCCTATGATCTAAATACTACCTAAAAACCCCACATCTGAATCTTCTGCATTGGGGTTCTGCTTTGATAACATGGGATTTTTGAGGAAACATTCCAGACCCAAACTATCACAGGAGAGACCATAGGGCAGACAAATGGACTGAATATTCACGACTTCTTCAGGAAGATGCCACTTTTGTCTCCGAGAGTCTCTTCTTTTCCTCCTTGCTTGACTTTATTTGTTTTCTTTATGGGGTTGTCATAGAAATTGTAAACTGTCATGGCATTAGTAAGCAGGAGTTTTACTATGGAGATGCATCAAAATGAAGGTTTGAGAGCAAACATCAGTCAGGATGGAGTCAAACCTGCTGAGCCTGGTTGATCTTTCCTGAGCCCAGCATTCTACTTGCAGACTCCTTGGTCATATATCTTGCTTTCCTCTAGTATCCAGATGAAGTCCCATGTCTTCTACACAGATTAGTCATCTTCAGTACATGAGATGATCACTCAGGAGTTCTTGAGACAGGAAAAAAGGGAAACAGATGTTAAGGCCAGAAGAAGGGAAACTGGAGGGATGTGGAAGTGGCTGGTTCCTGGTCTATTTTCACTCCTCATTCTTGAGGATTGCTGAAGGATGATGATCAGTCTCATGAATCTGCTTCAATCTGATCACAGTAGCAACAGAATCAGGGGACCCTATAGTGGAGTAAAAATATGTTAACTTGGATGGCCCCCTTCCTGAGTAAGTCCTGATCCTTGAGGGCTGTTTTTTCTGACTCTGTATATCAATTTTAGGGTTTTCTGGATGCACAGAAATCTTTTACTGGCTGTTCCAATAAGACATAAGGGCTTGATATTTTTCAGAAGACACCAATTGGAAGCCTCTCATGACCACCATTTTCACATAGAACCATTATAACTTAAAAGATATTAACTAATCAGCATACTAAAATGCAGGGTCTTAAAAATAGAAGAAAAGTACTCCCAGTCAGGTGTGGTGGCGCATGCCTGTAATCCCAGCGACTGGGGAGGCTGAGGCAGGGAGGATTGCAAATCCAAAGGCAGGTCAGCAATTTAGCAAAGCTCTAAGCAACTCAATGAGACCCTGTCTCTAAATAAAATATAAAAAGGGCTGGGGTTGTGGCTCAGTGGGTTCAATCCCTGGTACCAGAAAAAAAAAAAAAAAAAAAAAGGAGAAAAAAAGATTAACGATGTTCCAACTATTGTGCATGTAAAAGTCTCCTGTGCATCCATGATTCTAATACTAATACACCCTCTTATGGAATTTTGCAAGAGTTAACCTACTGGGTAAATATCTGTAACTATAACTGATCTCCCTAATATAGCTTACATAAAGTTATTCAAACTTAATCCACTTTTATATCTATCTTATCCCCAAAGAGCTATTCTGCCAGAGAGAACACAAATGTGGAATGAGAGCATTTGGCTACTACCACTTACCAAGTTCTTTTATGCCCTATTTCTGTTTTTCCTTAAGGCTTTCTGTATTTAACACACATGTGACAAGAACTCCTATCTCTTCAAATGCCAACTGGGTTATTTTGTGCAAAGGGAAGTTTCAATAGATCTTCCCAATATGAAGCCATTTTGATAGACTCAGTCTGTCTTCAGTTGATTAAAGAGAAACCAGAGATCCTATCTTATTATTAAATATCACAAAAGACAAACCCTGGCAAAGAAAGTACCTTACTTTGGTTAAGTTTTAGCAATTAAAGTTCAGGTTACTCTCATAAATGATTAGCTATTGAAATCACTTCTACAAATGTGAAATCCTTTTTTTTTTTCTTAGTGGAAGGGAAATGGGAAGGAAGATACAAATGGAGAAGAGTCATGAACTGGTGGACAGGGCATTCAGGACATGATTTTGGTCACTTTTTCCCAACATGGTGGTTAGTTTCTTGTGTATATTTTCTAAGCCTATAATAAAGACAGTGCTAAACCTATATATCAAATAAATTTGATTAAACGTTCATCTTCAAGACTCATAAATATATGTAATTCTAATTATAAAGTCTCTAAATTTGCACATTTTAATAAACTAACATAATACACAAACTCATGGAAGTCTCCTGTTATACAATTAATTTTGCCTAGATCTGCCATTATCTACATAAATACTCCATGAAGTCATAAATGTTCTGTAACTTTTGGATTTTTTTCCAAAGTATTAAAGGGGAGGAAAAAAGATCAGCAGCAATTTCATAAAAGAGGAGAATCAGTCCTTTACTTTTTTTGCTTTTTGTGTCAGTTGTTTGAAAAACACTAGAAGCAGACATTGTAAGCTCATGGCCCACAAATGGTGGAGGCAGGAGAGGGAAGCAAACCTTGGATCAGCAAGCTTTCCTTTATTCTACAGTGAAGTCAATCCATCAGGCACAGGAGGGACCATTTTCTGGGTATGGAGATGGCCCCTGGATTACAGGAGTCTAGGTTTTAAAATTTCATTGAAGTCTGTGGACATGCAGTTTGACAGGTAGGGGCTAGTTGTACAGGTTAAAACTTTAACTTAGGAAGGTATTTGTAAAAAGGTTGAAACTCATTGTTATCCAGGTAGATAGGAGTAGATAGGAGTCCAGATCCTGAGGGATGAGTACTCAAATCTTGCCCATTGCTTTTCTTTCTCTGGGATCCATAGTTTCCCAGAGTTTCAATATTTGCTGTGCCTCCATTTAGGATTAATTTGCAAAGGGGGAAGGTCAAGGTCCAGGGCCCAGCATTCAGGGCCTATTGTTATTAGGAAAAAATTTACTGGGAACTTTAATGTTTCGCTAATTTTCCTTCCTCCTCCCCAGCCACACTGTCCCTCAGTTTTTCTTGGGGAGCTGTCTTGTAGAAATGTTATTTTCCACAACCCTTCCGACATGAGGTTTTCTATGTATTGTTCAAGAACTTGGTTTTCTGATTTTAGCTTCAGATTTTCTTCTTTAACTGCATCTGCTCTTGCAGAGAGATCTCCAAGTGTGTGTTGGAGTTCCAACACTTGATTAATACTTCATGGCTTTTCCTCCAGTCCCACCTGATTTGCAGCATCAACTGCATGCAGGGCAGCATTCATCATTTTGGGTAATAAACTTTTAGGCTTTAGATGCAAAATTCTTGGTGAATGATCTGTGTGAGGCACCAGGAGCAGGTGGTGGGAGGGAGGATGCCTCAGGTTGGACCAACTGACCTAGTTTTGTCTTTTCTTTTTCCAGTTTGAAAAAACTATCAGTCATTTTAATTTGGGACAAAAATCTCATTTTACCCTACAAAATTACTTTTATCCAAAAGCATTCTCCAACATATATCTTCATCCTTTTTATATCTCTTTTTCCTACTAGCTGGTTCTTTTTTTTTTTTCATTTTTAAAAATTTTTTGAAACAATTCTTACAAAATTTTTGAGTTTAGACAAATAACTTCTACTTAAGCTAAGATAAACTATTTGGTTTTGTATCGTCTTCCTCATCAAAGCATTGCTTAACTCTTTGCATTCTTTGCATATTGAATTACATGTTAGTTAGAATGTTAACTCTTAGTAAACCTGTATTTTAATTAAGACCCAGGAAGAACACAATCATCAACTGTTTTGTTATATACCAACAATTTATGAAAAAATATTTACTAGGCCCTTCATCAAGAATTAGAAAACTGTGTTTATCATCTAATATTATGTGGATTTGTCTCTGTTTTCTATTCTGCGTGGAGTTTTCTCCGTGTTTTCTATTTTATTCCATTGGTCTATGTGTCTGTTTTTATGCCAGTACCATGAACAGCTATTTTTAATTACCCATAAAAGCCAACATATCAGACAAGCGTAATTAACATTTTAAGGTTTTTTTTGTTGTTGTTGTTGTTGTTGTTAGAGAATTCCTAAAAGGTTCTGTATTTACTGTTAGCACCAAAAGACTGGGCAGGATGCAAACCTCACCATATCTCAGCTCTGTATTCAGGGGGATGAAATGGTGCCTGTGGACCCACTCTCCTGGTGGAAAATGAGCCACTGAACAAAGAAAGAGACTGGATTTATATAGGTTATTTTGAGGTGTGGTCTAGTGAACATGTCAGTTTGCTTGGACAGTCAGGAATGTGAGCTTTTTTTGGTCAAGGTCTGTGGGAAGGGTCTGAAGAGGATTTACTTTGGAGGACATAGTGCCTCCTAGAGACTGTTTCTTTTGGGGATGATAAAACATATCCTCCTTGCCTGCAACCAGCATCTGGAAAACATTAGTCTTGGGAGCCGAAAGCTATAAATGCATGGCCTTCATTCTTACTTCCTTCTCTTTTTCTCAGGGCTTATTATTTGGGGAATTTCTTATTCTTCATATCCATTACTTATAACATAGAAAGCAACAGAAATTGTATCGTAAACATTTAACAGAGATAAATATAATCTTGATTGGCTAGCAACCTATGCAAAAACTTGTTAATGATTTTAAAGACATCTTTACTTTATCTTACCAAACTTAACTCATTTGTCAAAGTTATATGAACTAAAGGCATTCAGGCTAATGTAACAACTTAAATTTATCTGAATGTTCACCTAATCTTAGATTTCTTAGGCCTATTTAAATAGCATTTCTTGGATTTTGTCATGTAAACTCATCATATAACATGTACTTAAAGGTAGCACATATAATCATTCACACATAAACCAAGGCCATATAACATTTATACTAAAAATTTTACTCCTAAGGCAGAATATTATAACAAAACAATTTCTTTATAAAAAGAAATTTGAATCCAAATTACATTTATGACAAATGAAATAATTTAAGAGCTCCCAGATTTTAAGATTCTTATTAACAAGTCTTATGTAAGCCTTAGAATCAAATTTTTATTCAAAGCCATTTTGATTTTCTAGGCTATGTTGTTGTTCTAAAAAGGGTCCTTGTTTTGGTGAATTGCCATAAAATTGAACATAGGAGATAGCTTCCCTTCTTTTCAACCTTAGAGTCTAGTCATAATATAACTTGTGGAATCATATTCTATAACTTGTGGAATCATAATATTCCAGCCACTAAAGAGGTACTAAGTAATTTGCAGAGACAATAGGAACGATGGTTTGAGGACATCTTAGGGATTTGCAGGACCATACCTATTGCAGGCTTAAGGATGTAGAAGGGAAAATTCCTTTAAGAAGAGATCCTGGGGGCCCTTGCTTGCAAGGGAGGGCTAGGAATTTGTTTCACTGTGTTGATCTGCCCAGGCATTTAGAAGCTGCTGCAGCCTGATCCAAGGAGCCCAGCTACTGCACTGGCTGGTGGCAGACCTTTGCATTACCCCAGCAGTGATGAATCAGCAGGAATTCAGGAGGCAGGAGTTAAGAGGTCATGGAGGCTTCCACAAATATCTCAAAGGAAGGCTTAGGAGGCCAGTGTAGCCAAGTTAGAGTCCCTGTGGGCTGCTCCTGAGAGGGTGATGTGTGAAGCTGTGAAGGTGAAGCAATAGTTAGAATGGAGACCCCAGGAATTAAGAGATGTCCCTAACATGGACTGCCTGCTGAGGAAAGCTGCTGGCTTCAGAGAAAGCCAGGAAAAGAGAGAGGCCATGAAGACTGCAACTGCCAAGTCCAAAGGAGTGGGCTGTTCAAGCCCTTCAGAGAGCCCATCTCATCACCATGTGTTCTAAATGCTGTTTGTGGAGTTATCCATTTGCCTGACTGTGTTTTCGTCATGTTTTGATTCCATTTCTTCTTTCTGTGCCCCTTTTCCTCTGTTTGGGAATGGGAATGTTTTCTCTGTGCCACTGTGTATTGATTATGCAACTTGCTTTTGATCATCACGGGGGCTGACAGCCAAGAGTTTGCCTAGAGTCTAAGATGAAATTTTAGACTTGAACTTTTGAGCAATGCTGAAACTGTTAAGACTACAGAGATTCTTGGAGATGAACTGAATGCATTTTGTATTGTGAGATGAACAAGAGTTTTTGGGAGCCAGGAGCAAAATATTTTGGTTTGGACATGAGGTGTCTCCCAAAACTCCTGTGATAATGCAGGGATGTTCAAAGGCAAAAGGATTGGACTATGAAAAGTGTAATATAATCAGTCCATCCTAGTTTAAATGTACTGACTCAGTGGTAAGTGCAGGCAGGTGGGGTGTGTTTGGAGAATGTAGGTCCCTAGGGACATGTCATAGAAGGGTTCATCTTCCTTGTGGCCCCTTCCTCCACTCTGTTTTCTCACTGCACTGAATGGATTAACACTCCTTCATTACACCCTTTCACAATGATGTTCTGCCTCATCTTGGTCCCAGAGCAATGAGTCAGCCCACCATGAACTAAATCTGTAACTCTGAGCTATAATAAACTTCCTCCTCTCAGTTGTACTTGTCAGTTATTTTGGTCACAGCAATGAAAGGTTGACTAACACAATGGGCATTCCACACACTTATCTTCAGTTTATCCCACATAAGGCTCTATCATGATGCTCTTTGTTCTAACTGACTTTTTCCAGCTTCTGAATGTGAGGCTTCCAAAGGCCAGGCCTGTGGGGATGTAGGAAGAAACCACTGAGTCACATGGTTTGCTAGGCTGCGGAATAGGACATTCCTGAGGAAAACCTTGGAATTATTCATGCCTGGGAGGCAGACTTCCCAGGTGACTAGACCCGCCAGGCGGCCACTGTCTCAGAAGAGCTTCACCCTTCCTCATGTCCCCTTCCCCCTCTCCTCAGGCTGAGCCGCCCACCAGCTATCAGGTTTCAAGCTTTGTTCACTGATTCACCTGGTGTATAAAAAGGGCTGCACGTGCACATTAAATTTGAGACTACATAACCGAATGTGACTTCCCGGAGCGTGTGTATTTTTTACTCCGCCCGGCTCACCCCCTCTAAGGGAGACCCACTCATTTTGCCACAGTTGCAACAGATATAGTTGCAACACAGGCCAAGGTTGGGACAAAGGTCACCATGAGGCTTTGTGGATGCACAGAAAGTGGGACCAAGAGAGACTGGATGACTTGCGGGGTTCACATTTAAGTTCCTCACTCATAATCAGTGCTGAGTTGTGAGTGTCCCCTCTGCAAACATCTGGGGACAGCTCCTGGTGTCCTATTGCAGAGGAGCACCCTGAAGGTGAGGCAGGATGGCCACTTTCCTGCTCATATATTGAGTGTTGGGTTGTTTGAACTCCTCTGGTTCCTGGTCAGGGCTTCTCCACTCCAGTATGAAGCCTTCCCTACCCTCTATCCTTCTTTCTGAGGATGTGTTTCATATTTTCCCAGAGTTCTGTAACCACTTAAAGGTTGGAAGGGGTAGGAGGTAGGTCCTACCTGCTAAGATAGCATCTCAATTTCCAGGCACAGTGGATATTGTACCCCTCAAGCGTCTGCTCCTTTCCCCTTCAAATTAGGATTACATCTTATCCTCACTCTCAGTACCATTTTGCAATGTGATTTTTGACAGCTCTATAATCTGGATCCAGAAAAAAGAATCTCACTGAAACTATTGGTCTCTTATTTAAAATAACTTTCTCCACCACTATTAACTTTATTCCAGGACACTGTTAATGTTTATTTTCTTTCTTTTTTTTGGGGGGGGGGCGGTACTAGGGATTGAACCCAGGGGCACTCCACCACTGAGCCACATCCCCAGCCCTATTTTGTATTTTATTTAGAGACAGGGTCTCACTGAGTTGCTTAGGGCCTTGCTAAGTTGTTGAGGCTGGCTTTGAACTCACGATCTTCCTGCCCCTGCCTCCCAAATGCTGGGATTACAGGTGTGTGCCACCACGTCCGGCTAATGTTTATATTCTAATTTATAATGATGTTAAACATTCTGAGTGATTTTAGAGTTGTTTTTCTAAAATATTTTTTAGTTGGCAATGGGCCTTTATTTTATAAATTAATTTATTTATTTATATGCAGTGCTGAGAATCAAACCCAGTGCCTTGCACATGCCAGGCAAGCGCTCTGCCACTGAGCCCCAGCCCCAGCCCCTAGAGTTGCTTTTATTAAACAGCATATATGCTCCGGTAATTATCTAGTTTTCTGATTCAGAATTCTGAGTTTTAGTGCTCGAGAAGTCCTGTCATCCAATGAATCTTGACCAAGACTGATTTCGTCCTCTACCCAAGATGTCGTGTAGCAATGTCTGGAGACAGTTTGGGTTGTCACCATTTGGGGATCATGACGTGCTACAGCATCCACTGGGTAGAGGTTTGGGTTGGATCTGTATATACTGCAATGAACAGGACAGACCCACAAAGAATTACCCATATTCATAAGGATAGTTTTGTCAAGGCTGAGCATCTCTGCCTTAGTCATTTTCTAAGTTTGCTATAAATGATCGAATACCAGAGAGAAAATGTGACTTGTCACCTACCTAATTAATGGCAAAGAATGAGCTAGAATCTACCTCTCCTGACATTCAGACTACTTCAATCTTATTCAAATAAATATTAATTTTGAATGCATACTTACATGCATATTTGTGTCCTTAATGAATTGTGAAGTCCCAGAGAGCAGAGAGTTGTCATGGTATTTTTAGCAAGCATTTTCACATAGTTGTATTACAGTGTCACTGGTATTTTGAATGTTTCAATAGGGGTGCAAGATATTTATAAAAATCTTTGTGTGTACAGATTTCTATAATTTCTCCCTTTGATCTTTCTTCATGAAAAAGAGTACTATAGAGGCATTAAATAATAGAATTGTGATATGGAATCAACCAGTCTGGATTATCAGACACAATTTTCTGCAGATTAAACAGAATTAATAAAGAAGTGGGCTGTCCCATTCAGGGTACATAGAACGGAGGAAGAGAACTTGGAAAGAACAGGCATATGTTGAACTTGGCAAAGGGCAAAGATTAACAAATACTTGTTAACCTAAGACTATGACAGTTAACAAGGAGATAATTACTATGCTTAATTTTGTGAAGTCATAAATTCAGGACACTCTTCTGTATAAATCCAAAAGTTCTACAGATTTATATTCACCTGCACGTTCCAGAGCTATGCATGTCATATCATGCAGTGGTTAGATTGTGGCCTGGGCAGATCCTTTCTCAACAGGAGGCATAGGTTTGAGAAGCAATGGAATTCCTGGAACTATGCAGATGTATGTCACTTTCACTGGTCCATTGGGGATTCCCAGTCTGTGATCTTGACAAATTTCAATTCACAGTAATATTATCACTACTTCTACAGAGAGAGCAACTTAAGCATGAACTCCTCTACTCCCTCTGGCACTGGTAATATGCTCAGAATGCCTCTGTGCAAGTCATGGGGAACTGCCCTTTTGAAGAAACTTCCTGTGGGGTTTCTATGAATTAGATGAAAGTCTATGGCAGAAGAAAAACCTCTGTGAACCCAGCAGGTAGGGACATCAGTGTACAGTAAGCAGATAGCTTGCTGGAAAACTTTTCATACCATGTTGCTGAGTAAAATAGAGGACACCCAGTTAAAAGTGAATTTGGGGCAAATAACTAATTAAAAATTAAACATTTTCTTATTATAAATAAAATAGCTTTCCAAGAGACGAAGAAAATTTTGTTATGCTATTACCCAAAATAATAGCCATTTTCCTGTTAACACTTGAGAATGTCAAATGTAAATTTCTAAACTTGACTCTTTGAGAGACAGTATAACAGATGTTATAGAACAATTCTTGAAAAAGTAAAATAATCCACATAATCTATATTTTTCTTTTTTTATTAAGACTTTAACTCCAAGAAAGAGACATGTTAGAAGAAGATTAGAACTTTGATTTCCCATCAGATGCTAATGAAAGGGAGTAAGTTTAAATTAAGTCTTCTCAGAGAAGTTGAATTATTTCATTATTATACATAATTTGAAAAGATTATTATATTTTTAATAATAGCCAAGATCAATATTTAGGTGAAGTGCTTCATTATTGTAAAACTAAAAATTCAGTATGCTGGCCTTGGTCAATGCCAGTTTTCTTAAAACTTGAAAACCTTCCTCGCTTCTTCTATCATTTTTGCATCAGGAAGAGGCTTCCTCTGGCTGCCAGGTTGCAGAAATTTCTTCACATTGGGGAGGTTACTGATTCTGGTTTTCAGGGCCTGCAACACAAAAATCATAGCCTCAGGGAGGGGCCCAAAGTCCAAACCAACTATTAGCACAACCTGGGAAATCTGGACCCCTTCTAGACAAAGACCAACCAAGTCCCTCCAGTAGCAACATTGGAAACAGATATCCAATGATAAAGGTTAGAGGGAGGAAACAGCTCAACTGCCTATTTCTGAAAGATAATGTTTAAAAACCTTAGTTTACAGTCCTTTAGACTTGAATCCTACAGATTCATTTTTCTGTGTAGTACAAAGAACAGCAACATGTCTGTCAGATATCAATAGAGACAAGTGTCCAAAGAAATGAAGACTTGGGGAAATTGAGCTGGAAATGAAGAGAAAATATAAAGTCCAACCTGGGGCCAGTCACAACCAATTTTCACACTGAGAGACAAAAGTCGGGATTGTTAATGGATGGGAAACTGGATGTAGTGGGAAACTGGAGTGAGGAACACAGTGTCTAAGAATGGGAGTCAGAACCAAAGGAAGGAGATCAGAGGAGAGACACCTGCTCAGATGGACTTAGTGTGCAAAGAGAAGGGCACACCTGGGATAAAAGGAACCTCAGGGCAATCAGGAACAGAGCCCACATGGAGTAGGAGGCCAAAAGAGGGGGAGAGAGAGAGACAGAGAGAGAGAGAGAGAGAGTATGCTGGGCCCTGGGTTCTCATGATAACAGGCAAAATATTTTTCTTGAGTAGCATCCACTTCTGAAATTTCCTTATATACGAAAAAAATTTTTTTTTTTCCTTTGAGGAACTGGAGATTGAACCCAGGGACACTCTACCACTGAGCTACACCCCTGTTCCTTTTTATTTTTATTTTCAGACAGGATCTCCATAAGTTGTGCAGGCTGGTCTAGAACTTGAGATCCTCCTACCTCACCCTCCTGAGTAGCTGGGATTACAAGTAGGTACCACCAAACCCAACTAAGAAGATGCTTTTCATGCTTCAAATACAGGGTCGAGAAGTTCACTCTGGAGGCCAGGGGGAGAAGTTGAAGGCCTTGAGAAAGCTGGAGGTTGGACCTTCACCAACTCAAGGGTTCAAATATTAGATTCATAAAAGGAGATATAGGGCTGCCTCTCTAAGGACTTGAGGTAGATCACCTTCAGCAGAGGGAAGTTGGCCAGAAGGCTGGAGTCAACCTCTTCCACAGAGTAGAGAAGTTCGGTGAGGTGAATGTCAGCCCTGCTCAGCTTGTTGCCAACAAGGTAGTCTTGTCCATGGCTCTTCAATACCTACAGAACACAAGGGGTGAGATTGTGAACACATACACAACTAGCTGGTGCCCCCAGTTGTCCCTGAACTTCTCAACTCTCCCCCTCCAACCTCGTGGACAGGTGTGCAGTTGCAGACCTTTCTTCAGGCCCCCTGACTCATGAGGGTCAGTGAGAAGTGGGGCTGCTCCCTCCTCTGTTAAAGCCAAGGAGACCTTCATTCTCATCCCCACATCCCTGTGTTGTTCATATCTCCCACCAGGACCTGCATCTTCTGCATGTGCCAAGGGCTGCACCATGTTCCTGTCTGCCCCACACCTTACAAGGGGGAAGCCCTGATATCTGAGCATGTTCCTCTCCCCTACCTGGATCTTCTACACATGCTTAACACAGGCTTAACATCTGCTGTACCTGTTTCCATCTGCTCCACACTCTAAAAGGATGCAGCCCTGACTCTCTACTCTTTCTCCCATGTCCAATGGGCAGTGTGGCTCCACCTTCATGGAAACACCCTTCCCTCCTGGGTAGACTATTTCAGGGTTGTGTTTCTCCTCTTGTCTGATCTCATTTCCTTGTTATCTCTCTAGGATCTGAAGTAAACCTGGATGAACTTGAATTCATTACCTCCTTTGCAAAATCAGTTCTAACTCCTAACATATACTATGATATAATCTACATGAGGAATTCTCTAGTAGTGAACTGTATTGACATCTGCAAATTCCTTTGTAATGTGTGAAAAATAATATGTTTAACTGATGGAGAGTGTTGTAGAGAGATGGACGCATATGATAAAGCCAACATAGGATGTTAATTTTGCTACGTAGGTGGTAACTGTACAGTCATTAAACACTTATTTCAACTTTTCTGGATGTATGAAATTTACATAATAAGATGTATCAGAAATATGTGGTATTTATTTAACCATTCTCTCAATATGAAAATCATAGTGTATAAAAAGGAAACACACATTTTGCCATCATCTCTTAAAGACACAAATGACCGTTAAATGTTTTGGTAAATGTCCTCCAGATTATGTGGGTATATGTATGTGCTTGTGTGTGTGTGTGTGTGTGTGTGTGTGTGTGTGTGTATGTATGTGTGTAAATACTGGTTCTATAATTTGTTAGATTCCTCTATCATTTGTAATCATTTTTTTGTTCTTGTTACTCAGCATAAATTACAATAGTTTTGATCTTGAAATGTCCTCAATTTACCTTCAGAGGGAAACCTTAACTAAGACAGGCACTATGGAATGATGGACCTTCATTTCCTTACTTAGCATGGTTTTCCTCTCAAGCCTGAAAGCCAGGTCTCCAAATCTCATAAAATTATTTTTTATAGCATCTCTTTATCTATCTCCTCCTATCCATCCTCTACTATCCTCCACCATCCTTGTTTAGAGACTTCTCATCCATCCTTGAAACCCAACTGAACTCTCCTGATGGTAGCCAGTCTCATGTCTCCCTATATGTGGTGCCAGAGTATTCTGTGATGCGTTGTTTTCATCAGGTTGCTCTGGAATTAAAGCCCAAGGTATTCCACCTCTAGTGTGACTCAGTCTTCTACAGTCCAGGTGCTAACTATGACCATGACATTCCATCAAATACTGAATTTAAGATCAGGCCTAATAAATTGAACTTTTGATGAAAATTATAATGTTGGTATAACATATAAGGCATCTTCACTGTCCATTTTTATAAAATGCCTTGCAAGTTAGGGTGTTGCTCCAGTGTTCAAGAAGCCTCTCTGGAAGTGAAGCTCAATGTTCTATAAATGCCAGCATCTAATAAACAGATGCTGAACTCAGTACCCCAAACTGATCAGCCTCACTTACTTTTTCAAAGGCAGGGAGGTAACGGTTCTTTGATCTGTCTTTGATCATGGCTAACTTAGCATCTTTTTGATCTGCAGGACACAGTGGCAGAACCATGACCATTTCATACAAATCTGCTATACCCTCTACATACATATCAATCCTGAAAGACAAAAACATCCAACAGTCAATGTTTCCTGCCTTAGACATTATAGTTTAAAAACCTCAGAGCATAGAGCTTCAGGGGGTTGCCACAATTCCCATTTAGTTGGTGCTTTTTATATGCTGGTCAATATGTTATGATTTTTCTTATGTGTTAACATTTATTTCTCAGAATAATCTATTGGGGTACATATATATCTAAATTTTTTGTTCTACTCATCAAAGCATCAGTGGCTTGACCAGGGTCATTCATCAGAGAGAGCATGGTAGAATCCTACATTTAACTGCAGATGATACGTAGCAGGTTTATTTTCTCTGCTATGGTTTATTCTACCAAAAAACATGGTGTAACTTCTGTGGCTACCATCCCACCTTCCATGAAGTTCAAGGCAGAGCCCTGGCTCAGCCTCTCAAATACACCCCTTCTCCTCTCTCATCCTGTTACATAGCCAAAGCTCATTCTGTGTTCAAGGTTAGAAGTTCTCTCAATTAGAAGTTCTCTCACTGGACACTTTCCCACAACATTCTTCACATACTTTTTTCCCACCCTGGGCTTGTTCCCATTTCCCAGGAGTCCATCTAAAAGATCCCCTTATTTGGTGCATATTTTAGGAGTCCTTTTTTTTTCTGCTGTTTCAAACTGGACTTCCCACAACTCTTTTGAAGTAAGGGTTTTCTTGTCTGTCGTATTCACATACAATAATGGTTGTCCCTTTACCGCATAATGTTCTGTGGGTTTTAGAACATTCATAGAATTCTGGAAACATTAACATTCTCTAATTTCAGAACATTTTAACCACTCTAACTCTCCCTCCCCCTAGTCATGGGCTTTGGCAGGCAGTCCCCCCTCCTTGCAGCCCCAGGCAACTGCCAATCTATTTTCTGCCTCGTTGGATTTTAATGTTGTGAATATTTCATACAAATAAATCACAGAATATATGGCCTCTTTTGTGTCTAGTTTCTTTTTTTTTTTTTTTGGTACTGGGAATGGAACCCAGGGCACTCCACCACTGAGCCACATCCCAGCCCTATTTTGTATTTTATTTAGAGACAGAGTCTTACTGAGTTGCTTAGGACCTCGCTAAGTTGCTGAGGCTGGCTTTGAACTCGTGATCCTCCTGCCTCAGCCTCCCAAGTGCTGGGATTACAGGCGTGTGTCACCGCGCCCGGCTAGTTTCTTTTATATAACATTTTCAGAATTTACCCATGTTGCAGATGCAACAGTAACTCATCTCTTCTCATGGTCAAATACTATTCCATTGTATAGCTATAGCACATTTTACTCCTCCATCCATCCATTGTTAGACATCAGAGAGAGCATGGTGGCATCCACTTTTAAAAAAATTATGAATCATGCTGCTTAGAACATTTTTATGAGTATTAGTAAAAATGTATTTCCATTTCTTATGAATATGTGCCTAGTAGTAGAATTGCTTAGTCATTGATAATTGTATAACTCTTTGGAGGACCCCATAGTTTCATATAGAATTTTGTTTTTAATCAAGCAGCTGCATCACAACAGGGAGGAAATCCCACCCCAGCTTTGATGGTGCAGAATCAGGCTAGCTGCATTAGTCCTTCATGAAATGCTTCAGGTGACCCTGTTACCTTGGGCACCAGCCTCTACTCACTTCCCATCAAGTTGACCCATCCATAGCATAAGCTGGCAACTTAGGATCCTGGTCATCATTATTATATTTCTGGAATTAGCAATCAGTCATTTGGATCCTTCCCTCCCCAGGACTACTCCTCGATACCATCATACATGATATCCTTTGTCCTAAGCTGTTAGCTGGAGTCTGGCCTCCGAAGGACTGAGCACCTGGAATCACCATACCACTATCCTCATGACTTCATGGCTTATCAGTGTTTGAAAACTCTGTCCCTGTGCTGAGTCCGAGGACATCATCCTCTGCTATAATGACTCTCGCTGAACCGACTCCAAGATTCCTCTTCCCTCATCTCCACAGGACTCAGCCACATTGACCTCAGTGTATTTGCCCAGGTCCAGCCTGATACTGGTCATGATCCCCCTGCTATGGTCCTGTTCACTCAAGGAAGGGCCCAAATCTTTTCCATGTTATCTCTTGGTGTGAGAATAGAAAATACACTGTACAGGACTCTCTCCTTTAAGTCCTTCCCATAGAGGTTGTATTTGGTGGCAATGTAGTTGAGAATGGCTCTGGACTGCACCAGCTTCATCCCGTCCATCTCCACCATGGGCACCTGCTGGAACATCAAACTCCCACCTTGTGAAAGGAGAAAAAGAAAAAGAGAATGAAATGTCTATGAATCCCATTCATTCATGATGAGAAAATGTTCATTGAAATGACTGAAGATACAATACAAAAAAAAATTAATGCCTGGTAAACTTTCAAGTAAAATAGCATTTTATTTTTAGCTTCCTATAGTCCTTTTTCTCATCTATCCTTTTACTTTTTAGCCTATTTTATTTGTCTTTTATTCCCATCCAAATACGTACTGTCGTGTGTGTGCGTGTGTGTGTGTGTGTGTGTGTGTAATTCATGTTTATCAATATTCTACTAAGGTTAGAAGGGGCTGTGGCAGGGCTACCAGCCAGATATCGTATTAAGTTGGTAGCTTCCAAATTAAGTCTCATGGTGTTCATGACATTTAAAGTAGGTTCTTAGAGTTTTCTATGCTGAGGTCCCTTTCTGTGCTCTTTCAAGTCTGCTCTTTTGCTGAGACATTAACTAGTGACAAGTTATAAGTGAAAAAACTCAAAGTAATAGCCCCATCTATTTTTCCTCCCGCCATGTGATGCACGTCCCCGTGTGTGCTTGGATGGGAGGACAGAGTAGGATCCTGAGCTGATGACAGCTCATTCTAGTATAGAAAGTATGAGAAAGCACGGAGAGGTACTCACAGGCCTGGGAATGGCTCCTTAGCAAGACCCAGAGAGGCCCAGCCTTTTTAAACCCTGGAGGAGTTGCCAGATCTGTTCAAGGAGCCCCTTCCTTACATTTTACCCCTACTCCACCACTCAACCATCCCCAGCTACCCCCACCAACACCATGTCCTTGCCTGGTATTTCAACCTTATCAGGTTGATAAGGATACCTTCATCAGGAACATTCAGATCATTGGTCTTACCATTTTTTAACTTTTCCAAATCATCTGGAGATTCTATAAACTTCTCTTCAAACTGGAATAAGAAAAAGTAAATAAATGCTTACTGTTTACTTCATGACCTCATAAACCTTTAAAACTTAAACAGTGCCTTTCCAGTATTGAGCATGGAGAGGCTAAAATGTCTGACTCTGGCAGTATACACAGAGAAGTCTGACCTTGACCACTTGGACCTTCAGATTAGGTCAGTCAAGGCAAGGGCATGGGTCACAGTACAAACTGCTCATTCTTGTACTTTACACCAAACCTGATCCCATCAGTGTCTATGGTTAGGTCATGATTTGTGAAGGATATTGTGGAGGATAGAGACTGGAAAATTCTTCTAGCTATAAAGGTTTAGAACCTCATGAAAGCCTTTAATCTTCACTGATACCAGAATATGACCTTTTGTTATCTCCATGCTTGGGCATGCAATGGGCCAACAATCATCTGAGAGTCTGCCATCATGGGACCTCTAGTGTAATTTATATCACACCTTTCCTTTTCATAGTTTAAAAGGAATTTTTAATGATGAGAGGGTCGGAAAACAGGTTTATAACTTGCTTGATGCAAATGTTTGCACTGATTTCCATAATCACATAGGGTTAGGTCATACAGATTGCCAAGTGCATGGGCTATCAATTTACACAGGGGCCATAAAAACATAAGGGATGGTGGGTGGTCACCACAGGTGGGAAACCCAGACTGGTTGGCGTGGACAAGTGTGATGTTGATGGTGAGGCTGATAATGATGGACGGGGCTGTAATGACCAGCCTTTGGGTACAGAAAGCTCAAAAAGTTGCGAACAAGAGTCTCTAGTCAGCCCTGTCCACCACCCTCCTCAGGAGCTGGAATGGAGAAGAGGAAGTCCCAGGCTATTGGTATCACACCTACTTTCCCCTCCTGCATTGAGCTCCTCCTCCCAGAGTCGTGGATCACATCCCTGAACCACAAAGCTAACATCAGATGATGGAGAAATCACATTATCCATTTACTGAAAGAAAATAAAGTGACCCACTTCTGTGACTCTAGCAACTCAGGAGGCTGAGGCAGGAGCATTGCAATTTTGAGGCCAGCCTCAGCAACTTAGTGAGACCCTGTCTCAAAATTCTTTAAAAAGGGTTAGAGATGTAGCTCAGTGCTAAAGCACCACTGAATTCAAACCCCAGTACCATATAGATCTCCAGTATCTATAGATAGATATGGACTAAGGCGATACAAGATACACATACCTGGAATGGCACTACAGTATTTTGATGTTTTGTGCACTTGCTTCTTTATGACCGTAAGAAAGGATCAAGTTACAAAGTCCCATGCATTTATGAAGGAATTGAGACAGTGTAATACCCTATGAGGTGAAGGGAGCACACTAAAAGTTCCCTTCACAGAACGTGACCACATCCTTTGACCTTCCTCTTCTGCTCCCACTCAAGGGACCAAATCCCGAAAGTGTCCATGATTTCCTCCCCAGGAGTTGCTGGGGAGGAACCCCTCAGGGAGTTGCTGGGTTCCTCTGGTCTGACTGAAAAGTGTTTTTCCTAGTGACGCCTCTAGAGGGCAGCACTCAACACAGAGTCTTACCAGCTTTTCCTACTCAAAAGCTAGAAGGAATGACATTTTTTTTTTCTTCCTTTTTTCTTCTTTCCTTCCTTCCTTCTCCCCTCCCTCCCTCCCTTCCTTCCTTTTCTTTGTTTCTTTCAAGTTCTGACCCACATAAGACAGCATGAGAAAATAAGTGTTTATTCTAGGTCACTAAATCTTGGGAAGATTTTGTTCCAGCAATCCATAGCTATTAATAACTATAACAACTTTTCTGTAAGAAAAACATAATTGTTCTTGAAGAATATTTGTATAACACACATTGAATATTTCACTTTCATTCTTTAATTCACTCGTCAGAAAATTTATGGAGAACTCATTCTTTTGTTTGTTCTTTTTAGATGGACAGTAGAGTCTTTTTGACATATTTACATACATGGAGTATAACTTCCCACTCTGTGGCTGTACATGATGTGAAGTTACACCAGTCACGTATTCATATATGAACATACAAAAGTTATGTCTGATTCATTCTGTTGTCTTTCCTATTCCCATCCCCCTCCCTTTCCTTCATTCCCCTTTGTCTAATCCAACGAACTTCTGTCCTTCCCTCTCCTGACCTTATTGTGTGTTAGTGTCCACATATCAGAGAGGACATTTAGCTTTTGGCTTTTGGGGATTGACTTATTTCGCTTAGCAAAATATTCTCCAGCTCCATCCATTTACCAGTAAATACCATAATTTCATTCTTCCTTAAGGCTGAGTTGTAATCCATTGTGTATATATACCACAATTTCTTTATTATTCATCTGTTGAAGAGCATCTAGGTTGGTTCCATAGCTTAGCTATTGTGAACTGAGCTGCTATAAACATTGATGTGGTTGTGTCTGTAGTATGCTGATTTTAAGTCCTTTGGGTATATGCTGAGGAGTGAGATAACTGGATCAAATAGTAGTTCCATTCCAGGAATGGCCTTTTAACCCTGTAAACTGCTTGCTCCCACCCTTCATTTAAGTCACCAATTTGTCTGAATCCTCACATATATGCAGGCTACCTGAGGGCAGGCACTCTGTCTGCCTTGTTCACCATGTGTCCTCAGGACCTAGCATGGAACCTGGCATTTAATAGGTGCTCAACAAAATAATTACTAAACAAATGTATTCCATGGTTAACAGCAGGATTTTACTCTCCACTCCCTCCCACCTCTCATTTGTGGTTTTGTTTTTAGTTTAATTCCATTTAGTTTCTTACACATTTTACCTTTTTATTGTGTAAGTTTCCAGTGTGTATAAAATACATATAAAACACAACAATCTTACTGGTATCAGTCACCCAGTTCCAGTAATTACCAACTCAAGCTGATCTTATTATTTCTTCTCTATGCCCATCTTCTCTCTCACTTTGGTCATAATATCAAATAATTCTGAGGTATTATATGATCTCATCCTAAATACTTCAGTGTGTCTCTAAAACTAAGAACTATTTAAAAAATAACAATATTACACCTAAAATCACACCAAAAATCCCACTAAAAATTGTTTTTAAATTTCACCTAATATTTATTCAATATTCATGTTTCTTATTGCATATCTCATAAACTATATTTTAAAATTCATTTAAATTCAAATAAATTCCACATATTGTGATTATTTGATGTCTCTGATTTCTTTTAAAAATATCTTTTAATATGGTCAACGTACATTATTTACATTATTCTGTATAATTAAAATGCACTTATAAAATATATTTTAATAGTTTATGTGGCCCTTTGCCAGGCAGATGTGATTTCCATTTGGCCAAGTCAGTCCATTTCTTTCATAAAAACTGGGGATATTTTTTATTTAAGGCACTATTATTTACAGGTTATATAATATAGAAGTCTCCTAGCTTAGAAGTATGGTGTTATAGTCAATTTCAGACCCAACAGAAGATAACCTAACTTAGAACCTACCTCCACTCCAGCTGCAGCCAAGAGCCACCGGATGGACTCCATTCTACCCCGGCCATTGAAGTAATGAAGCACAGGCTTTCCCGACATGTTATGGTCTCGTTTCACTAAATATGAATGAATGAATGAATGAATGAATAAATGAATGAGTGAGTACACAGAAGGAAGATGTACTTTAATTTATGCCTCATAATTCAACAATACAGACAGAATATCTGCCTTCTTCATGGAAGGGTTGAAGGAGTCCCAGGAAGATCTTCCTTGGCCCAGATTCTCACCCACCAGGAGCCACCATCCTAAAATCTCACCACACCAGTCTTATATTACTATTTGCCCTCATTGTGAGGATGTGAACAGAGCAGGCTGGATCCTAACTGGTGAAGGAGGCCTGGAAAACCAGAGGGCAGAGGACGCAGTGGCTGGCAGGAAGAAGGGGGAAGGAGCAAAGTCACTCTCCAGCAATGTGGCTCCCGCGCTGCATTTATTCAGAAGCATTAAATGAGGCTTAGTCTCCCCCGACTGTGGCCCAAACCTAAGTTCTCCCCACAGGAGAAGGTGCTCATTTCTTTTTTATACTAAAATTCTATTTTTCCACTACTGAATTTTATTTTACAATCCAAGGAAGGGGTATTAACTTTATATTGTGAGGAAAGTAACACATTTTGTATCTACCACATAATAGGCAATTTCTCATTTTTATTTTCATTTAATCCTCATAAAATTATTTGATCCTTTATTATTCTAAGTTTGCAGAAGAAGATATTTATATCTATACGGTTATATGATATGATAAACCTGCCATTCAAATACACTTTTATGCTAGGCATGATGGCACACATCTGTAATCCCAGAGACCTGAGAGGCTGAGGCAGGAGGATTGCAAGTTTGAGACCAGCCTTAGCAAAGTGAGACCTGTCTCAAAATAAAAAATAAAAAGGGCTGGGGATGTGGCTCAGTGATAAAGTGCTTCTGGGTTCAATCCCCAGCACCTAAAATGATAAAAAAAAAAAAAAATATATATATATATATATATATAGAGAGAGAGAGAGAGAGAGAGAGAGAGAGACCCCAAAACCTTGGAACTTCTTAGATCAGCATTTTGCAAACTTTGGATCATGACTTATTAGTGGGTTGTAAAACAAATACCGTAGTTTTTCAGATAGTATTTTAAAGTTTCATTATCATAGAAAATATCAGAGTGTGTCATATATGGCAAAGGTCAATATTTTATGGTGAAACCTTAATTGTATTTCCAACTATGAGTATGCATATATGACTTGCTCTGGGTTGGTGTAAAATGTTAGAATTACACTTGGCTGGGAGTAGCCAAAGAAGTTTGTCACCTATTCCCAGCTTTTCTGCACTATTGGCATTTTAGGCTGGGTAATTCTTTGTTGCAGGAAGCTGTTCTGTGCATTGGAGTTTATTTACTAAGCAGCATCCAACAGAATAGTTCTGTCCTTCCCTTCACTGTCCAACCCAAAACACCTCTGGAATTTGCCAAATGTTCTCTGGGGCTGCAAAATCTCCCGTGACTGAGAATCACTGCTCTATCCCATGCTGCTTGGGAGAATAGCTCAGAGAAGTAAGCCAAAAAGAGCAGGTTGCACAGTGACCAGGCATGCTCAGCAATGGGGTTAAGCAAGTTTTATCAGGGTTTCAAATACAAAGGCAGAGGTTTCATTGCAAAGCAAGGATTCAATTGCCTGGACTGAGCAGGAGACAATTTCAGACCTATTTTTAATTGCTAGACCTCTGGTCAGAAAACACTTTAAAATGTGTTTTGCAAGAGTTATGGTTGTTCAATATTTAGCACATATGTATTTCTCTTTATATGGTAGTTATATTTTTAAAAATCTGTGTGAAACTTGATTTTTCTGTATATAAAATAATTTAAATGTGCCAGAGGAAACTTTAACTTTTATTTAATCTTTCTTTTTTCTTTTTTCTCTTTTTAATGCCTTCTTTCTGCTTTACATGTAAACATATTGCTCTTTTTTAAAAATTTTCATTCAAACTTCCTAACTAACATTAACAGAACAGTTTCCACATATCAAACATGTTGAGCAATGATAATGACTGGAGGGAACAAGATACCAGTCTACGTTGGTCCCTGCCCAATATAGTTAGGACAATAGGCTTGAAGAAACCTGACACAGCAGAATGTGCTCTGCAGAACATGTGGCTGTCCTTTATGGGTTCTTGAGAATTCTACCTAAGACTCATCATTCCAGCAAGTCAGAGCCAGGGTAGATGGTTGCCAGGCTGAGAAGGAAGAACCTGCCTGTTCTGCCCAGGAGGGCTCCTACCTGCCAGGTTGGCATTATTCAGACTTAGCAGCTTTCTTACTCCTCCTATGTCTGCCTTCCTACCCTTAGATTAGGGTTGTTCCTCATGAGTATCTAAAAAAAGCTGCTGGTAACAGTACTACAGAGTGCCTCCTCTCTATTACATTTTAATCTCTTCTCATACAGAAGATATTGGTTTTTTTGTTTTTTGGGTTTTTTTTTTTTCTTCATGAATTATGGTTTGCCCTATACAGGCCCCAACACTGGTCTGAGATTCTGAGGCTTTCCTATATAAGACCCTGGTTTTATTCTTTTTATGTTGACAATTATTTGGGGGCATTGCAGGCTCTCAGTTGTTATTGGTGACTCTATGTGCCTCATGAAAACTAATTATAGCTCCACAGATAGATAGATCACATTCTTCCTTCAAGAATTCCCAAATTGTAGATCTGGATGGGATCTGAGAAGTCAGCTAGCCCTTCCTCCAAATGGGTAATGAATACTTTGAACCCTAGAGAGAGTATGTGATTTTCCAGTTAGCTAGTTAAGACAATGGATTGTAACCTAGTTCTTCTGATATTCAGAGTAATTTCCTCCTGCTGTATCTTATTGTTGAATATTACCAGCCTGCAAAGCTTACCATTTTCTTCCTTCCCTGCCTACACACTGAAATGTGAGCCCGGGAAGCAGAGAAGTTGTCATGGTCTTTTAGCACAGAACACTGTGCAACGTTCAGTCCAAAATCTGTAGATATTACCCTGCTTTATAGCTTTCCCATAAAGGACTCATTAGTTAAGAATACACCCAGTATAGAGCAAAAAGATAATATTCTAGGATCATAGTGATATAATAACCAATTCGGTTATAAAAACTGCTGTTCAAAAATAATTAAAGCAGTGGAAGTTTCCTATGTAATAGAAACAAATAGGGGAAGTTATTTGGCAGCCTAGCCTGGGGGCATAGTTAGCTTGGCACATAAAAGGTATTTCCAAATTCTCTCTGGACTGGGAACATGACAGTTCAAAAGAAGGGCTTGGTTCTTAGGTCACCTAAGAAATAAGTTCAGGTCCACTTGCCTTACAGTCCCCAAAGTCCAATACATTTAGATTCACATGTGATATTGAGAATTTAAGCTCTGCCCATTCTTTGGTCTCAGTAGCACTGATGGAGAAGAAGAGGAGGAAGGAGGAAAGCAAAGAGAAGGAGAGGAAGAAGGAGTAGGAGATGGTGATGAAGAAAGAGCTTGCTACTTGGTACCCAGTTACAAAGCAATATAAGAACAACAAGCATGTGAAGTCAATTAGGGAAGTGCAATTTAGATTCTGATTGGCAGGCACTGATTACAGGTTTCCAAACTGGATATTCTGCTTCAAGAGGCACACAACCACCAAGATACATGATCTTTTCATTGCTCAAGTGGAACTTCCAAATTGGTGACCCTACCAAATTAAAATTCATTGTAATTGGGCATCAACTCCTGTATGAATCACACTAATGCATTCTTTAAGTGGAGAAACAGCTTTCAGGTTAGCTCCTACACACCTGCAGGCACTGGTATGCCTGCGTTTGCAGATCACTGATAATGACACCATTTGTACTTTTCTCATACCGTCAAATTCTCTGCCCTCTTCTTCTAAATTCTTGGGTAATTTTTTCCTTAAAAACTAATATACAACACGTGACTTGCCCCCTGAACATTCAAAGAAAGCATAAAAATATAAAATGCTCACACAAAGTACCACATTTAAAAATGTTTTCCTAGTGAAGCAGGCATAAGAACATTTAAAAAGATTTTAAAAGGCAGTACTAACCTAATTCAAGTTCCGACTGCTGAGCTCCTCAAGGCCAGCTCTGAGCAGATGTGTCAGCAGCTTTAATATGCTAACAACCCATGCGGGGTGAACAGGGGTAGGGTAAGGTCCAATTGGGGAACAGCCACTCCCAAGGCTTTCCTGTGGAATTCCAGAGTTTTATGCTAGATTAGAAAATAAATGACAAATTTTGCCCTTTAGGATTATCAATGAATGTGTTAATAAAGGATTTCAAGTCTGTCCCAGAAAGTCATGGTCACTCAGGATGAGTTTTTTTAGGACATTGTTTTCAAAATATTTCATTAAATAGACTAAGGTTTGTGGCAGATAAAAAAAAAACAAACCTCATGGGGGAAGAAAGAGTTCATCATAAGAGACTGCTATCAGGAAAGGGACTTGATAGGAGTGGGAGGGAGCAATCTACATTTGTAAAAAGCTAAACTATGAATACTGTTGCATAATTCCATAGGCCCAAGGAATCTGGCTGAGTTGTCCTAGCCCCAGATGAGAAGACCTTTCTGCCTGATTGACGTCATTAGCAGACCCTTATCTTATCAGCTGCACTCTTGCCCCTATTACCAGAGCCTTTGCACACACTGTTTTCTCTGCTCGGAACACTCCTCCCCCCTGCTCAGAGGGGTCCTGCACCTCCTAGATCATATCACTCTTTGGACATGTTACGTTTAATACCTGATTTCCCCCAGTTAGCTGTGAGTTCCTGAGGGCATAACTGCCAATCATAGTTGACCGTGCCCAGCACAGAGAGGGAGCTTAATGAATATTAATAACTTCCCTTTTGTAATGGAAATTTGCTAACTTGTATAAATGTAGCAAGAGCAGGATGATAGGCTTAGATGTACCCCTCACTTTGCTTCAACGATTTTCAACGAAATTTGAAGAAAATCCCAGATTTCATCAACAAACAATTTAAGGTGTATCTTTTAATTTTTTGAAATTATTTAGATTATGAAAAAATTACAAAACTGGTAGAGTTTGAAAATACCCTTTAATCCCCCCGGGGACTTTAATATAAACATCTTACAATACCATTGTACAATGATCAAAATCAGGAATTCAACACTAGGTAATGCTATTTATTAAACTGCAGACGTGCTTGGATTTGAGCAGTTTTTCATCTGAGACCTTTTTTCTATTCAAGGATGCCATCCAATACTCCACACTACATTTAATTGTCATATCTACTTAGCCACCTCTATCTGTGACAGGCTTCCTTGTCCTTTATCATCTTGGCATTTTTGAAGAGAAATGATCAGTTACTTTGTGGGCTGTGCCTCAATTTGCATCTGCCTGATGTTTTCATGTGGTTTGATTGGGATAATAAATTTTTTTGCAAAATATCATAGAAGTTATGCCATTACCTTCTTGGTGCTTGCTTTTTAGACATCATTTCCAGACGTAATCTATCTCGTTTATGGCAATGTTAACCATGATCCCTTGATTAAAGGCATGTCTTCCAGGGTTGACCCAGTGTATTTAATATCTTTCCCTTTGGAATTAATAAATATCATGTGGGAGATACTTTACTAGGCAAATATTCTGCTTCTGAATAAGCTTCTACCCACTAACTGTAGCATTCATTGTGGATCTTGCCTATAGCAGATATTACTAGAATGTTTATCTAACAATGATTTTTATTTTTCTCATTTATTCTATAATTAATACCTGGGATTCTTCTGTAAAGCAGAGCTATCCCTTCTCCTTTTCTCAGTTATTTGTATAACCAAATAACATATTTGGTTATTTACATAACCAATATATATGGTGTTGCTCAAATCATTCCAGCTTTGGCCCTTTAGGAGCTCCTTCGTCTTGGCTTCTGGATCCTTCATGACAAGCTTTCTCTTTTTGTGAGCTTCTTCAGATACTTCTGTAGCAAAAAGTTTCCAGGTTTATCTTTATTTCTTCTGCCCCAGCCCTGAACTCAGGTCATTTCTCAAAAATTCCTCATTTCTTTTTACTGGGGAAGGTGTTCCCAACCAGGAGCTGGGCCCTCTGTGCACTCATTGCTTGGAGGAGTTTCAATGCTCCTCTTCTTTCCCACATGGAGATCAGCACACCACAGATATATTTTTGCACTTGTGCTTTGTTGTTATGTTCGCTTAATGACAGATCACAGAACTCATCTCCATCTTAGCTCACAAAGAACTTTTATTTCTTTATTTATTTTATACCTTCAAAGTATCTCATTGTTTGTATGCATCATATTTTATTCCACCACTCACCTGTGTAGGGGCATTTAGGATTTTTCCAATGTTTAGGACTTACAAACAATGCTTTAATGAATATCATTGCACATATGTATTGTTTGAGGTACATTTTATTAAAATATAGGTACTTTCAAAATGTACTTTACTGAAATATAAGTACCTTCAAAATGTAAGTACTTTTTTTCCTAGACATGACCATACCATTCCACTATAGCATTAGAAAAGTATGACCCTATCTGAGAAAGACACCATTTTGCATCACAAGTGTTGTCTATGTCTAATCCTCTGGCACCACTATAAAAGAATATGGGCCCAAGGATAGCAGAACCTCTCCTGCCAGGGTGTTCAAGGACCTAGTTATCAAGGGACATCCAACAAAGTTGAGCAAGCTTATAAAATATGTGCCAGGTACTATCTATGTGATATCAAGAGAGTTAATATTTTTATTTTACAGATAAGATGTCAGAACCTCAGAAAGATAAGGACTTGCTTAGTCACCCAGCTGATGACAACAAAATCCCAGGTTTTCATGTGGCTAAAGTCCATGCTTTCTTCACATACCTCTCACTCAAGAGGAAGAAGCAAACCATGACCTAGCACTTGAGAATGTAAATAAAAACACCACCTCTGGAAGCAAGTGAGGGTCTCAGACCAAAGTGGACATAGATGGGGGAGGCCTCCTATAGAGACGATGGCAAGTGGGAATGGAAGGTGACAGAATGTTTACACATCTAGAGATGGTGGCGTTCTACTCAAGCAACCAGGTTCACCTATGTGTTTGGAAACATGAAGCATCATACAAGCACTGTTGCAAACTTTAAGGGGCACGCAAGTAACTTGGATGTCTTGATAAAAGGTTCTGATCACTTGTGATGCAAGGAATAGATTGGGTCCTGAGACTGCATTTCTAGTTAGTTTCCAGGTGCAGCACATGGTGTGGTCCAGGGTTGCACTGTGAATCATGGGCGTAAGCCACAGAAGCTGAATCTGCAGGTGCAACACAGGAGTGTGTGCTTCAGATGAAGTCGCCCACTCCTGGGGTCAGGGACAGAGGTGCTGGTGCACAACAACTGAGGGGTCACAAGTGTCAGTGCCTCAGAAGCCACAGCCTGCAGAATGTCTGTCATCTGCTGCTGCTGCAACAGTCCAGCTGTGGGTCTGAATTATTTACTTTTGGCAAAAAATATACAGGTACAGTTTGCCCAGAGCTGTTGACCTTGGAGTGTCTTTTCTCTCAGCAGAAATGTTTCTTAATTTCCAGAGTAGTTGAACTGACCATGGGGCAACAGAATATTTCTTCTCTTACAGACATTTGTGTTTAAGGATGGGGAGGATTTCACACTGCCTTCCTTCTCCATAGGAAAAAACTCTTTTCCCACAATTCCACTTTTCAAAGCATAATTCTTTTAAATGACACTGAGTAGGACTGACTGGTGGGATCAGACCAGGGAGGGCTATAAGGAGCAAACCCCAAGTGTAGCGGCTCTGAGCAGACATTCTAAGGGAGGGAGGCCTTCCTGCCTAGGACCAACCATGAGGCTTCTATTGAACACATCTCTGTTCCCAATTTCAAGTCCGCTGATACCCTACTCAGAAACAGATGTAATCTTCAAGACCATCCACAAAAATCTCTGTTCTCCTTTTCTAGGTTTGAGAAAGAAGAAAACCGAGCTCTCTTGAAAGTCCATCATGGGCCAGACCTCACACCTAAATCTATCTTGTGGTTCATATGTGTACATGCACATATCCACCTTGACACTCGGTGCAGAAAGCAGCCTCATTGTTAAAAATGTTTGAACCATTTCACTTGGAGATGAATGTCTACCTTTACTATCTATGGGTAAGCCAGACCTTTTGAGGGTATCTTTTTCTTTCTTTCTTTTTTTTTTTCTCAAAGTGGATGCCCTAATTAAACAGAAGATGGAAATTTTGGAAATTGTTCAGGGAGGATATAATTTTGGTCTCATCCACAGCCCAAGTGTGCCAGGGCAGTGGGGTAGGTTGTGGATAGAACAAAGAAAGTGCTCAGAGAAAGCATTGGAGACATATGGTTTTCTGATGAAAGCTTACAAAAGATCTCTGACTACTCCAAGAGGAATTTAGTGGTGACAGAGTGACAGCACCTCTGTCCCCCAAGGTACTTTGCCAAGCAGCACCTCCTCTGCCTCATAGTGTTTTGGTAAATGACAGCAGACTGGATGGGTGACACATAACCTTTCCACAGTGCCTTCAGCTCCAGGCCCATCTTCAGAGGGGTTTTATATGTTAGGCTACAGAAGCCGTGACATGGTCAAACTTAGTTTGCTTGTCTGACCAGCATTCCAAGGAGCAATAGTCCCAGCATACAGGTAAGAAAGTAGCTTTCTAGAGATAACATGGACTTTCCCTAGTTCTCAGTGTGCGTGAGTCAGTGTCCTTCAAGATAATATTTATCTCCACCTTCTGGTCCAGGCTTGTTCTCATTTTTCCCTTAACTTGGCTAGGCTTTTGGGAACGGAAAGAAAGCATTCAGTACATGGTGTTTTACTGTTCCTCTTTGCTTTAGGAATGATACAATCTTAAATGTTGAAAAGCCTTTGCAATTCCACTCCCTAGAAGAGATGGGGGCTGGCCCTTCCCTACAGTGGAGGTGTCTCTGGAAAATCACGTTGTTCTAACTCTGGCATCGCTTCCAGTCCTGTGATCCTCCTGTCTCTTGTTTCACCCTTGGCAGGGTGTTCTGTCTCTACATAAGGCTGTTCTCTATGATGCCTTCTGGGAATAATAAATGCAACTATAGTTTTAGATTTGATCACAAAGACCTAAAAAGAAAAATGATTGAATTAACAAGATTACTGGATTCTTCTGTAATTGTACAGGGAATATGGGGGCTTATAGGATAGTGGGAAATAACAGCTACTTCTACCTATCTGTTACAGCCCTATGAATAGGTGACGCAGCTTAAAGCAGAACTTGAGAGTTCTTCACACTCCCCTTTGCACTCCACTTGTTATGCATGATTTAATCATAATGCAGGCCCTTTTGCCCCCTTCACCTTCCTCTACTATTGTGTCTGTAATAGACACAGCAAGACCAGGCCAGACCTGTGCTCAAATCTCCTGTCAACAATTTATTTGACCTAATTAGATAAAGGAAAGAAGTTAAAGGGATATGAATAGGAAAAGGAGAGCTCAAGCTATCTGTTTGCCAATAACATGATCCCATATTTAGAAGACCCAAAAACTCTACAGAAAACTTCAAGAACTAATAAATGAATTCAGGAAAGTAGCAGGATACAAAATTAACACCCACAAATCAATTGTATTCCTATACTTCCATGATGAATCAGCTGAAAGAGAAATTAGGAAAATGATTCCATTCAAAATGCCTCAAAAAAAAAAAAACTTGAGAATTGATCTAACAAAAGAGGTTAAAGATCTCTACAATGAAAACTACAGAACACTAAAGAAAGAAATTAAAGAAGACCTTAGAAGATGGAAAGATCTCCTCTGCTCTTGGACAGGTAGAATTGATGTTGTCAAAATGACCATTCTACCAAAGGTGTTATACAGATTCAGTGCAATTCCCATCAAAATTCCATTGATGGTCTTCATAGAAATAGAAAAGGCAGTATTCATCTGGAAAAATAAGAGGCTCAGAATAGCAAAGCAATCCTTGGCAAGAAAAGTGAAGCAGTAGGCATCACAATACCAGATCTTAAATTATACTACAGAGCTATAGTAACAAAAACAGTATGGTATTGGCACAAAAACAGACATGAAGACCAACAGAACAGAATAGAAGACACAGAGACAAACCCACAAAATACAGTTACCTCATACTAGACAAAGGAGCCAAAAACATGCATTGGAGGAAAAATAGCCTCTTCAACAAATGATAGTAGGAAAACTGGAAATCTGTATGTAGTAGAATGAAACTGAACCCCTATCTCTCATCCTGCACAAAACTCAACTAAAAGTGGATCAAAAACCTAGAAATTAGACCAGAGAATTTGCACCTACTAGAAAATGTAGAACCAACATTCCAACATATTGACTCAGGAACTGACTTCCCTGATAAGACTCCTAAAGCACAAGAAGTAAAATCAAGAATCAACAAATGGAATGGCATCAAACTAAAAAGTTCTTCACAGCAAAGGAAACAATTAAGAACATGAAGAGAGAGCCTACATAATGGGAGAAAATCTTTGCCAGCTGCACCTCAGATGGAGCATTAATTTCCAGAAAATACAAAGAACTCAAAAACGTTAACACCAAAAAAGCCAAATAACCCAATCAATAAACGGGCAAAGGAACTGAACAGACACTTCACAGAAGAAGAAATATGAAAGGTTAACAAATTTATGAAAAAATGTTTAGCATCTCTAGCAATAAAACAAATGCACATTAAAACTACACTGAGATTTCATCTCACTCTAGTCAGAATGGCAATTATCAAGAATACCAGTAACAATAAATAATGTTGGCAAGGATGTAGAAAAGGGTACACTCATACATTGTTGGTGGGACTGTAAATTGGGGCAACCACTCTGGAAAGTAGTATGGAGATTCCTCAAGAAACTAGGAATGGAACCAACATTTGACCCAACTTCCCACTCCTCTGTTTGAATCCAAAAGATTTTAAATCAGCATACTACAGTGACTCAGCCACATCAATGCTCACAGCAGCTCAATACACAATAGCTAAGCTATGGAACCAAATTAGATGCCCTTCAACAAAAGAATGGATAAAGAAATTGTGGTATAAATCCCCAAAAAACAAAGACCAGATGTTTTCTATATGTGGATGCTGATCCATAATGGTGGGAGGGGGATGACTGGGCAAAGAGGAGAGAGGGGGGAAAAGGGGCAGGGAGTGGAAAAGATGGTGAAATGAGATTGACATCATTAACCTAAGTACTTGTATGATTGCATGAATGGTATGACTCTATATCATGTACAACCAAAGTAATGAATAATTGTGCTCCATTCGTGTACAATAAATCAGAATGCATTCTATTGTCATGTATAACTAATTAGATTAGAATAAAAAATAAATAAATAAATAAAATAAAATAAATTGTGGTATATATACACAATTGAGTATTACTCAGCCATAAAGAAGAATGACTTTATGACATTTGCAAGTAAATAGATAGAACTTGGAGACTATCTTACCAAATAAAATAAACCAGTCCCCCAAAAAACAAAGGTTGAACATTTTTGTTGATATGTGGAAGCTAACCCACAATAAAGGGGCAGAAGGAAAAAACAGACATTTAGTAGGTTAGACAAAGGGGAATGAAGGGAAGGGAGGAGAGTGAGAAAAGTGGAATGAATTCAAAATCATTTTCCTTTGTTCTTATATGAATACACCATAGCAAAACCCACCATCATGTATATCCATAAGAATGGAGTCCTAACTAGAATAAGAAGAATTCTGTACACGCACAATTATGTCAAAATGAATTCTAATGTCATGGGTAACTAAAAGGAACCAATAAAAATTTTTTAAATAATCTGCCTAAAATGGTTTCACAATTCAATGTGGAATGGACTTACTCTGATATTTGTAGTGATTTATCTTTTAAAAAATATTTTTACTGATTACATAGTTCTATGATTTTTATAACTGGAAAAAGTTAAATATGTTCACCACCAAAAAAAAAAATGAATTTACTTGTTCTATGAATGTGGAAATTTCCTTCTTAACTTCCTTCCCTAGAACCTACTTTATAAGGTGGCTGTGAAGTTTAAGAGGTATAAATTACCCAGCACAAATCTATATGCAGAGCACACACTCAAATAGAGTAGCTATTAGGCCCATTATTTCATTCACTACAGAAGAGGGGATCAAAAGGGAATTTAAGAGTACCGAAGAGTGAAGATAGAAGGTACGGATGAAAGTGGTAGGTCAGTGGTCTCCATACCCCTTGGAATGGCTACTGCCTCAGGTAGTTAGAAGTCTGGCCTAAATCAAGCTGGGCAGGCAGGTCCTGAGGGATTCTATGAGGAAGAAGGAAGCCACACAAACCCACCACGTGAGGACTCTTGTAGTTATCCATCACCACCTCCAGAACAGCAAACCACTCCCTGACCCCTTTCTGGGCTGCTAGCCTGGCAAACCTGGGCTGGTAGAATGCTCTTACCTGGAGGCTGGGCGAAGCAGAGGGTCCCTGCAGTCCTGAATTCCTCATGTTATCATAAGATACACAGGAAAACAAGATGAAATGTTATGAGCCAGCAACTAGATCTTTCTAACATCTCATGTTTTATAAATATTTGCTCCCGAGTCTGGCAGAGGAAAGCGGCCAAGGCCTGACATGAGTAGGCCTGGCTTCTTGCCCTGGTCCTGGTCTCATTTCTGGGAACCTAGGTACCTCAGTTTCTCAGGGCCTCAATTTCTTACCTGAACAAACTTAAATGATCATATGTCTCTTAGAGGGTTGCTGAAAGGATTAAATCATATAATGGATGTTGAATAACTGGACCAGAGCCTGGTTCATAGTGCCCAACAACTGTTATTTTGCTCTCATGACCTTTAACTAAACCAATTTCATGTGGTACAAATTCAGTATGAAATAGCCATACGTATTTCCTGATAGCTGAAATTCCTTCCCTTCTAGAAGGGACAAAGCCCTTTTCCACAATCAAATACGAGATGTAAAGTAGAAATTGTACAGAGAGAGATTATATAAATCTGAGAACTGATTGTGGAGGGGACGAGGGTTGTGGTTGGCTTTGCAGACAAAGATGGCAGTATCTTGTGAGGTCATTGAGCCCAAGGTCATGACGAGTCTCGCAGGTCCTGAAACATGGTGAGTAAAGTGCCTCTCCATGTAACACAAGAGGAAACGTCTTTGAACACAAGCACAGAAGGCAGACTTAAAAACAAAATTAAGTCTGACATGCTACAACATGGATGAGTCTTGAAAGTGCTATAGTAAAATAAACCAGACACAAAAGTCTGCTTATATGAGGTATCTAGATTAGGCCAATTCAAAGAAAGCAGAATGGTGGTCTTCAGGGACTGGGGGAGGAAGAACAGGGACTTGTTGTTTAATAGGTACAGATTCTCAGTTTGGGATGATGAAAAAGTGCTGGAAAAGGATCATGGTGGTGTTTGCACAATAATATGAATATTCCTAATGCCCCTGAACTGCATATTCAAAAATGGTTAAAATAATAAATTTTATTGACATAACGAACACACACACACACACACACACACACACACACACACAGGAGAGAAACATATAAGCCAGAGATGTATGTTGTTTCACAGAAAGAACAATTACCAGGAGGTTCAGACTGTACCTTGGGACTGGCCAACACACTTAAAGTGGAAGGAAAATCTATAAGAGGCTGTGGTGAGCTCAGGAAATGGGATGATGTGGAGAGTTGGCTTGTCTCAAGAAACCATAAACTCAGCACCCATCACTGGCCTTCCCAGAGCAATTTACCAACACTTCACAAACAGGTAGAAAGAATAAATGATAATAGTTTTAAGCCCTGGGGAGAAACCAGGAGCCTTCTCCAGCTATCTAAAAGGCTTTGATAATCAGGATCTTATCCTCCTGGAACCCATCTGGGACACACAGGTTGGGAAGCTCTGTGCTAGGATCCCAGAATATTCCTGTTCAAGTGATAGAAGGTCTTCAAATTCCTGCCCCTTAGACTCTTTGCACACTGCCATATGAAGCTGCTAATTGAATTATCACTTACTTTAACATGAAATCCTATTTTCTGGAGATTATATCTCAAAGTCCTTGACTGATGAAGGACTTCAGAAATTTCCCCAGAACCTGGACAACTCTTGGTATCTGTGATGCTTTGTCTCATTCCCTTGTGAGAGATGGAGCCACAGGCTTAGAACAGCTCTCACTGGAGAGGAATATTCTACTGGAACTTCCTTCAGGAAGAGAAAGCCACAAGAAGGTGAGTCAGGATGATTTTCTTGGCATGGTGGGTTTGAGCCAGAGTTATTTGGGAGCAGTCAGACTGTGACAGAAGGCAGCCAGTGAAAGCCAAGGACTGGGCTGGGCACAACAATCAACTGGAATGAGGAAACTCGTAGAGGTGAAGGGGCTGCTCACCCCTGGAGTAAGATGATGGTTGCACATCTGTAAATACTTACTAAAAACCACTAAACATTTTATTTTATTTATTTTTAAAGCATGCTAAGGCTGACTGGCAAATTGGGAGAGAGATGGTGCTCAACTCACAATACCATGTGGGCAAATAGGGATTTATAGCTAAGGCCAGGGCAGGGTCAGTGGATGGAAAAAATTACCAAGAGGGAACATAAATCTAAGGGGGAATTCTGGCTAAACTGACCTAACAAGATTCTTGCTGAAGACAGGCCAGATTGATTAGACAGACCACTTGGAGATGATGTGGGGTAAGGTACCAGAAGAGAAATACAGGATGACCAGATATTGATGGAGAGGGGTTCTTGCTAAACTGAGTTTGGAGAATTTTTTGTTAAAACTCGATTTTATTAGGAAATGCGAAGAGGGGTCTAGGAAAAGTTTCATGAAACAGATTAAATTTTGGGTAAGCAAAGAATCTTTATCGAAAGTAATAAGAAATGCTTCTGTGGATCTCTTGGGTGTAAAAGTTACTGTTTCCTGCCCCAGTTATAAAAAATACATGCTATTTCTTCCTGATGAGTAAGTTCAATTACTCTTCAATATGCTGATTCTTTTGTTTTAATACTCTTTTGACAAAAGGAGGCCTAAGTGACTGGACAATATTTGTAACTGGACATTTAATAGCACTGATAATAATCCTCCTAATGGAAGCTTTGAGTCTCCTTTGAGAGCCAAAAACTCCAGACACAGGCTGTCACTGTGGGGACTTGTGGGGACACCTGGGTCTCTGATGGTTAAGGCAGAGACAAGGGTCCCACTCTGGTTCATTGTCTTATGTAGTCGACTTGCTGGGAACACAACAGCATATCTGATTAATTAATTAATTTAGGGTACATGTTGTGTCCTGGAATGTGTCGTCTCCTCTTCATAGAAAATCATGTGCAAGCTGACACATAGCTGCCCCTTCTAAAGGCCATTTTATTATTCTCTTGGGTCAGCAGCTTTTGGATGGTATGACTTTATAAGAGGTTTGGTGAACTCATCTTTTGTTCTGAAGGGATGCAAATTCTAGGTTGTTTATAAGGAGCTCAGATACGGGTGCTGGCTGAGGCCCTGTGATGAGAAAGTAGTTACGTGCCCCAAATAGATTCGATTCCGTGAAAGAGAAATCAACTTGCTGAGTGTCTGATTGGTCTTCTTGAGGGACAATGCTGTAGGGAAATCACCTTGGGTCTCTCTGGCTGGCACATTAGACTTTGACCTTGGTAAGTGGAAATCATGGTGTGGGGTTCATGTGTAGTTTCTGAAAGCACCCAGAAAACTGGACATGGGAATTCACACAAGAGATTTTATTAAGTGGACAGGCAGAGTGTCTGCCCACAGGGTGAGAGAGAGAGAGAGAGAGAGAGAGAGAAAGTGAGAGAGTGAGCAAGAGTCAAAGTCAGAGAGAGAGAGAGAGAGAGAGAGAGAGAGAGAGAGAGAGAGAAAGAGAGGCAGACGATCAGAGTGTCTGCTCTCAGGACTGGGAGAGAGAGAGAGAGAGAAAATGGTGGGGGAGCTATTCTTAAGTAGTGGAATTTCATGGGCTAACCACAATTGGACCAATGGCAACCGAGAATGTTCGCAGACTGACTAGAGGACCAATGACTGCCTAGGACATTCACAGGCTGATGAACTGGGTTATAAAATGTTATGGGGAGGAATACTGGCAGCAGCAAAATAGCAGATCTAATGCCAATATTCCTTCCTTTTTATTTTTATAGATACAGGGAGTGGGACAATGGTCTTTCTTCTGTAGTTTCTTCCTGCTGGTTAGGGGTGAAGAATCTCATTCCTGTAAAAAAAAAAAAAAAGGAAAAAAAAAGGATTAGGAAGGGCTTTAGGTGGGAGCAGGGTTTTTGGAGACAGAGGTGTCAATAGTGAATAGCAGGTCTCAGCTTTGGGTGTCAGGGGCTGGTAGTCTTGAAGAAGTGGTTGATTGGTTCACCAATTGGTTGGTGAACTTGTGTGTGTCCACCAGCTCTGTAACTTGTGTATCTGATCTTGTGGGAACTTTTGGAGGCAATGTAGCAGGCATGGTCCTGTTTAGGAAAATCTGTAGACCTTAAAATGACCAAAAATTTCTGACTCTGGCAGTTTCTCTTGATGGTTATCAGGCACTCCTGCCTAAGAATCTCTTTTGTAGCCTCCAGTCTTACTTCTTCTTGGGGCTAACATAAGTGTACGTCTTAAGTTACATTTAACTATTGTTTCTTCTTTTAAATGCCCAGAAATGGCTGTGTTTTGGTTTTAACTGTTTTGTTGGGTGTTCAAGATCAAGCTGGTCAAATTGACCTGTTCCTGTCTGTAAAAGAGTCAGCTGAGTTCCTGCAGGGGTCACTCATGGGGAACTTGAGAGCAGCTTCTTAGCTCCTTTAGTGCCATTTGCCAGGTAGGGTCTCCTTGATGAGGTGGCTTCTTTGGAACCATCAGGGATGTCTCCCTTTTCCAATGACCCTCCTCCGCAGCAGATGCACTGATTGACTTTTCATCCTCTAGTGGTCTCATCAATCTCCCAGATCGGGAGGTCATGTGGCCCAGAGTTGCAAAGCTCCTTAGAGAAGTTCTCTGGTTCCCTGGATTCAGGCTGACTCTGAGGGCAAGAGCCAAATACTGGTTTTTCTTGGCACCTTTGTTTTAATCTCAATCTCTAAGTTTGATCTTAAGCATCCAACAAGTCAGTCTCATCAGTCATAAAGTAAGAGTACTGGGCTTTAAAGTTTATGACTTTATAGTTATTTACCCCCTTTTATTTAATCGGGGTCTATATTATCTTATGTGTCCTGTAGGTGATGGCTTATTATCTCAAATTAATTTAGGTTGCTTGTCCTTGAAGCAGTACTTCTGCAAAACATTAATCAGGCAACAGTTATAGAGTTTACAAGGAAAATACAAAATAGAATTAACAACAGTGAGACATTTAGTTTGTGTAATAACTATCTTGAGTTTTGGCTGAGCTATATATTTTTGTGTTGCAGCCGAGGAGAAGTTCAAAATGGACACTTTTTGTTTCTAGAACATGTGTGCAGGACCAGCGCGCTGGGCAGGGGAGTGGAAGCAGAAACAGAACAGGGGCAAAGGAGATGGAGGAGCAGGGGCCCAATGTGGGGGTGGTTCATCAGCTGGGTCAAAGTCGGAGGAGGAGGAGGGATTAAGAGGGGGAGAAGAAGCCAAAAGGAAGTGTTTGGGTTTGCAGGAAGAGCAAAGATCAGGTTTAGTGCACAAGAAAGAGAAAACTTGAGGAAAAGGAATCCCTCTCCATCTGCCCGCTCACTCACAGAAGTTGTATGCCATTAAGTGGCCATTTTGGATTGATTATCTAAAGGAAAGGCCAGGGGTCAGGTGGTATCTGCCAGAATGAAGGTCCCAGATATATAGTGGAGACTGATACAGCCACATCAGTGTCCAAGGCATCCTGAGGTCACACACTAGTTGGCTGGAGATGAGAAGGCAGCACAGTGATGGGGGTCATCACCTGACCATGTGCATGCCGGGCAAAAGCTGAGAGTTGAGGACCTGACGTCAGGATTTGAGAGAGAGAAAGAGCGCGAAGAGGAGCCTCAACCCTGAGAGAGAATCTCTCCACCATAAAGATCAGGGACCCACCCGTCAGATAAGGTCAACTAAGGGGGCCAGCCATAACTGTTATGGCTGGGGGAACCCTCACTCCTCAACCACCTCAAGGGCACTGGACAATCAATAGTCAAGTCTCCAGTCAACAGAGGAGTGTTTAAGTCGACCTAGGGGAAAACTCACCATTTTGAAGCCAGTGGTGGATATGGAACCGAACATCCGGTTTGAAGGTGAGACCAGCATCTAGGGGGGTCTGGAGCGTCAGATGGGATTCCACTCACCTAAGTGGTAGTAGAAGAGCCCATCTGAGTCACAACACCAAAAAAAGCACCCAGAAAAACCACTCCAGACATGGAACTCATGCAAGAGATTTTATTAAGCAGACAGGCAGTGTCTGCCCTGAAGGGTGAGAGAGAGTGAGAGAGAGAGAGAGAAAGAGAGAAAGAGAGAAAGAGGTGGATGACCATAGTGTCCACTCTCAGGGCTGGGAGAGGGAGAGAGAAAATGGCAGGGAGCTATTCTTTAGTAGTGGAATTTTGCAGGCTAAGGACGATCAGACCAATGGCTGCCTAGAATTTCGCAGGCTGACTAGAGGACCAATGGCTGGCTAGGATGTTCACAGGCTGACAATCTGGGTTGTAAGGGAGTGGGAGGAATACTGGTGGCAGCAAAATGGTAGATCTGATGCCAATAGTTTCCTTTGCTGTTATCGTAGTCACTCAGTACCTGAAGGCAATGGGCTGCCCCTGGGCTGGGTGGAGGATTGATGGGCTGCCTGACATTGATTGAACAGGTCATTTTGTCTACTTGGTCATCTTGTGCCTCCTTCATAATGGATGCTTTCTGGGGAATAAGAAGCTAATTTCTCTTCCTGCAATGTTTCCACGTCTTTCTGAGCCCCTGTCCCCATGGAAGAGCATGTATCTGTTTAGAGAGGCTCACATGTCATTCCAGTTGCTTCTCACAGATCAGTGAAATCCAGGACCTCTCCTCCATCCTGGGAAGTGATCTGCTCAAGGTTTATACTGGTTGTATAGTATATAACTTGATGGTGTATTATTCCTATTAACCAGAATGGCCTTGAACAAAGAGCAAAACTTTGTCAGTTCCCCCTGCTATTCCGTGTATTTTGTTTTTTGTTTTTTAATTTTTTAATTTTTTTATTTGCTTATTGATTCATTGAGCACAAATGGAGTATAGCTATTGTTTCTCTGGTTGTACACAAAGTAGAGTCACACCATCTGTGCATTCATACATGTACACAGGGCAATGATGTCTGTCACACATTCTGTTATTATTCTTACCTCCCCACCCCGACCCCACCCCTCCCTTCCCTCTATGCTATCTATCCTTCCTCCATTCTTGCCACCCTTCCCCCCCACATTATGTATCATCATTCATTTATCAGAGAGACCATTCGGCCTTTGGATTTTTGGCTGATCTCACTTAGCATAACAGTCTCTGACATCATCCATTTACCTACAAATGCCATAATTTTATTCTTCTTTATGGCTGAATAATATTCCATTGTGTATATATACCACAGTTTCTTTAGCCATTCATCTATTGAAGGGCATCTAGGTTGGTTCCACAATCTAGCTATTGTGAATTGAGCAGCTATGAACATTGATGTGGCTGCATCACTGTAGTAATATTTTACTACTTTCTAATTTATGACAAATCTATAGTTGTTAATAAATTACAAATTCTAACACAGATATTCCTAAAAATTTTAAGGATTTTAAGTCCTTTGGGTATAGGCCAAGGAGTGGGATAGCTGGGTCAAATGGTGGATCCATTCCAAGTTTTCTAAGGAATCTCCACACTGCTCTCCAGAGTGTATTTTGTTTTTCAGTCTTGAAGCAAGAGTAGAAGTTGAGTCTCAGTGTTAGTTTTCATATGAGGATGGTTACCACATCTAACTGGATATCCATAACCCTTCAGAGCAGGGAGAATTCATCCTTAGCAACTTCTGATATCAAGGAAATAACCTAAACAATGTTTCCCTTTCACTCATTTGTTTGCTAAATGCTTAGGACCAGAAGCTTCCAAACATAAAAACTACAACCTGTATCTAAGTTCTCTAGCTCTTAATGAGCTACATGCTAGTTCCCCAGAAGCCCCCTTCCCAGGGATCTTGTCCGCCCGGTGCTGAGAGTGGCTGGCCATTCCACCCCCAGGTTCCAACCACCCTAAGCATTTGGTAATATATAAAGTATACCTTGATGACAGTATTTAAAAATAAAAATGTGACATTTGTTAAAACAACCCTGAGCTATAAACTTAAGATATATGCTCTTTGCTATATGTCTATTTCACTTTGGTAAAAAGGTTTTTGCAAAACACACACATACACACACACACAAACAAACAAAAAACACCACACACCCAGTCCCATATAATTAAAGAAAAGTCCCATTCCTTGTAAGGTTTTTGGAAGGCTCCAAAAGACATCGAATGGAAATGAGGATAAATAAACTCAAAACATCAACATTTCTGCTAAGAACACCATGGAAAAGACCTATTTTCTGGATATTTTCAATTTCTCAATAAACACCAGATTACTGCCAAATATATTTAAAAGACCATGGGTCCTGACTTCTGGATTCAGGTTCTGGTTCTGTCACTCATTAACTTCTTATCTTAGACCATATTGTCTCCACTCTCTGTATCTAATTTTTCCCATCTCTAAAAACCAGGATGTAATTCCTCTGGCAACACACACAGTAGGAACTGACTTTGCAGGGAGGGATGCCAAGTCTCACTTTCTTATCTGTAAACTGAGGAGATAGTAGACCTTTCTGGATCTGTCCATAGAGCCTCTATTCCCCCCATCTCCTGGTAATGACATCCCCATTCATTGAAGAAGTGTCTCCTCCATGTGGTTCCTTTATGGAAGTATCATTACCACAGTGGCCATGGCAGGGACACCCAGTCAAGGGCAAACCAATGACAGAATCATGGAAGGACCTAAGGCCACCCAGACATCAAAATAAGATGTGAATCAATGCCATACACCTGGGAAGGTGCCCGATCTTGTCAGGAGATGTGGACAATCCTGACAGTCTGGAAGTCCTTGTTCTTTCAAGTGCGTTTATGAAAAGTCCTTTCTTTTTGCTTAAAAACATCAAATACAATCTTAAACTACTCAAAAACAAAATCAAAGGCCAAAATCATTAACAAAACCCTTTCTCTCAATTCTACCCTGGGCTGGTGTTCCAGTGGGAGTAAACCATCTCTGACTTGGTCTTAAACTCTCCCGTCCTAACCCTGTGCTAAAAAACCCATTCTGAAATCACATTTTAAAGTTCAAAGAGGAGAGTCCAAAGGGAAAGTTAACTACCAAGTTCAAGTTAGGAGGGATCATTATGGGGGCCATTGTCCAGGTTTTAATTCTTGGTTCTGTGAGAGCCAAACGATAATTTTAAAAAACTGACTTTAACTGAAGAAAGGACAGATTTATAGCCACCAAGGAAAGAGACTATCACTTGCCAAGGTGCCAAGTGGTAGACCAAGGCGAGTAACAGTGTCTCCAAGCCAGTGTCTTCTGAGATAGAGGACCAAGCCCCCTCAAACCCACCCCTTCATTCCTAAGGGTGTGTTAAGCTGAACAGTCAACTTGGCCTTCTTTCTGTCCAAAACCAAGACCCTCTGTGACAGGAGAGTGGAAACAGAGCCTTGAGTACTGCTTCATGCTATTGGTTGTTCTGAGGTTCGCTTTTCCTTGGGCAACCGTAGTTACCTCTATGAGACCCACAGAGGAAGAGTGAGGATGTGCAGACAGTCCCTGACTGACCACGGTTTGACTTACAATTTTTTGACTGAGGATGGTGTGAAAGTGATACAAATTCAGTATATACTATACTTCAAACTTTGAATTGTAATCTTTTCCCAAACCAGCAGTACGTAGTAAGACAACTCTTTTGTGATGCTGGGCAGCAGGGAGCCACAGCTCCAATCATCCACAGGATCATGAGGGAAAACCACAACACTCTACAGTTGTTGTGCTGCTAAGCTAGGACCTTTGGTGGGTTGTGAATATTAAATGCACTTTCATCTTAACAAGATTTTCAACTAACAATGGGTTCATCAGAGCATAACTCTCCATTGTTAGTCAAAGAGCAACTGCAAAGACATTAAGTTGGCATCTGTGAGATCATGGGACAATGAAAAAAGCTCTGGCATTAGCTGGCTGACTGTCTGCGTCTCTGGTCAGGTGCTTTTGGGGTGTTCTTTGGGAACATGTCAGTGTGCCAGATTGAGGTCAGGCCTAAGGGCTGACAAAGCAGAACCCTGGAAAATTGCCTGGCAGTTTTGGGAGCTCAACCACACAGTTACTTAAGGGAGGCACCCACTCGAAGAGTAAGAACCGAGGAAGTGAAGGGTAGATTTTATTTTTCCCTGCATAGACTTAAAAACTATTTGAATTATTTAATAAGACCATTATAATAAAAGAAAATTCATTAGAAATTGCCAAGAAAATTTTGTACAGTTTTGAATCTTTAGAAAATCATTTCTTCTTCTTCTTTTCCTACTTAATTTCTGAAAGGTTAGACACTTGACTTTGGTGGAGGTCAGGGAAGGTCGATCCACAGAGAGGGAGTCTTCTGGGAAGTCTTGTCTCACTCTGTCTTGCTCTGTATCTTTTTTATTATGCAGCAGCTGATCAGCAATGGCTTTCTCTAATTGGGGCGTGAGGTTGGGGCTTTAGCTAAATAGCATTTCCCAGGTTGGGATTTACCTTCTGCTGTGGATTGGATGAGTATTCTTCAAAAGTCCCTGGGTTAAAGGCTTGATCCCCAAGGTGGTGCTGTTGTGGATCCTGAGGAGTTGGGACCCAGTGGGAAGCCCTTAGGTCTCATGGAGGGCATGCTTCCAGAGGATCCCAACCCTTCCTTTCTTTGTTCCACCACACATTCCCACCATGATGCACCACCCTCATCAAAGGTCCAAAACAATGAGGTCACTTGGTCTTGGACTAGAACATCCAGAACTGTGAGCCAAAGTTAACATTTTCCTCTTTATAAGTTAATGTCTCAGGTACTTCATTATAGTGACAGAAAGTTGACTAATACAGAAAACCAGGCTGAGAGCAGGAGCTTTGGTTCATGTGGACTGGAACAAGGGGATGGTGAATGGCCCAGTCATGTCAAAATCTGTCAGTCAATCCATTGTCTGAGGAAAGGAAAAGAATAATGAATGGGGCAGGGTGTAATGCAGTAGGTCAGCCCTGAGGCAGTCCTGAGGAAATGGCATGAAATCTGGTGCCATCGAATCATTCTCCAAGTAAGGATATGCACCCAGATACACGCTCAGAAATTGACAGAATGTCCCAGCAGAAATTTGGAGCTGGTAGAGTCATGTACTCTAAATCACTGGCAGCAGACTTGTTCCAGACCAGATGCCACCAAGAACCACAATTGTGCCTGTATTATTGTCCTGAATAGAAGCTCCATCATAAAACCAGCTCTTCCATTCTCCCATCAGATGAGCCCTGTGTGGGGCTGAACCCCAAATCATAAAACTTGGGACACAACAGTCCTTAAAGAAAATACATCAAGGCTGAAGAATCTATGGTCAAATTGTATAAAGGAATATTCATTGATTATGTCATAATCTCAGCACTAGCTGGGATTGTTTTATCAAAGCAAAACCCAGTCTTTGGTGGAAAAGGTCATATGGTTAGCCAAGTTTTTTTTTCTTTCAAAGTTTCAAAATAGGGTTCCCTGGGCATTCCCATTCCCCCATACTTTCCCTAGGACTTAATAAGTAGCAACAGCTACTCACACTTCACCCTTCACCACTTTTTTTTCCTATTTAAAGTACTCAGAACTAAAAATATTTTTTAAAGGTAAAAAAAGAAAGAAATATCGGGACCGAGGTAGCTCAATGGTAGAGTGCTTGCCTCCCTGGGTGAAGCCTGGGACCCCAGATTCAATCTCCCATTATTGCCAGAGAAAATCCATAAATAAATAAGGAAGAAGTATTGAATATAAGTAGATGAAATTTTGTGATATTCAGAACGTGCTTCAAAGTCCAGCAGGGAAAGGGAGTACAGATAGAATTTTCACTTGGAGTGACTCAATGACAGGAACGAAAGCATTCATCGTCCAAGTCCCTCTGCTTGTGTGTATTTTTCAAATAAAAAGTTAAAAAAAAAATAAAGAAAGAAAAAAAAATAAAGTACTCAGAAATCAGTGTGGGTGTTGGAGAGAGATCCTGCTCCCCCACATCTGTACTCACTCTTCACCCAGTGGTCATAATTTCCATGCAGACAGCAAGAATAGTGCTGCATGTAGTTCACTGCCCTGAATATATCTGCTTCCTATTTATTTGTGCAGAACATTGACTTCATAAAAATCATAGACTTCCATCCACAATTGACAAACTTAAGGAAAACCTCACATACCAGAGTGGTTTCATACTGCATTTAATCAACATTTGTTGTTGATGGAAGCATGGTTTGTTCTTTGCAGATGCTTCACTCCTAGAATCTACAGTTTGTTTCAGGTGTGCCCATAGCTGGGGTGCACTGATGCTACAAGTGGATCTGAAGCCACCTGAGACCTCCCGCCCTTAGAACTGCAGAACAGTTCTGACGACTTCAACATAGCGGCTGTCTGGGGGCGGCTTCCTCTGACTCCCAGGCTGTAGGAACTTATTAATTGTAGGAATATTGCTGATTCTTGTTTTGAATGCCTGAAAGAGAAATGGTAAAATCAGGGTCTCGAAAGATCTCATAACCTTTAAGAAAAATCAGCACTTTGTCACAAGAGGATGGTGCTTAGACTTTAGGATGCAGAGCGTGATCAAAACATAGTCAATCCCTCAATGCATTTCTGGATGTTCCTGGAAGAGCAATGCCATTGCCAGTGCACCGAGCATGCGTTATCTTATTTAAAAGACATTGTCACACTCAGGCAGTACATATCAAAAACTCTAACCTATTCTTACCTTTGAACTATCAATTCTTGTTCTAGGGATTTATTTATAAGGGACTAAGCAAGTAACAGAGCTATCAGAATTTTAATGCAGTGGAAATTTGAAAATAATCTCTATTTCCAGGAAGGGAAATTGGTTACATAAACAAATTGTGATATGTATATAAATTGTATTTCTATAAGGAATATAATAAGCCGGCAATTTAAAATGATACTATGTAACAAGAAAGAGGAACAGAAGTTCCCTGTGTTGATTGGGAAAATATCTAGAAGGCATTTTTTTAGTTACAAAAAAAAAACTGGAGCAGAATATATAGTACTTTATGTAGAATATGCCAAAGTGGAGGGTGAAACAAGAATATATTTTCATATCTGCTGATATCTGCATAAATAGGAGGACTGAAAGGATATGCAGAGTCCAGTAAAAGTGATTACACAGACAGGAAAATGGGAGGTCAGTGGCAGAAATGAGACTTCTCAATTTATGTCCTTTTAATATAGCTTCCATTCTTCAAAAAAAAAATATGATTCTATTGCGCAGTGAAAATAAAAATATTGCAGAAGATTTGTTGACATATAAATATATTCATGGTAATTGAAAAGAATTTTAAAAGCAAGCCACAAAAAAATATTTGGCATTATCCTATTTTAAGAAAAATAAAACTATAGTTCAGGAAGTCTCATGCCGGTAACATTTGGCTGGAGGAATTATAAATCTTTTATTTCCCCTTTTCTTCATTTGGTTCAGGCAAATGTCTAACATAGTTATGTGAACTTGCATTTCTTTTATAAGAAGAAAAAAATTCTATTCTTAAATTATAAAACCCACAGTCACCTATGAGACAAGATATTTCTAAGGAATCGCGCAGAGTCTGGGTCAGGGCTGCAGTGGCAGGATTCTGTCTGAGCATCAGGCAATGTAACAGGGACAGCAGTGCCACTGGTGCACTTTATTCTGACCAATGAAGGGACTGTGTGAGGGCCCAGTCTTGGGAGGACTAAAAGTGGGGAGGACTGTCTGGTAGGAGCTGAAGAGAGGAGACAAAGGCAGGCTTGTTAACTTTGTTTCATTAGGGGAACAAATGCTCAAAGCACTAAAAGAAAAAAAGAAGAAGAAAGTACTAATTTTTCATGTTAGAAACCTAAACATCTATTTTTCCTTTCATAAGGTTTTATTGCCTAACAGATCCTATAGAGTAAGCAAGAGTGACCGGACTGAGTAATACAATAATTTTTGAAACAGTACTGAGTTTCTTTTGAGATTGACCTGGGGACACACTTTGAAGTCATTCTTTGTGCTCATGTTTTCCTGGGCTTCGTGTGGATGTTGATGTAGTACCTTTAGCAGCGGGAAGTCAGAGAGGACAGGAGCGTTGAGTTCTTCCACCATTAAAATAGCTTCTAACAGCAGCACGTCTGCCCAACTGAATTTGTTACCAACGAGAAAATCTTCTCCATGGTCTTTCAGAATCTACAGAAAGAAAGGGGGAATACCAAATGGAATTAAAAAGACTATTTTGCCTGGCTAACCACCTTCAAAAGCATAAAATCTTCACACCGATCAGATTTTCTGATAATCTCCAATGCTGGCTGGAATAGGATGTAACCAACACTCTTTTACAAGTTGAAAATTGGCACAATCTTTTTGGAAATTGGTCAGTGATTGTCAAGGTCCTTTAAGTGGTGAAGTGCTGGCACTGGGCACCTGTTACAAGCTTGGAGGGTTATGTAAAACTGTACCCACCAGTACAGGGAGTCACAAAAGCTATATAGCTAGCACCTGGCTGCTATGCCACAGGTAGAAGTAAGTCACCAATGGGACAGCAGAAGCTCAAACCTCAGCCCCCCCCCACACAAATCTAACTTTTTACTAGAGAAATGAATATAGATAACCTCCCTGAGGAACCTTTGAATGGTAGATGCCAAAATATGGAAATATGGTTACTCTACAAATAAGAAACAAAGATAAATTCAAGCGTCAAGTGTTTTCCTGTGATACATACAAGAATAAAAAAATAAATTTCAATGTGGATGAAAAAAAAGGATAAAATCAGTGAGTTTGGAATATATTAATTATACCAAATAAATGGAATGTAGCTCTTTTTTAAAATGTAATTCTTGCTGAAGATAAGCTCAGCTAAAAATTAAACAGCACATAAAGAAACCCAACTCGTCCAGAAGACAGAGACAATACACTCATGAAAATGGAGAACTTTGAGCCACAAAGTCAAATGTTTGAGTGAATAAGGGCTTAAAAATGCTTAAAATGTTCAGAGATAATGAAAAGAATGGCATGTAGAAAAAAAGATACGGATTTGAAAAAAATATAAAGAAAATGTTTGAAATCAAAGACAAATGATTAATAAAAACTCATAGGAGAGTTTTTTTTTTTTTAAAGTATCAGCAATTTGGAGTCTATACCTAAGGAAACCCATAGAAATAAGAGCCTGAAATATGGAAGAAAAGTTAAGAGACCTAGGACATAAAAAAAAAGCTTCAACGTGTATCTAATAGGAGTGCAGAAAGACAGACTAGAGAGAACAGGAGGACTTCAATCTGGCATAGAATTTTTCAGAATGTAAATGTGTGTGGAGGGGAAGATTCTTCAGTCTGAAATGAAACATCAAACAGATAAATAAAAGCAAATCTATACTTTGGATTAGGCAGAGGGGAGTGAAAGGAGGGGAAAGGGCATGTGGGTAGGAATGATAGTAGAATGAATCAGACACTATTACCCTGTGTATGTATATGATTGCACGACCCGTGTAACTCTACATCGTATACAACAAGATGAATGAGAAGTTATACTCCACTTATGTATGATGTGTCAAAATGCATTCTACTGTTATGTGTAGCTAATTAAATTGAACAAATTAAAAAAAAAGAAAAATGTAAGAAAGCAAATCTAGATGTAAACACAGTATTAAAATATATTAAAAAGTTATATCCGTGTATGTATGATATGTCAAAATACATTCTAGCGCCATGTATAACTAAAAAGAACAAATACAAAAATTTTAAAGCCATATTAAATAAAAGGAAAATCTAAAATGAGAAAAAATATATAGTACCATCAAAGAAATAATAACCTCACCAACAGCAAACTTCTAAATTGTAACAATCAAGGCCACTTTAATTATAATTTTAAAATGTTGAGGGAAAATAATTATTAATCTAGAATTCCATAGCCACAGATAAGTGAAGGTAAAATCTAGATATTTTCTGACTGAAAAATTGAATGAAAGAGCCAACCACTCTCAGATCGTCCCTGAAAGAACTCCCTGCCCATCCCCAAAATGTTCTTCATGTAGAAGGAAAATGTAGCTGACAAGGAGGTACACACCTGTAATCACAGTCACTCTGGAGGCTGAAACAGGAGGATTGAAAGTTATAGATAGGCTAGCCTGGGCAATTTAGGGAGACCCTCAGCAAGTTAATGGGGAGACCCTCTCAAAATAAAAAATAAAAAGGACTGGAGATGTATTTACTAGTAAAGCGCCCTGGGTTCAAGCTCCAGTACAAAATTAAAAAATAAGTTTATTAATTTAAAAGTTTTTTAAAGAAAGGAAAATGCACTTAGAAGAAAGGTGGGAGAATCAAGAAGCACCAGTGATAGAGGAAATCAGTTTCTTATATTGGTAAGTCTTCATGATTATTTTTTTAAAAAACAGATTAGGAGGAGTTTAAAAACAAGATGAATCTAAAATATATTTCAACAAAAACATAAAAAAAGGAAGAAGGGAAGTTTGGAGGGAAGCTGAATCTTCCCCTCATGAAGAGAGGGCAATGAATGATAGTTTAAGGAAAAAACATCCATCTAAAGAAGTCCTGATTGACCTAACCAGACTTAGGAAAGAAATAGGGAAGCCAAAGAAAAGTTTAGTTCTCCCGAGGAGAAAACAAAATAAAATGAAAGAACATACATTTACTAGTAATGACATTTGCCTAAATGGCTCAAAAACTTAGAGTTCATTAGAAAGAAAAAAGTAGCAACTTGTAGAACAAACTTACAATCTCGTTCTGTGTACATAATAATATTTTGAAATCCATATTCGTAAAATTTTTTTCAACAATCCAAAGCCAGGTCTCTGTTTTTTTAAGTGAACAGAAAGAATCTGCATAACATTCCTGACAGTGGTTACCTCTGGGGAGGGAGAGAGGAAGGAAAGGCAGTATTTGAGGGTAGTCCAAAGGACCTTATCTCTATGAATTTGTTTTAAGGAGAAAAAAAGTTCTTAAGCAAGAAAATAAAAGTAAGTATTGGCATTTGTTAGTGCCTAATAGATAATTAGAAGTTCTGCTTTCTGAAAGTCTTCTAAATAAGGGGGAAGAAAGAATACAAGTTCAGTGGAGCAGACCATGGGGATTGAAAGGAAGGGAGGGAAGCTGGGGAAAGGAAAAGTCGGTGGAGTGGATCTGACATGACTTCCCTGTGTACATACATGAGTACACCACAGTGGATCTTACCATCTAGTACATCCACAAGAAATTAATTAAAAAAAAAATAACTGGGCAAATGGCAGAAAGATCAATAGAGGGAAGGTAGCAAGGAGGTGGGGGGATGGAAGGTGAAGGAGATATACTGCGTCTGAACTAGGACATGATAAATTCCATGCTTTTATTATTATGTCAAAATGGATTCTATTGTCATTCATAACTAAAAAGAACCAATGAAAATGTCAAAAAAGAAAGTTCTCTAAATAAAAGACTAACAGATGAAATTATCTTCAGTACAATTATGCAGAAATCTATAAAAAAATCAAAGCTTATTTATGATGAAAAACTGGAAGGAAATATTTGAAAATAACACATTTATATTTTGGTGATGAGAAGTAGTGGTGATTTATTTCTTTCTACATTCTTCATTTCCAAATATGACAAAAATGGAAATGTAGAGAGAATGTAGAAACTTCTCTTTGTAATTAGCATCTCCTTATAAAATTATTTTCTAAACTCTGTATTTTCAGAAACAAAATTTAATTTCTGAATCTTGCATATTCTAAAATATAGTAGTATACATTAAGTCGAAATAGAAATTAATATTATTATTATAATTATTGTTATTATTGCAGTGCTGGGATTGAACCCCATGCCTTGTGCATGGCAGGTAAGTGCTCTACCACTGAGCTACATCCCCATCCCTATTTTATTTTTTTTCTTTTTGAGAAGGGTCTTACTAAGTTGTTCAGGCTCACCCCTCAAGCTTGCAATCCTCGTGCCTCAGTCTCCCAAGTAGCTGGGATGACAGCCATGCACTGCCATGCCCGATTTACAGACAATATTTTTAGATTTTGTCAAAGCTATTTTGGTTATCTTGGTGAATCAAAGAAGCAGGATTTGTTTTCTGCTCAAGGCCATTACCTTCACAGGAAGAAAGGTCTCTCCAAAGTCCCAGAAAGAATAACTTGCATTACCAGCAGCCTCTAGAGTATGTACTCTTGATCAGAAGAGTTATCAGTAATTAATTACCAAGCTTGGTAATTAAAAATAACAAGTCCCAAAATTTCAGGGTGATACATCTTATACAAATAATTTCTAGTTCTTTAACTCAACACAAGGAAATTACTAGCCTTGCATTTAAATTCAAAACACAATGAAAATTATTTGATACATCATCTTTGCAGAGTAGAAGTGACACAGTCCGAGACTCAAGAAGTAGTTAGGGTCTACGTCTTTCTGAAAGAATAACTAGGATTTGAATCAATCAGAAGTTCCATTTTACTAAAGGTTTTTTGGGAACAAACTAGACACTAAAGTATGTTTTTAAAAACTGATGTGCAACTCCAAGTCAAATAAAATAGTTTGTGAGTGTTTTGAATGATTCAACATCTGATTAAAGAGATTTGGACAGGCTAGATGCATCAATGGGGTTACCTATGCTTCACTACTGTAGGTTAAGAGCTGAGAATTGGAACCCCATCTTACAAAGTCATCAAGCAGGACTTGGAGTGAATGAGCCCCCAAGCAGTTTCCTCCAGCTGTCAGCTGCTTTGTCTGCTTGCCCCAAAGCCATTAAAATATCACCATTCTCTACAAATACTATGACACAAAAAGGTTAGAAAACACAGAGTAACCAGAGGTCCTTGGAAAAAATAGCTGATTTCAAGAATAGAGAAGGACGTATCCAAGATAAGCCCAGAGCGTCCTTTTATACCAGACAGCAAAGAAGCTCCCGGGGCTATGTCAAAAAGACCAGGAGCAAACTTGAAGGACCTACCTCTGGCCAAAATATAGGATGCTTGAGTCTCATTAAAAACAAGAGATTTGAAAAAAAAAACTAAAATACAGTGTGTTTAAATCTATCATGATAAATAGCATCATAATGGTACTTAACGGACAAAAGCAAGAACAAAATAATAATAAACTTTGTTCTGTTTTGAAAATGTTAGGTAGTTAATTTTTTAAAGTGGTGAATAAAATGAATCAAGCATTTATCCTCCTTACCTACATACACCACATCCCAGAGTAAACAAATGTACTATGAGGCAGGGATTCTTTTTATACAAAATATTCCAGTCCACAGATGGTGTGATTCTACTTTGTGTACAACCAGAAAAACAATAGCTATACTCCATTTGTGCTCAATGAATCAATAAGCAAATAAAAAAAAATATTCCAGTCAATACATGAAAAGAAACTAACAGAATTGAGGTGTCAACATTTCTTGCATCTGCTAATAAATCAATGTATCTAGGCATGATTATTAGTTATGTTAGCATCATAAGAGCAGCAACCAGGCAGCTTGTGCTTTCTGATGACCTACACAACACCACTAGTATTCTAGCCAAAGTAATTGAACCTGAACCTAACCGACCTTCTAATCCTAACATCCAATTTACAAGATATTTAGGAATAAAGGCATATGTTGCAATGACTGAAATCCAGCCTGAGAGAAACTACAGGACAAATGTGATAGAGGAAAAAAAAAAAAAAAAAGAGGAATAAAGGCAGGCAAGGGATCCCTACAGGCTAAAAGAAATTTAAGAAATGTACTAGTTGCAAGTAATGGAGTTGAGTTCAATCTCAATCTGAATGAACAATTTTTAAATGTTTTTGGGAAGTGTTAAAGTAAGCCACACTATGATTTCAAAATCCACAGTGGGGTAAGGTCCACTGAATACTACAACTCAAATAATCATATTATACATTTTAAATGGAAGGCATTTCAACAGTGCTATACATTGTCCCTGGATTACCAGAATTTGCTTATCTACAACTCTGAGGTACTGACAAAATTCTTCCCTATAGTTTACTCATTGATAAGTCAGACTCTCCTAAGGCTAAGGCTGAGAATATATGCTGCAAAGCTCTGTTGTCCAGCAAAACCTTTATTTATGGAAGTTATGCTGACAAGTTTTCCTTACCCCCAGGCTGCCCTGGAGGTTTGGACCTTTACCAGGTGCACATCCATCATTGGTATTCATGACAGAATGGCTTTGGAAAAGTGGTAAGTTTAACAGATTCTGTCTTTTGATTGAGGCATGATTATTGTCCATTATTAGGCCTAAAAATACACCTTGACAGTGAATTCAAGCAGTGACTCTTTGGACTGATGGCATATGTTTAAAATCAGAACAGAAATTGCACTTGACTTATTCCAATTCTGTTTGGTTGGGGGCTCGGTAATTTTACCTGTTATTTGTTCTGGAATCCTTATTAAAGTTTTGATCCTCTTGTCTTTTCAGATACTAACTCTTTAAGTATTCTTTATGACAGGAGAAATGAAAGCTCTGGGTTCCTGCAGCTTACCTTTTCAAAGACGGGGAAGTAACGGGTTTTAGCTTTCTTCACAATTTCAGCACGTTTCTCCTCTTTCTCTCTGGGGGGTTGGAATGCCGCAGTCATGATCATTGCCATCAAGTCCAGGATGCCATCAGTGTACATGTCAATCCTGATAAAACAGATAACATGGTTTCCTGGTCTAACACTCCATGGTATATTAAATAATCATTGGAGCAAATGAGTTTTGATTCTCCCCCTTAAGCTCCATTCTCATAAATGATTTTGGGTACCAGATGTAAACAAAAATAACCAACACAATTTTGGCACCAGTATGAAAACACAAATAACTGGGAATGGAAGCAGACCTCAAACCTATCAGCAAGTTTCTTTTATTCTGCAGTGTAACCAATCAATCAATCAGGCCCTGGGGGCCGGGGGCTCCTTTTCTAGATAGGAAAATGGCTGCCAGTTACAGAATAAGTCTGAGATTTATAGGTTACAATGAGGGTGAATTAATTATTGGAGACTGAGAGAGAATGTGTTGGTTTGGGCTGTCAGGAAAAAGTTGTATAAAACCTGAACCTCATTGTCACTGGAAAAAGCTCAGAACTCCATGTTCACTGCTTATCCTCTTCCTCTGGGAACCATTGTTACCCAGAGCTTCACTGTTTGCTTTTCTCTTTCCAGGACTCATTGGCAATGGGAAAGGATAAAGTCCAGGACCCAGTGTTTCAGTATCCCCTCCTTTCTTTAGGACCCATTGTGGTTGGGAAGGGATGAATGTTTGCTTATGGTGGAGATGCTGGGGACTAACCCAGAAAGGGAAGAAAGTTTGCTTTATTTCCCCAGTAGGGGGCACTGTTATTGGGAAAGGATTTACTGGAAGAAGGATTGCCTTTCTCCTCTCTCTTCCTTGGGTCAGACAGTTTTGAGGGTTGTCATTTCCCTATCCTGGTGGTTGTCATTTTCCATATCCTTCACCAAATCCAGCCAAGTAATATGGTAGGGACTTTGGAAATGTTTATTGAATACAAGGATGTATGAAAGAATTAGTGAAATTGATTAAATTACATTTTTATGTACACATAAATATTGGCACAATAAAGTCTATTATTCTGTATAAATAATATGCACCAATTAAAAAAACAGAATTGAAAGATGTCTTTAAATTGAAATCTACTATTAGCAAATGCTTGGACTTCATGGTTTTAAAAACTCATAAGATTATCAAAGGTAAAAAACTTTTAAGACCAGAACTTTCTCACCAATTTAGAGCATATAGGTTACTTAACAGGTCTTTCACTGATCTGGCAACTGAGAAACCGAGCCAGGTCACACAAACAGCTCAGTTTTCATTCCATTTAAACTTTTCTTTTAATTGAAAAGCACTTTTTAAAAAGACATTTTTAAAAATTAATAAAGGAAAAAAGAACTAATAAAGGTAGATGTATCACAATTATTTACTAGCCAACTGGTGCATTTGGTTACTGTGGTAGTGCATTTGCTCTACTGATGGTCTTTGAATCCCCCATTATGTGGTAAGTGTTCAAAAAATTTAGTCTTATGATTTTCTGTAGTCCGTGTTTGTTTTTAACAGCACACCAAAGAATAATGAACTTTTACTGCCCTATCTGAATTACAAATCATTTTTCTTCCAGGTTAGATTGTTACCTGACCCACTTGCCTGTCTATAATTGTCTATGTCTAATCTAAAGAAATAATATCAATGATGCTGTCTGTAGTTAAGGACACACATCTTAAGGGAAAGAAAACAATAAAATATATACATCATAACAGTGAGAAACGAACTGCTTTTGCATATTAATGCTCATTTACATGGTTACAAAAGGCCTCATTCACGCACTGTTTGGCATTGCTCCCTGGGTCTTGTACCTTTGGAATTGCAGGCTGCAGTGACAATCCTGTCTTAAACAGGATGGGAAAGCTGGGTGGGCTTTTGCTTTTTATGGACTTTGCTCTTTTCTGTTGTGCACTTGCTCTCCTTTTCCTAACCAACTGACTGTGGCTTTGTTTGAGCTTGCCTTCTCTGTGTATTGACCATCCTGCCCTGTCCACATTTATGGTGATGAGATTCTAGAGACCAAAGAAAAGGCTGCTTGGCCCAAAATCCAGATAAAGTTTTATAGTTAAAAGTCTTTGTTTGTCTTAAATCCACTTATTCACCATGAAACTCTTCTCTGGGGTGATAATCCAATCAAACTTCAGTCAGAGCTAACACAGTGGACAGCAGAGTAGATGCTTATGTTATATAGATGGGGGGACAGGCAGGGAATGGAAGCAATCCAACCACTAAGATGACCCATACACAAGTGAGCAAAAATAAATGCTTATTGCTTTAAGTTGCTGTGTTTCACCTTCTTCTTTATATTGAAGCATCAGGGATTGAACACAGAGCCTCATGCATGCTAGGCAAAACACTACCCCTGAGTTAAACCCCCAGCCCTAAATCACTGTGTTTCAAGATGATATGTTACACAGCGTTATTTATGATCAATAGATCATTGACACAATGCTCAATATTTATTTGCCAAATCACCACCTTCATGTAGAATCTTTTACCGTCATCTTCTGAGTACATATTTTGCTAGGAGAGAATATGAGAATGCTACACGCAGACCACTATGAAATACACACACAAAAAAAGGCAGACATGGGGTATTTGTTTAGAATTCTGCACAGGGCATGCCAGGTCTAGCACAGCATCTCCTCTTTGTCCCCCTTGCTTTCTTCTTCCATTCCAGGCTGAAAGCTACACTCGAACTAGATCTCAGTTGGTGCAGAACTACAGAAGCTTGAACAAAAGTCAAGTATGGGGCTGGGGTTGTAGCTCAGTGGTAGAGCGCTTGTCTCACAAGTGTGAGGCACTGAGTTTGACTCTCAGCATCACATTGAAATAAACAAATGATGTAAAGGTATTGTGCCCATCAACAACCTAATTTTTTTTTTTTTTAATTAAGTACAGGAATGAGCAGTATGGTACCTGAGTCTCTCCTTCAGGTCTTTCCCGTACAAGTTGTACTTGGCAGCAAGATAGCTGAGGATGGCTCTAGTCTGCGTTAGCATCATTCCATCAATTTCAACCAAAGGTACTTGTTCAAAAAGCAGGCATCCATCTGTAGTTTGAGCAAAGAAAGGGTAAGATATTCTTTGACCCAGGATAGTCCACTGAATGAGTGTTGGTTTTCTGCCCCAGTGATAAATTATAGATCCCAGTAATTGAGGAAATGCCTACTGGGTTGCTTCAGTAGCAATACTGTCTATCTAGCAGGCTTTTGAAAAGATACAATGAGATGTGTAAAAGACAAAATTTAAAATTCGTTTGATTGTATTTTTGTGTGTTGGTCAATCTTGATTTTTAAAGACTTTCCACATTAACTATGTCAGAATATAAGGTTTCTGGTTCTAAACATTTGGGCTGAATAAATCTGTGGTGAGGTTTGTTAAAAATGTCCTACCACTCCTCAGATATTCTGACTCAGGGATGGAGTCTGGGATTTGCATTCTTTCAAAATATTCTTTCAAAGTCTCATGCTAGGCATCCACAGCAGCATAATGAACGTGACACCAAGAACCCAGTCACACCTGGGTTCAATGTCAGTTTAGCCCCCTTCAGTCACATGACTTGAGACAAATTACTTATCTAAACTTGAGATTCCTGTCTCTAAAATAGCAATAGTGTCTATCTAAAAGGATTTTGAAAAGATAAAATGAGATATGTAAAGGACAAATACTGCCAATAATTCTCTTTTAAGTAGGTACCTGCCTACATACATAAGCCAAGCACTGCTTGATAATAAGAATATAGTCTGAGAACTGCACTATTAGGCTGGTTTATCATGATTTGAACATCATAGAGCTTACTTGCACAAACTAAGATGGCTATGATATCACTAGGCAATATAATCTTATGGAACCACCATCATATCTATGGTCCATTGTCGACCAAAACATCATTGTGCAGCACATGGCTACAATGCATTTGGGATATATTCTAAATGGTGCTCTTTTCATGGAGTCTTGAAGAAATGAATAGCTTTTAATTTCTACAACATCTGCACATCATTGTAAGAAACATTATCTAAATGGGAACCAGATTTCACTAGTGCATTGGCAAAGGCCACAGTTGAATCCCCCAACTTCTAATGATGTTCCTACAAGATTCAATGGGAGGCAGTAGAAGACCATGGAAAGAATACCTTCTCAAGAATCAGTGACAGCTTCTGAGAGTCAGCGTCCATACCTAGATGAGTTGGGCAAATCTTTGACTTCTCTGAGCCTATTTTTGAATCTGTAACTATCTGTCTTGCCCTCTCTCCCAGTTTCTTTGAGTAGGAATAAGATAACACTTTGGAAGTATCAGTACTATTGTTAATGGGGAAGATACAAAACCTCCATTATCTGAAGGTGTTCCCACATTTGTTCAATATTGAATGAGCCCTAATAGCTGAGCATGTGCTACTACTTGTGGGTGGTTACACACATTAATTACCAAGGATGCCTGCCTATAGGAATTGACGATCTGAGACTGATTTTTAAAAATCTCAGGTTAAGAGAGCAGGAAAGGGTCTTTGATATCTCTTAGCTTAATTCCCTCATTTTATAGAAGACTGCAGATACCAAGGGATGTGAATGTGATTTGCCCAAATTCATACAGTCCATGGACGGCGAGGCCAGCAGTAGTGGACCTTCTGACTCTTGTCTGGTGCTCTCTGCTGTGCCTCTACTTCCTGCTCACAAACAGCAGGAATGCCCACGGGGATGTTCCCAGTGCAATAGCATCACCACAGACTCAGGAAGGACTGGAGTATTTCAGAGGCTGAGCTCTTTCTGCCAGAATGTTCATGGAGGGGTATGTGGAGCTAGTCACTTCTTATGCATGTATTTAGCCTATACTTGTATCAGGGACTGTCCTTGCTTGGAGTGGAATAAAGCAGAAATAAAGAGGAATAACAGATAATCCTGAACAAGAATTAGGGAAAGGATAACCAGACCTTCCCCCACTTCACTAAGATTTGTTGGTACACTGTACCAGATTATTTTTATTTTATGATGAAGAGACAGAGTGGTAGAGAAGTTAAAAGTCTTGCCCAGAGTCATACAGCTTATCAGTGACAGTCTGTTAACTACTAGTTGAATGGCCTTCTTAAAAATAATTTGTATAAATATCATGATTGTTCATCAGCAACAGTGGGAACGCTTGCTTGTGTTTCCTTTGATAAGGACAATAACATTGTGTCTGTTAGAAACTTAACACATACTATTAAAATGCTAGACTTTTCTCCCAGTGTGGTAAATTTTCCTGGGGAATTGTAATAATTAAGGTCTTTTTCTTTGGTCAATATTTAATAAAAAAAAAATTGAATGTTTTCCACAGTCTCAAGTTCTACATTGTGGATCGTCTATTAAGGTCTGATAAAAAAAAAATTACTGTTAATCTGTTAAAACCACTGAGAAAAAAGTAAGTGAACCATGAGAAGTAGAGAATACTCCCTCAAAGCTTCCTCCCTTCCTCCCCTCGGATCTGCTGGATCAGCATTTAAGAATTCTCAAAGCACGCTTCAGTGGGAGGGGATTACTGAGCATTCAGCACTGGTGAGTCCATGTTTAGTTGAGGTTCCCACCATAACCTCCCTGATGAGTATTTGTGAAGGCTAAGGAGCTGAAGTAGATAAGGCATCTAGCGGTGCACCAGGGATGCAGGAACGTATTAATCAATGTTAGCAGGCATGCCATGGCTTATCTTTTCTCATGGTTGTCGTTTTTCAGCTCTGTGTTTTACATCAGAATGCAGGTTTCCAAAAACAAGTTTCCATTTCTTCTAATAATACTGAATAAACCTAGACTCACCTTTCTTCAACTTCTCATAATGTTCTCTTGTTTCAATAAATTCTTCTTCAAACTAGACAAAGAACAGAGAGACATTATTATAACTTTAAGGTCCAAGAGAGTGACAGAGGGAAATTCTAATAATAGAAAATACCCAACCGCTTTCAGAATTAAATTCCAAAAGGAACCACAAAGCTACCAGAGCTGAAAAGTGAGACACTCTGTGGGTACAAATGAGCTTAAAACAGATGGGACTAGCAGTCCTTTTGGGTTTCTGCCTACTTCAAGGGTATCCCAAGCCCCTGTTGTTCTGTCTCCTCCCTTATTTCACCTAGTTCTTCCCTCTCTCCAAACTCTTTTTTCCAGCTCCCCCAATGATGTCTCCTCTTCCCTTTCCTCTCTTTTTTTTCTCTCTTCTCCTCTTCTGTTATTCTTACTCCACATTAGGATGAGTAAATTTCTCTTTGATGATCATGTATTCACAGAAAGAGACCCAAAGATCCTCAGGTGAGGTTATCATAATTTATCAATGAAGTTTCTAAAGCCTTTGTGGGAGTGATTTTTTGGTTTGCCACATCTTGAATGGGGTTAGGGTCAGGTGAGTAGTGCAGGGGAGACGTTCCTAAAGTGAAAAGATGATAACAAGAGAGGAATGAGCCCTGGTTTCAGAGGAGATGCTATTCAAAGAGGGAAAAGAAGTCTATACTTGCACAACACAAAACAATTCCCAGATACTTAAGAAAATTCAGTCGGAAGGGAATTCAGCATAAAGGGATGGTCCCATGGGCAGACCTTAGCTGGGTCTAAGGTTCCAGCTTAAGTATTACACGACCAAGGTGCTGTGGTTGGACAGAAATGACCCCCCAAAATCAGCTGGTCCCAATGCAGAAGATGAATCAGATGTGAATCTCCTTTCTCTCCTTAATCTCAAGCTCCACCAAGATCCCTTCATCCCTATGAAGCTTCCAGAACACTCCCAGACTCCCAACTCTTTTCCTACCCCCTATTCCTCCTTCATGTCTTAAAAGGAAGGGGAAAGGGGAAGAATAGATATAGCCTAATGGCACAGCCTTGAATTTTGAAGGGGAAAGGAGGACTATTCTATCCTACCCAGTTACCTTCCTTCCTCTTCCCAATCAGGAACCAACCTCCACTCCAGCTGCTGCCAGCAGCCAGCGAATCGACTCCATCTTGCCCCGGCCACAAAAGTAGTAGAGCTTGGGTTTGGCTGCCATGACTCCTGGCTCAGAGTTTCCTAAAGGGCAAAATTTAAAAAGGAATAATACATTTAAAGAACTAACTCACACACATCATATGTTATGTCTTCATTTATAGCAATGTTAAAGCAGGTAAAACAAAACTACTCTTTAGAGACTCATACATAGGATGTAAAACTATGAGAAAAAGCAAGAAAATAAAGATCACAGAAGCAGGATAGCAGTTACCTTCTATGAAGAGAAGAAGGTTGCAACAGGGGAGGGACAGTTGAGATTCTATGATGCCAATGATGTTCTACTTCTTGAGCAGAATTAGTAGCCTTTATAATTAGTCATTAAATTGTACATAAGATACTCTATAAGTGATCTAGGTCAAAATTTTAGAAAGAGCAAACTATACATATCAAGGCATGGAGGATTTCTGTAGATTTGAAAGATGGTCTCTGATTTTTGTTGAAAGGTACTAGGAGTTAATACAATGGTTTCATGAATGACTATAAAAGAAAACCTTTTCTAACAGCAACAAGGAGGCAGGCTGTTTGGATTGAAGCATTCTGTTGGATCTGGGGACTGTTTGGCTGCTGTCACAAGGCTTCCTGGAGCACAGAGACAAGTATAGTTGTAGGCCTAGACAGCACCTGGATTCAGGTTCAGTATCCCTGGTCACCCACAAGCCAAGTGATCTTAGATCTTACTCACTTAACCTCTGTCTGCCTCCATGTCTTCACTTGTCATTGGGAAAAATCCCTTGGCTTGATCTGCAGTCTTCCAAGAGAGTCGGTAATGCCCATGTATCTAGTAGCATTTCTACCTCATGACTGTTGTTAGTGACTGTGCCTATCTCACAGGATTATTCCAATGATCATATGAGATAAAATAAGGAATTCTGAAAAGACTAAAGCTCTGGGTACACATAGAGGATTGTTTCTTGGGTCTCCTTTTCTCACCTTTGACCTTCCTACCCTATATACAACAATGTACACGTCATTTAAAGGAATACCAAGATACCAACTTCTGACACAGCGCCTGTGGTACTTGGCTCAGAGGTTGCTCAGGAGGCATTGGGGAGCACAGATAAGGAGAGGATGTGCTGTCCTGGCTGCCAAGAGAGCACTTCCCATGGTCCCCAGCCCAGAAAACAGCCAAATGGCAAATATCATACTCTCGCTGGCATTCAATTTGAGGAAAGAAACCGCACAAATGACTCAAGAAAGTCAAAATCTGTAATATCAGTAACGTCATTAATGATAAGAAAGTTAACAATTAAACTCATAATCCTATGAGAGCAAAGTCCATCAGGTTCACAGAATCTTGCAGGTGTTTGGAAGCCATTCTTTCTCAAGGCTGTCTTGCTCCTTTCATGTTAAATTTACTTACAGCTTAACTCTTAGAGAAGTTTAATTCCTTTCTTGTCCCAGGGCACTATCTACATTGGGTTGCTGTCAAGATTCAGTCCTTTTAAATTGCCTCTTTAGCTATAGCACATTGAATATTTCAGGAGTTTCTTAAAAATCTACCATTTAAATGTCTTTGGAGACACTAAGAAAAAAAAAAAAAGGCACTTTGTTAACCAGAATTCCCTGATTAGAGAAACCATGTTTAGGTTGAGTAACTTGCCTACAAACCATGAAATGAACTGTACAACACAGTGAATGTGGAGAGCAAATGAGAAGAGGAAAGAAGGGAGCCTGTGTCCTCTCCTGGACCTCTCCTCAACCAGAGAACTTCTGAATCCTCTGATCCCCTCCAGTGTCAACATGGAATGGTGAAGGAGCAACCTCATTCTTAATAAACAATGTATTGTGTGCTTCAAAATTGCTAGAATAGATTTTCAATCTCACCACAAAAAAATGATAAATTAGACGGTAGGTGGGTAAAATTGATTTAATCTTTCTATAATGAATACAGAGTTGAAAACATCACATTGTATTCAATTAATATACACATTATTATTTGTCAATTAAAAAATAAATTTAAAAAGTTTTTGAATGAAAACAAGGAGGAGGGCACAGGACAAACACACACAGGGCTTCCAACCCTGGAAATGTTAGCCTTGGAAATGGATCAAGCCAGCCACCGCCAGATCATAGGTCCACCGTCCTTTCAATGCATAGAGCTCCAACTATTTTGACTACTCTGCACCTACTCTGAGAGATGGAGATAGAACTGTAAATCTAGATGAGGTGGATCTGGTTATTGCTGTGGTCTGTCTTCCCGAAACACTTCACTAGACCAAATTGTGTTTGAAACACATCCTAGAGTTAAAAAAAAAAAAAAAAAAAAAAAAAAAAAAAAAAGTGAAAGGCCCAGGAAAGACTGCTAAAACTAAAACCTTTTAACATAGTGATTCTGTTCTACTCTCCCAGTTATCCAAGCTGAATATTATCCTTTGGTTTATCCTGCAGATCCAGATAATGTCATTTCTGGTAGCTTCCCGAAGGCTGTTTTTAAGCAGTGATCACTTAAAAGACAGGGTAGCTGGTCATTCTCCTGTCTAATCATTCTTTTAGTGATTTGAAACCCAAAGAGATTAAACTCTGTACTCTTGCTTGCCCCAGGAAGATTGGTACCTGCTGTACCACTGTGTGCCATGCCTTGCAGGCTCCAAATGTCATATTTGGCCCAGAGACCTGGTCAAGAGGAGACTGTAATGACTGCGTAGGGTGCCAGTGATGGTGAAATCTCAGACCAAAGGAGAGGCAGCAAAATGCCACAATGAAGCTGGCTTCTTGCTGGCATTCCAGAATTGACACTCAAAGGAATGCAGAAAGATCAACCCTCAGAGGTGCAGGAAGAAACCAGTGGGGAGCTGGCTGACGAGTGGACGTGAGTCTGAATACCACGCATGGATCTACTGTTTTCCTTTGGGAGAGATGGAGTCACCAGACAAGAAGGGAAACCTCTATGTGTTGAGATAAAACCTCCTGGGTGTGGATTGATAGCCATCCTTCTGGCCTTCCAACGGAAGGCAGAGTGAGAAACAGAGGGCTCAGGTGTGGATCTGCTTCCTTCACTGGTTCCCCTGGCAACATCACTCAGTTATATCCAGTGAACATAAGTGGGTGTTAATAGCCCATCCTTTCTTTTTTTTCCAAATTTTTATTGGTTCCTTATGTCAAACATAATGGTGGGATTTGTTATTACATATTTGTACATGCACACAATATAGTGATATAATTTGGCCAATATCATTCTATGCCCCCCATTCAATGGCAGGAGTCTTTGGGCTCTTGAGACCTGAGTCTTCACTGTTGCGAGGCTAACTTATCCCACCTTTCCAAACCTCAATCTCCTAATCTATAACATGAGTGTGGTGGTTATACTGCTCTCCTTGGAAGGTTATCATGAGGACTGGGGATTAAATAAAGTAAAAGATAAAATATATTCCCAGTATCTTATCAGGTATAGTCCCTATGCTTCTTTGAAAGAATCAGAAACCAATTTAGTGTTTTTTAAAGTTCCTTTTGCAAAGATTGGATTGTCTGTTTTATATGTCCTTTATAAAGGTTTGTTGCAAATGCAATGGGTATGTCATAAAAGGAAAAAACTTGCAAATTTGATTCAATGTTATAATATAAAATATTAAAAAATAAAATCCAGTGTGGCTTTTGCTTTCGTGTTGTGATGTTTTAGCTTAATTAGAGCATTTTTGTGGTCTGCTGGTCTATGAGAATGTGCTTTGGAATTTCATGCAACAGCTTTGTGTCAGCATGGTTTCTCATTTCTGTCTGCTCTTTCCACTTTTCAGGCATATAGGAGATTCAGGGATGAAGCATTAGAGGACAGGCTATTAATAACCAGTAACTCAAATGATAACCATCACCACTTATTGTAAAAGTGCCAGCAAATGTTTGTTGCTCCATAATTAGCTCACTCTGGCCAGTCTCCATTACCAGCCTCTCAGCCTGGGCCTAGTAGTGTTCTACATTAGTCTCTCAGAACACAGGATGGATGGATGAGGTATCAAAAAAGTTTTCTGAGGACATTAATCTTTATCTGAACCTTTCCCAGGAGGAGTTGTTCCTTCTAAAACAATGCTAAGCCCAGAGAAGGGTCCTTACCTCTCATACTTTCACGCCCAGTCAAGATCCCTGGATTCTACATTGCATAATTATAAGGAAGTGGCAAGCTCCTAGGAGGCAGGGGTCATATCGCATTTCATCCCCTATGGAACCAGCCCAGTATTATCCCAGACACAGTGGATGAATAGCATATATTGTTGGCACTGTCAATGTGCCATTTGGAGTTACCAGTTTCTAAACCTGAGGAGACTCCTTTGTTCAATATTTCATTTTTTCTTTTAACCTCGAATATTTATTGAGCTCCTACTATGGTTCCTTACTAGGTGGTATGGTTTAGATGCGAAGGGTCCCCCAAAACCTCATGTGTGAGATAATGCAAGAAGGGGTTTAGAAGAGAAATGATTGGGTTATGAGGCCCTTAACCCAATCCTGATGAGGATTAACTGAATGGTGACTGAAGGTGGGTAGGGTGTGGCAGAACGAGGTGGGCATTGGGAATGTAGCTTTGGGCTATGTATTTTTGTATTGACGGAGGGGAGTCTCTCTCTGCTTCCTGATCATCACATGAGCTGCTTCCCTCTGACACACTCTTCCACCAAGATGCCCAGCCTCACCTCAAACTGGCTATCTGTGGACTGAGACCTCTGAAACCAGGAGCTCCCAAATAAACTTCTCTCCTCTAAAATTGTTCTGGTCATAGAACTATTAGTCACAGCAGTGAAAAAGCTGACAAAACACTAGGTGAGGAACTCTAGGTACACAAAGATTAATAAAGTGTACTTCCTGACATCAAAAATATTCATCCTACTGCTAGGCAAGTCAAAATGAAATAAGTGTTTAGTAAAAACACAACATGGGGCTGGAGGTGTAGCTCAGTGGTGGGGCACTTGCCTAGCATGAGAAGGCTTTGTGCTCCATCTCCAGCCAAAGGGGAGAAAAAAAGTGCAGTATGGTATTACAGGAATTGAACAGAGTGAGTATAAGTATCAATTTGTCTGGCTCCCACCCCTTCCTGTTTTAAAGCATAGGTCCTCTAATCCTTTTCTCTTGACTGAACAAAGATTAAGAAAAATCACAGGTTGGTAATTGTTGGTAATGCAGAAGACCAAGTTTGCTTATGCTTCAAAAACATAGACCCAATTATCTCATTGTTCAAAAGTCCATAGTCAGAATGTGAATAAAAAAAACAGGTGCAATGGAAATATTAATTCCAGCTCTAGGAAATGAAGGAAACAAAGGAGCAGGACTTTCTGAATTTCACCCAAATGCCAATACCCTGAGAATTCTATTGCTGGAGAAAGCGGAACCTGAACAGTCAAGCTAGGCATAAACCCATGCCCATTTCTTCAATTCTGATTTTTTTTGCCTCAGCTCTTGGTCAACAGGTATGTTCTGAATCAACAATACTGGATTACCAGGTAGGCTTCTTACATGGGTCTTATGACATTGGAGTCAACCCCATCCTTCAGGGCTCAAAACTCCACCTACCTGTAGCTTCACTTGAGGTACAGTGGGAAGCACTCCTCCACCCCTAGAGCCCCAGGTACACATCTCAGGTGGGCTAAGAAGAAGGCAGTGATGGCAACATGGCAACCTTTGGCTGGGTGGAGTATGATCCTTTGATTAACAACAACAACAACAAAAGGACCAAAAGCTTTTAGAAAATGTGGAAGAACCATTTCTCCTAACATATTAATCTGATTGAGGCCCTGGGTACCAGGTCAAATCTCAGCTCTACCACTGTGTTAAGCAAGTTTCTCAACCTCTATGAGCCTCAGTTTTTCTCACTTGTGCAGCAAGGTTAATTTGTTTGGTTAGGTATGAGGCTGAAATATGATAATATGTACAACCTGCAGAACATAATCAGGACCTAAAATGTGACCCCTCATCCACAGATTAGAGCAACTTTCCAAGTGAGAAAAGAAGTCCAATTTGCTTTTGTTAGAAATGGACAGCATTCTCTAGAAGTATCATTTTGGACCAGCAGTAGCAGCTTCTGGGAGCCTGGTAGAAGTGCAGAATCTCAGTCCCTGGTCCAGGCCAGTGAATCAGAGTCTGCACGTTGAACAAGATCCCCAGGTCACTCACAGGCATGCCAAAGCAAAGTTCAAGAAATTAAGCCTACAATGAAAAGTTAACCAATCTCTCCTTGGGGCTCAGTGTGTGGTGTTAGAGTGTTCTTCAGGAACACTGGGCAGGTGTGTATGGAAGGACCTGATGTTTTAAAAGTATTATGAAAAAAAACGGTGAAGTGCTGGAGTTGTAGGTGACTGAGGATTAGGAGAAGGAATTTGGGAAAATAATAAGTAAATTTCCCATGTCAAATTGTTGACCTTCTTTCAAGAGTGGAATTCCTGGAATTCAAAGTTCCCATTCAATACCCAAATTCAAGAAAATACCAGATGTGTGGGATCCAGGCCTGACGCAAGGTCAGAAAGAGATGTTAGTTTCCTCAACTATGAAATGAGGGATTGATCTGGAATCAGATCATCTCTTTAGTTTCTTCCAGTTTTAAGAAGCTTTCCAATCTCTTTTCTCTTTCTGTGCCCTTATTCTTTGTCCCATGCTCCCATCTGCAGAACAAACATCTTGAGAAGGCAGGTAATTCCTTTGGGGTGAAATTTTACTGACAATATTAACAGTCATTCTGGATAATTTAGACAAAACATGTTTTTCTCAATTACCTGAATAGGTAAAAGCAGGCTGGATAATAAAATTTATAAGGGGTCAACTTGAGATATTGCCAGCTCTAAATGAATAATGCATTGGAGAAAGAATATTTTAAAATTGAAAGATAGTAGTATCAACAATACCACCAAGACTTTTGGTATAGCTTGAATAGAGCTTTATTATAGCTTCCATTAAGTTTTAGGTATTATGAACTATTTTATTTTTCTAACATATGACTTATTTTAAAAGATTTAAAAGTTGGATTTGACATGGCACCAGTCAATATGGTCTGCTACATAAAACTCAAGTATTGATATGACATCTTTACTATGGAACTAACCATACAGTATTACTGTGGGGAGAGGGTTATCGTATATGTAGTATGGTGATTGAGGAGGTAGATTTATCCCAACCTCATATACTGTCTTCTCCTGATATTTAATTTTCAGAAACTAAATTTCCTATTAATTAGGGTCTAATAGATTGAGTTACATTCTCCAGACTCCCAAGGGATTGACTTATTTCTTCAAGGCCTACAAATTTGCTTAGATGAGTCAAGCAAGAGACTTTTTTCTACCCAGCTTCTTAACACTGCCTAAATAAAGTGTGCCATCATATGAACCATTACTGTTTAAAAGATTGGGACAAGTCTGAGAAAATTTGTGTCAGAGTTTGACTCAAAGAACCCCTGCTTCTCAACTCAGCATAGCTCCCTGGGCATTCAGGACACTGGAAGAAGACCCCACGTGGGCTCATCTGGATTAAATCTAACCATACATGGAGTAGACACTTAGATGCAGGAAGACTTAGTTTACCCATTAGACCCTATGACACAATGTGGCTGGTACCTATATTCTTTTCCACTGGGTATAAACACATCTGAGATTTGGTTAGGAAGGAAAAAAATGTAATGATTCTCAAATTAGTACATGTTTTCAAATTCTACTAAGTATGTTATGTAACCAATAACCTGAAATACCACTTAACTCATACATACTTGCTACAGGAGTCCTAGATCAGAGGCCCAACTCTGGAGCTCCAAACAAATTAGGTCCAGTTGCTGGCCCCAAAAACCAAATGGTGAAGAACAGGAAAGGAACATTAATCAAATGGCCATAATGGGAAGGCAAAGTGAGATCCAGATCTCAGTCCTGTCTTTGGGGTGCTAACATAAGCTTGAAATTTAAGTAGAGGAAGAACTGAGGCAGCGGGTGAGAGGTATGCATAATTAAGAGTCTTGGTCAAACTGCTCTGGTTGATCATCATCTCAGTTCTGGTTCTGCAGGGTGACTGCAGAGAGGTTCTTAACTGAGGGAACAAAATCCATGTGCTGCTGCTCTGGATGTTTATCAATTAGACCTGTGTTCCTGGATGGGGGAAATTCTGTTCTCATGAGATGATTGCTCCTGCTTAGGGAGGCAGTCTCATGGGATGAACTGTTTAGAAGGACCCCTATTCCTGAAAGAGTTAGGACGATGATGTGATATTGAGATGCCATTCCAGGGATCTAAAAATAGGATGTTGTAAAAGCTGGCTGTTGAATGTCCCTGAAAATATCTTTTTTACTCTTATCTTGGTGTCCTCAGTCCTGAAGGGAGACGAAATAAGTTAGGGTTAGAAAATTTATGGCTGAAATTAGCATGCCTGTATTAGCATGCCTACATCAAAGCTGACTGAAAATGTGAAGTAATAAAGGAGACAGACACAAAGGGAAGACGGAGATACCAGGCTTTAAACTGTTTTTAGTTACCCACCTCCAGGCCCAAGCAAAGAGTCAGTGCTTTTAGCAGAGCAATTTATAATTCTCTATTGTATATTTATTTTTGAAATTATATTTAATATATGATAGGGGTTTGGGCACATTTTAATGTCTGATAATATGTATGTATTATGCACAGGCAATGAAATACTTCAAAAGGGCCTTGTCTATATATATTTTACTAACTCCTTTTCATTTATGTATCTGCTCTGCAGAAAAAAATGAATCTTTTCCTTTTATTTGATATGGCCAAGCTTTGAAATAATAAGCAAAAAATTGAACACAGAGTAAAACACTTGCTGACTACAAACTGCTGACTATAAACTGCACAAAGTATGAACAAAGTTCAAGAAGATTAAATACGAACTTCATCACTAACCTTCTCTCTTCTAAGTTCCTGTTCCGGCTCTAGGCTCCTGTTCCCGGTGCTGCAGGAGAGATTAAAAGACAGTTTCTAATACTCGCCTTTCCTATGGAGAGCTCCACCCACTCCAAGGATTAGCCAATGAGCATTCTGGTTTGTACACATACCTCTGAGGCTTCACTTTACATACATTGTTTGTGTATTTCATAACATATCAAGTTACCCAAAGAGGAAAATCTCACTCATCGGGCATGTATTCCTCCTGCTCATTCAGCGAATAGTTACTGAGTACACTTTTGTGCCAGGCACTGTTACAGGTGTTGGTGGAACAAAGGTATATATGACAGATCTAATTCCTGCACCTATGGGGCTCACATTCCAGTCAGGGAAGACAGGCAATACAAGTACATATACATAAATTCTATTTTTTCAAAGTAATAATAACAGCAACACCACACTGGATGATTATGGCTTGTGCATAAATGAACTGTACAACAATAGTTATACGGTCTGGTAGAGAAGAATAGGAACACTGTTTTAGTCTGTTTTGTGATGCTATAACAGAATACCTGAGACCGGGTAAGAAACAGAGACTTGTATTTTATTTTTTACAGTCTGAGAGACTGGCAAATTCAAAGTCAAGCAGCCAGCATCTGGTGAAAACTTCTTGTTGCCTTTATCCAATGGTGGAAAGCAGAAGGAAGAGAATCATCTACCCTGGAGAGTGAGAAAGAGAGAAAGTGGAGAAGGGAGCCAGCTTCATTCTTTTTTTTTTTTTTTTTTTGGTACCAGTGGTGCTTTACTACAGCCACATCCCCAGCCCTTTTTTGTTTGTTTTTAAATTTTGAAACAGATTCTCCTTAAGTTGCTCAGGGCCTCACTTAGTTACTGAGGCTGGCTTTGATCTTGCGATCCTCCTGTCTCAGTCTCCTGGCAAATTACAGGCATTTGCCACCACCCTGGTTTCATTCTCTTATCAGGCATCGACTGTCAAAAAAACTAACCCACTCCTCAAATAATGGCAGTAGTCCACTCATAAGGGCAGAGCCTTCATGATCTAGTCACCTCTTTAATGTCCCGCCTCTCAAGTGTTGCACTAGGGATTAGGTTTCCAACACACAGACTCTGATACACATTCACACCACAGCAGCTGTTATGAAGACCTGTGAAATGGCAGAGTGCTCTTCAAAAATGGTCTAAGATTATTCGTAACTATATATTGCAAACCATCAGGCAACTGCTAATATATGTTTATATATCCATATATGTGAAACATATATGGATATATGAATGTGTGTGTAAATAATTAACATGTTAATGTGCAGAGTTGAGCAGAAATCTGACCCAAAGCTTAAGGTAGCAAAGGAGACAGATGAAATATGAAGGCAGAGAGGTTTTCTATGCTGCCTTTAGTCACCTGCCAGAAAAATGCAGGCCCAAGTGAAGAGTCAGTGTTTTCAGCCAAAGCAACCATTAAGTCCCTGAAAACCAACCTAGGCTATCTTTATCATCATGGCCAACATGTCAGAGGTATCATCTACAGCAAAGCTAGTGGGAGACTAGTAATATATTGCTCAGAAAGCAAGAGAAGCTGGAGTGTTTTCCCTGTGAGGAGTGTTGTAGATTCAGGGTCAGAGGATTCTCTCATATGGGATGTTTGTGCTGATAGAATGAGGAACCTATGGTACAGAGTTCTGGGGCAGGTAATGTGGGCTGAAGTAATAAAATGCACATTCAAGCATGCTGTAGCACCAGCAAAAACAAAGGCCCATGTGCAGACCCTGCCCTCTAGTGTTCACTTTCTGCTCTATACTGTCCTCTAGAAGTTTGGTCTCTAACAACTGCCCTAAAGGGTCAGAGACAAGAAAGAATCCAGTTTCGAAAGGCACACCTGCCAAAGTCTCTCAGAGTGTGGCTTTACACTGTGTTGCCTGGCTCATTACATGCTGCACCTAGTTCTGTGTAAACACCAGTGCCCCCTGAAGTCCATCATTCCTCATTGTCCTAGGTTCCAGAGCTTCTGTGATGATCCCATTTATACATGACTGTGCATTTTGACTGGCTGGTTCACCTCCCATGGGGTTGGTCCTTGTCCCTGTTCTGTCCTGTGCCCTGTCTCATGTGGAAGTATGCAGTAGAGCTGTCTTTTGGTTCATCCACGAATACTCTAGCATGTTATGTTTGAGAATAAATGATCCTGTCTCTGAACTTCTACCGTATTATCAAAGTCTGGTGACTCATGACAATGAGAGGGTGGTAGTGTGGTGAAGGGAGGTTTGAGACTCACCGGTGGGATTCTACACCAAAAAGGTTGTGTATGTCCTGAGGCAGGACACAGGAGGAGACTGGTTTCCAATGTGGAAAGTGAATTGCATATTAAGTTCCTGCTGTCAGGGCCAGGAAAGACATGGGAACCTCTCTTCACTGGAGACACTCTTGCTTCTTGTTTTCATTTTCTCTAATCCTCTAATTCAGTGCAGAAACCAATCTTACCCTCTGGTTGTTTCTGCAAAAGGCTAGTTTTGAGAGCCCCTTTGTGTCTGAAGCAGTGTTTGCAAAATGACTATATAGTAAGGGGTCAATTAATATCAGGTAATGGGTATTAGATTGGAAAAACAAACCAAAATGATAGTACACAATAGCCCCAATTTGCTGTGATTCCATAAAACTCGGCAATACAATTCCTTGAGTGTGATCAAGTCAATGTTTTATCCCCATATGTAAATCAATCTCTGAATGGTTGTAAAATGTTTCTCCTCCCAGAAGAGTTTAGAGGGAGCAGTCCACAAGACTGCCCTCACTTCTGACACCAACTGCAAGTTCCAAGGCTTCCCCAAACCACCCTGTTTCAATAATTCACTAGAAGGACTCACAGAAAGCTGTTATACTCACAGCTATACTTTATTACACAGAAAGGATCCAGATGAAAATCAGCCAAGGAAAGAAGATGCATAGGGCAGAGTCCAGGAGAGTCCAATGTGGGGCTTCTGAAATCCTCTTTCTGTGAAGTCATAGGCAGTGTGAATTTCTCCTGTCAATAATGTGTGACAATACACATGGAGTATCGTTGACCGGGGAAGCTCACCTGACCCCTGGCTCAGGGGGTCTGTGATGTGGGAAATTGAACACCCAAGCTGGTCTGTTTTCACCCTTTCCAGAGTTAGGATGATACTACCTTACCCAAAGCCCCAACCCTGTGTCACACTACTGGTATGGTTCAAGGTGCTTACCCTAAATTACACCATTACTGCCAGCAAAGGTGCTGCTGTGGGCCACGCATTGCACAGGTTTAAACACTGTTTCCCAAAGGCAAAGACCAGTCTCTCCTGGAGCAAGGTGAAATGCTTTCCTCCGCACTTCCACATTTTCCTGTGTTGGCTACTATAATTAGGGACCTGACTGGAGCTGGGCCATCTCTCAGATGCAGCCCAGGACATCTCGGTTCCTCAGACTGCTCGGGTGCTGCACTTGCCACCATCTTTGGCCTTCCAGAAATTTCAAATATCAGAGTGATAAGAGTACTCATAAAAGACAAGTAGTGACCTCCATGTTTGTACTGGATTCCTTCTAACAGAAAACACTGAGGCCTTTGTGCAGTGGCAGATATTACCAACCACCCTGCAATTGTCTCTTTTTATTCTCTCTGAGTAAATGATCCTTCATACAGCAAGGGATGAGCATGTCCTTTCAACTAGACCCTCATCAAAAACTTGGCTATGAGACCTGCAGTGAAAACTTTGCTTTCCTGGGCTTTTCAATACCTGAGTAGTTGATATTTGAAAAGTGACAATTCTTCCTTTTCCAGAATTCCTTTCTGCTGTTTACATATGTATCTCCTCCACCCTGTGGTAAATTTTTCTAGACCAGAGGCTTCACACTATGATTCTGCCTCCTGGCACTCTGCCTGGCATATATAGGTACTCAATTAGGATTTGAGAGGCAACAGATGTTTCAAGGCAGTATTAACAGGCCATGCTTAGCTTTGAAATGCAAAAAAAATTAGAAGCCTACATGCAAATAACATTTGGGTAGTCAGATGATAAAATATATTTTCATTTTCTTATGAAAATTTTTCTTTCATTTCTTTCTTCCAGTCCAAATAAGACTGGAAGGATACGTAAAGAATAACTGTATTTGCTTGTGAGAAGAAATCAGTTCCTAGGAGTCGGAGTTGTAAAGACTTTCAAGACTATAGCTTGCTTGACTTTTGAGTCATGTAAATATTTTCTATATTCTGTAATAATTAATAAAGATTCTAGCAATAGGATAATAATTGGTAAATTTTTTATTTTGGCCAATATCAACTGCATTCATTACTATTATTTGACTTTAGCTCAAAGCAGAATCATTCACTAGAAGTTGAGTTGTTATTAAACACTAAAAATCAGCACAAGACTGGAGGGGGTGGTTAGATATAAAGAGAGGTGAAAGGAGCTCAGAGGAGAACATGGGATCCTGCCAATTATCAGGATGGACTAAAACAGGACATGATAGCTTGACCAAATCTAACTTAAATGCTGGTTTTCCCAAATAGGTTTTCCAAAAATATCCCATAACAATTATTCACTGGACAAAAAAAGATTGACATTTTTCTAAGAGAAGATCTCCTCGACATGAAAGACCCAACCCAACCACAGCACTACAATAGAGCCGAGAGCAATTAAGACAGCACTGCAGATACAGCCATCTCTGGGGACAAGCAAAGATGGCCATGTTATTTTATGGCATAAAGATGTTGTAGACCGTTCTCACGTAGATTTCATCAGGAGGGGGCTTCTTCTTGCTTCCAGGCTCAAGGAATCTCTTAATTGTAGGGAAATTACTTAATTTCACCGTGTACTCCTAAAAAAAGAAAGCATACAAGTTCAAAGTGAAGAGCAAGAGAATTAGTGACTATAAAAATATGGTTGCATTGTGTCTCATTAAAATTTGTTCAATAACTATCTGTTGAAGAGATTCTACCAGAACTGCAATCCAATATCTGTCTAAGGTTTGATCTTGTGTAATGATTATTTGCAATCTCTGCCTCCAATGGTAGCATCGAGACCAGGGTTTACATAAAACTCATGTTTCACAAAGGATGTAAATTCTCTGAAGAGGCAGCAAAATTTAAAAAAATAATAATACTTAAAGAAGGATTGTAATACTTGGCTTAAAGAGGAAAAAGGAAGGAAAAGGTACACAGGAAATGCTTCAAGGGTATTGATGTGCTCAGAGGACATGCATGATCCATTTACATAAGAGTGCTTCAAAAGTCATAAGACGGTAAAATTTCTATTTTGATTCTGCTTCCTTGTTCTTTTTACTTCTATTAGCAAATGAGTTCTCATTTTGGCTATGTGTGGGAGATGGCCAGCGGCATGTTTCATAGTCGGGTACTCAGACACCAGATATTTATATAAACTGTAATGAAAGAATAAAAAATGTGGTTTTCGCTCAGAGTCAAATCTTATAATTCTCAGCAATTGAGAAGTTCATTTGCTCTATGAAAAATTATGAAGTATATTTACTATGCACATACTAATATATGAAGGCGTGCACTCAATTGTTTTTTAAATCTTTTAAAATTATTTTATTAAAATTATTTATTTATTTATTTTTGATTGGTAGTTTTCTTTTTGTCATGCAGAATCCATTTAATGATTATTTTTCTTCCAATAAATATTAAAATATTTATTTTTAATATTTTAAAATTTTAATATTTTAAAAAATCTTTTAAAATTCTCTTAAGTTATCTTACTTAAATAAAAGACTTATTTTATTTTATTTTTTATTTATTTATTTTTTTGTGTGGTGCTGGGGATTGAACCCAGGGCCTTGTACTTGCGAGGCAAGCACTTTATCACCTGAACTATATCCCCAGCCCCTAAAAGACTTATTTTAAAATAAGGTCATTTATATTTAAGCTACTATTAAATGCCTATTATGTGTAAGACAGCTTAATTAAGTATACACACAAAAAATATAAATACACATCACTAATATCAACAAAAACCCTAATATGTCAATTAATATATAAATATTATAATCTTCTCTTTTCATTACTTATTTAAGATCTATTTATGTTATCTAATTTTGAATATTTTATCAATATTTGAAAGCTTGCTCCAAAGGATTTGTCATTTCAAGATTTACCTAGAGTTCATATTTATGTAAATAAAACTTGTATAACTTTAACCTATCCTTTAGTTAATAGAGGAATAACCCTTTAATTCAACACATTTCTATCAGATTCTGAAGTCCTTTAATGTTGACACCCAATGTGCTCAGAGTTTAAAATTGTGTTTCCATATATGTGCCTTAGGCTTTAAAAGGAAGTTGTCAGCATCATGGATGTAAAATATCAAGGTCCTGGTGCCACAGTTTACCAAAAAAAGCTAGGTATTTATCATTTACCCTAGACTTTTTAGATCTTTCATGTATATTCAAAGTATAGTATTTCACTGCCTATTAGTTATGTAAAGCTAAAATGAAAACTTCTTTCATGACAATGATCTTTCAACTGTTAAGATTTGAGAATCAGAAAAACAATTTAAAGTTTATACCTTCATTTCATTTTACTTAAAATAACCTACCCGCCCCCCCCCCCCTTTTTTTTTTTGTATCAGGAATTGAACCAGGGGCACTTAACCACTGAGCCACATCCTCAGTCCTTTTTTACTATCGTATTTAGAGACAGGGTCTCCCTAAGTTGCTTAGGACTCATTAAGTTGCTGAGTCTGGCTTTTAACTTGCAATCCCCCTGTCTCAGCCTCCCAAGCCACTGGGATTACAGGCAACAGGCATGTGCCATCACACCTGGCTACTAAATAGGATCTAAAAATGAATCTCCCTCTCTGTCACACACACACACACCAGAAACTGAAGACAGGCCCAAGAGTTCTGAGCCAGTCTTCTAATATACCATTTTATTTACCTGGAGGAAAGGAAATGCAGACAGGATATTAGGAATTTTCTCTTCTAGAGCCAAAATGGTCTGGAGTAGAATCACATCAGCAAGGCTCAGCTGATTACCAACAAGAAAGTTTTGTCCATGACCCCTTAAAATCTGCAGGGTATAAATGGTTTGCAGTGGTTATAATACTCCATGTGCAAAAGCTGATGAAGCTGTTTTATCAGTAGTATCTAAGAAGGAGTTTAAATTGTGGCCTTGTCCTTTTATCCTTTTATAAAAAACTTCAATGAAGAGGACACCCCTATATCTAAGGCGGGGGAGGAGAAAGAGCACAAACATGTGAAAATTAAGGCAGCTTTAAATATCTGCTCTAGATCAGAATGAGACACTGAAAGGTGGAAGGAAAAACTCAGTTTCTGAACTTAGCATTCAAAAAAGAATAAAGCCATTCCAGAAGTGTACCTACAGAAATGAACTGGGTCATGAGTCCCTGCAGCTCTGGCCTGGAGTGATGTAAGCAGCCTAAATGATAAGTTGTCTCCAAGGGGTCCACTCACTTCCCATTCTGGGAACCTTGGGACTTGTAACAAACCAAACCTGACCATGTAAATAAACCTCTCACAATTCCCCAAATAGAGAAACTGAAAAGCTTAAGTTCATGCTGACTCCACTTTGAGAGTGACACAGGTACAGGGATTTGTAGGAACAGATTCTGATTCAGGAGAGGCAAAGGACAGTGGTGACAAGGTGTTCTCCATTTCTGAGTGAACTTCTGGATGCCCACGAGAATTCGTGTGTGTGCACATATGTGTGTAGGGGTGTCTGACAGGGACTCTGAATGTGACTCTAAATCAAATACAGCTCCTAGGGCCAGACTGGTAAAGCACAATGAATCCAGAATTTGTAGGCAGAGGCCAGACTTTTATCCTGGCTCTCCGTTTTCTAGCCATGTACCTTGCACAGGTCACTGGATCTGATTCCATCTCATCATGTACAAGAAGGGTAACTATTTTTACTTCATAGCTATGTTACAAGGAGCCCTGACATGGGTCACTGGGCTACTAGACTCACCAGTGACTCTTTCCTACTTTACCAAGTGCTTATGGGAAAGACACCATGAAACAAAGCTAGAGAAGACCACCCACCCCCACTCAATGCCACCACTTTTTCTTTACTCTAATGCCATGAAGATGATCAGAGGGTGTTTGCCAAATATGCCTTTCCATAATTTTATATCCTCTTGTTTTGTTTTTAATTAAAAGTTTTTTTTTTTAAACAGTCCTCCTAATTCAGGAAAAAAATAATTTAAAAGCTCAGGGAAAAAAATAATTTAAAGCTCAGGAAATAATTATGGTAATACCAAGTAGAAAACTGCAAAACATAAAAAAAAAAAAAAAAAAAAAAAAAAAAACAAGAAGAGCAAAAGGAAGAGAAAAAGAAAATGAGTCTCCTCACATCAAACTATCAGGGAGGATGTCTGATCATGACAGCTGTCTAACAATTGTTTGCTGACTGAATGAATGAGGTAGTTTCTGCTTTTCTCTCTTAAACAAGGTAAGTGTTAGGTGAATTATGAATAATAATACACAAATTTTCTCTAGATTTCTGAATAATATAGTCCTCATAGAGACTGAGGGGCTCCAAGGCTTCAGCTTAGTATTGATGGCCATGATTAGCTAGTTCTTAGGAGTCTGTTAACTTTTAGGGTAGGCCAGCTGGGCTCAGCTTTACACTGCCCTGAAGAGGAAAGGACATCTGTGATGCCCCGTGGGGTAATTCGGGCTCATAGGTTTCTCTGCCACCTACCTTTTCAAACACAGGAAAGTATCTAATTATGGCCTTTTGGGCCATGTTAACCACTTCCTTTTGTTGATCATCTGGTTTTAAGAAAGGATGCATGATGAGCAGTTCCAGCAGATCCAGTGTCCCCTCCACATACATGTCAATCCTTCAAACAGAAAAGCAGGTGTTTCAGTCCTCCTCCTTGAACTTAACAGCTCTCACCTCAAAGAACAGAGTACTTTTTCTTAAGGCTCTGGCACCCTAAGGGCCAAGGAACGTTTGCCTAAGACTCAAGAGCAAAAGTGCAGAGTCCACACTAGTTAGCTCAAAAGCATCCTTCACAAATCAGAACTTTGACAGTCACGGCTGCCCTCTTTCCCACTCTTTTCTCCTACTCCTCTGCCCTCATCCCAGCATCCACACCCTGGTTTCCTGGGGTGCAATGAACTTTACATTTGTAAAAATAATGAATATCATTTACAGAATGCTTGGAGCATACCAGGCATGGTGCCAAACACTCTGCATCCATTATCTCATTGAATCCTATGACACCATAGGATGTGCTATTATTGCACCCAATGTACAGGAAACTGGGGTCTAACCCTTTGCCCAGGATCATGCACCTGGGAGGTATAAGGACCAGACTCTCAGTTCAAACTATAATGCAATGTATGCTATCCCAGGCCTTGAATGTCTGTTTCCCATTCTTAATTCTCAAATATAATAACTTTGCAAGAAAGTTAAAAGGTAGCACTGAAGTGTTTAAAGATGCTGAAATTTGAAATTATGACATCTTAGATACATCAGAATTCAATTCCTATCATTTAACTCAAGTCTGATCATAAACCCAGACACAATCCTTAAAGTTAAATCCTGGAAGTCAAATTTTCTTTTTAGGTTATTTTTTGACAGGGTGTCTTTTTATAGATACCCTCCCCTCACTATTTTAAGTTGCCAGAACTATTTTTTATAATCACTATCCATTTTTGCATCATTTCCAGTATTGGAGGCATGAATTATACTGAGAATTTTAAAGAATTCTAATTCATTTGATATGTTCTGCAATTTTGACTCCCTAAAGATGTATTATCCCAAGGTTGATTTTGTGTCTAAGCATTGTGCACCTACATAAAAATGTTGAAAATTTTCTAGTAAATGAAGAGATAGTCTTTTTGTACATCTGCATTCATGAGAGATAAAATTCCTCAGCATCTCAGCTCTCTGGGTGACTGACTGTGGTAGTCACTCACTGCAGCATATGGCCAATCTTGTCAAAGGTCTTAGGTTGTCTCTCACAATATTCCAGAAGACCACAATTGAGAAGCTAGGTGCACACATTTACCAACCACAGTGACATGAATTTATATGCTGTTTTTTGGCCTATTTTTTAATGAATACTGTTTTTCTGCTCATAAATGTTATATCCACATGACTGTTGTTAGTTTACCTGAATGTTTACGTTTGCAAAAATATCTGGTAACAGATTTTTTTTTTTATTGTGTAAAGTAGGCTATGGCATATTCTGCATGTTTTTATGTTTCTCAAATAAAAATCCTTTAAAAATGTAAATAAATATCTTTTTAAAGTATTTTTAAAAATTAGTTTGTCCAGAATTATATTTTTAGGATTTTTTCTTTTTTTTGGGATTTTAGACCTTAGGGATTTTAGATGTTTTGGGATTTTGATATTTGGGACTGTGTCTTTAGGAATTATGGTTCAAACATATTTTACTCAGACTTTCTATACTGAATTTCCAACCAGTCTTCATAGCCTTTCTGGAGTTATGTTCCCTGTTCACACTACCAATGCAGGATATAAAGGACATGGGGTGTGACAGAGGATTGCTCATCAGCTAAGGCACCAGAAAGGGCATCAGAGGAGCCACAGTACAGGGTTCTCTCCTTGAGGTCCTTGCCAAACAGCTGGTGCTTTTCTGCTATGTAGTGGAGAATGCTTCGGGTCTGGACCAACTTCATCCCGTCAATTTCAACCATGGGCACTTGTTGGAACAGCAAGTGGTTACCTGAAAACAGGAGCCTAGAGTTAGAATTGATCTCTTCTTCCTGTTCTCCAATCCCTAAAAAGGGGCTCTGTTGAATGAAAAGGGACAGTGGAACCATCACCTTAGAAAATACCATAAAGCTCCCTGATGAAAGTTAACTTCAACCTCAAACTTCATCCAGGGGAGCAGATTTAACCATAAAAGAAGCTTGAAAACTTCCCTTTTTATTTTTACCCCATCAAAAATACCTACCACTGAGACAAGGGATTGGGGAGGTCACATACTGAAGATAGTTGTTCAGAGCTGCACCAGTCAATATAGTATCCAACAGCTACACGGAGCTATTTATATCTATATTAGAACAATTAAAATACTAAAAATTAAAATTCAGTTCCTCAGTCACATTAGACACATTTCAAGTGTTCTGTGGTCACATGTGGCTGGTGGTGACCTCATTGGATAGTGCAGAACAGGACCTTTCTGTCACTGCAGAGTGTTCTAAACAGCACTGAGAGAATCTGATCATGAAACCTCAGGCACTGTGGATTCTCAGGTATTGCTGCTGGCTTCTCTTGTTCTAAAGTCACAGGCCACTCACTACTAAGTTCGCCATTACTGGTTGAAAAGTAACCCAGCACCTTCTCCAACAAACCTGTATCAAATATCTCCCATATTCCCAACCTTGGGATGAGATGTGGATATAGGATTCAGCATAGCCCTTGAAGAGCTGGGGGACTGAATTCAGATCAGTGTCACACACAAAAGATGGCCCTGGAAAGCTGGCCCTAAAGGGAGCCTTGACTTGGGCCTGGGCCCTGCTGATGGCTGGGAGGGAAACTGCTCACAAGGTTGATAGGATTCCTTAAGGACAGGCTGGTGGTTCCCATGCAGAGGATGGGCACAGAGGGAGCAAGGCTGGCCAGGGGGCTAAAGGGAAACCTTTTGTGGATTTCACTTTCTTGGTAAGTAGATAGAGAAGATGGTGCAAGATGAGAAGGAGGGGAGAAGCAGAGAGGAGAGGGAAAAGGGCAGAAAGGTTGGAGGGGGGAGGAGGAGGAAACAAGGATGGAAAAGGGCTGTTCACCTGGATGGGGAGGAAATGCTCCTGCCCTTCAGTAAGCTTTTATTAGAACTCCTGAGCAAGAAGTGACTTCCTGGCAATTTCAGCTGTGTATTGCCTCTCACTTTTCTGGTTTTATGATACCATTCTTAATGTTTCCCGCATCCTTGCCCTTCCACATAAATATCAGTTCTTTAAAAACAGCAGTACTCTAGACAATGGTTTCATTTTCATACTCACCATCCTGCAACTTGTGCAACTGTTCTTTCGTTTCCAGAAATTCTTCATCAAACTAAATTTAAAAGAAAAAGATACCCATGGCCCCAAGAAGATAAATATCATTAGAGGTGCAAGACTGAAAACAACAATTTAAATTGCTTCAGAAGCTGTGATCAAGAGCACACTTAGCATCCACATCTTAGTTCCTAAATATCACTGCCCACTAACATGATCCAGGGCTCTTACAAGGAAAGGTTGATACTGTTATGCCAGAAAGCAAGGAAGTGCTCAAAGATGAATGATACATGGCATAGGAAGAGGCATGGAAGACCCTATTTTAGAGGGATTCCCTAACCAAATGTGAGACAAATCAAGCATCAAAAGAATGATGTCAGATATGGATTATAACACACAACAAAATCTCTAGGCCCATAAATGATGATTCTAAAAAAATGGGGGAAGTGGGTAAAAGATTGGTTTTGCAGAAGAATTAGTACTGATAAAGTATTAATGGTAATGGATGAAAAAATGAGAAAATCACCAAATTGCATCCTCCAGTATAATAATAATTCTGACAAAAATCATAATGAGTGCTGAAATCATTGGGGTAGAAAATACTCACTCACTCTCCAAGTATCACCCCAAAGTTACTTAACTATGACAAAGGAAAAATGTGTCCTTACAATGGAAGGGGTTGGAGATCTCACTGTCTGTCTAATGATCAAACTGAGCTCTGCAAAGTAGAGACTTAGACATCCTGTGTTTTCTATTGTGACAGACAGAGAAGGGCACAGTGACACCTGTAAAAACATCTTCAAAAACATTTAACCTGAATTTAATCACAAGTTAGAAATCAGGCATATCCAGGATGTGGGACATTCTGAGACATAATGACCTGGCCTCTTGTTCTCAATAAGAAGTGACTAAAGAGACAGAACCACTAAATGCCTAACTCTAGATTAGAATCCAGATGAGGGGAAATTGTTATAACTGCTAAGTAATATGTAATAGTTACAGAGACACTTGACAATAAGAAAAATCTGAATATGGAACTGCATATTAGGTATTAGGGACTTATTGTTAATTTTCTTAATTGTTCTTTAGCAGAACAATTAGTTATTCTTTCTTCTTTCAAATGATTCAGAAAAAATACGGAGAGGAAGGGAGAATATAAATGTAGCAAAATGTGAACAGCTGGTGAACTGAGTTGAAAGGCATGCTAATCACAACTTTTCTGCAGGTTTGAAAGTGTTCAAATTTTAAAAGTTGTGGGGAAAAATGAAATGAAAATGAGGCCCTCTTCTGGTGATGTTATGAAACACATTCTAAAATGCTCCATACCAATGCGCTCCTGTCAAGCGCAGTCCCCACCAGCTCTGAGCCTGCACTGCATGCCCAGGTCATTCCAGGGAGGGTAGAGCTGAGAGTAGCACCAGCAGGCCTCAGCTCATCCATCTGAGCTGGCTGATGTGCATGAAGCAGGGTGACCAGGTGTAGGCATGGCTTCTGCTACTCACCAGAGTCTTCAAAGTGCAGGGAGAGTAGCCCTAATTCCCCAGAGGATCTCCATTGAGGCCCACAGGGCAGCAGCAATCAATAGGCAACAATGATTAGGACATCTGTCCTAACTCCTGGAAGGTCAGAGGTGGTGCAAGTAGCTTTCTCTCTATGCTACTGTTTCTCAAGCTTTATGACCATGATCACTTAAAACACATGGGAAAGTAGGGGAACACACATATGCCTGGGAGACTCACATTCAGTACTTGAGAGGGCCCAGAAGTGTGTGATTTTTAAAACAAGAATGATTCTGATTTTTTATTTTCAAGAACACATGTGCTAAATAAATGGTTCCTCTCACTAAAGTTGCTTTGTATCAAGCTTTATAAACCATTGGCATATAACAGAAACTGGCACTGGCATGTGGGGCAGGGGAGGCAGAAGGAAGGAAAAGTCCTAAGGGACAGCCTATGGCTGCAGGGATAGAGGCAGCATCTTGACTTCTATCCACCCAGTCACTTGTCTTTTCTCCCTACTCCAGGGTACAGTTCCCCATGTGGGATTCTATAGAGAACTGTCCCCTTCCGCATGGAATACTCTTTCTTCTAAGTGAATTGCTCAGAAGTCCTGAATCAGGAGTTCCTGGTCTTTAAGTTTTCTCTTTGTATGTGTTACTCTCCCTCTTAACATTGGTATTTGCTGAGTTTCTGAGGGGTCTTCAGACAAATGAAGTCCAAAGCATTAAAGCATCAAAGACAGTACAACAAAGACCAACAACCAGCTCAGAGCAATGTCAGTGAGGACTCAAAACAAGTGACTGAGAGGAGGATGCAGATTCCCTGAATCAGGACAGCTGATTTTCAGCAGGTGCTAGCCACCTCAAGCCAACTCATTACGTAGGTGTGTGTGTGTTTTCCACAACAGGAAAGCACTCAGTCCTGGGTCATTGGAAATCACAAACTTGTCTGGTGGCTGCCTGAGAATAATTTAGCTAAAAATGTCGTTTTGCAAAGAGATAGGGGAGTGACCCTCAACACCATCTTTTAGGAACTGCTACTATAAACCATATGGTTGGCACTAGTAAGGAGGATCAATCACCCTGGAGATCCCACTGGGCTCATTATTCTAACTACCAGCCTGTCCAATATGATTGGTCTTTGGTAGGTGATTATATGTCCTAAGTTCTTTTTGTAAACTTATTTAAGGTTGGGATTCTATTACTATAAGGAAAATACTTGACTCATAAGAGAGTAGGAGGGGCAGGTTGGAATGAAGACAGGGAAAAAGAGGATGATATGACATACATATATAAGACATCTATTTAAAACCTGTATAACAAATCAAGAATTACAAAATCCAAAGCCTACCAGAATTAGACAAGTGACAAATAAGTGAAGTCAACCAGGTTCAGGTCCTGGTTGACTACCAGAATTAGACAAGTGACAAATAAGTGGTCAACCAGGTTCAGGTCCAGGTTCTTTCATTCTCTTCTTCATGCAATTAGAAAATAAAAGCTAAGAGAACAGGGGATGATGGGGATTCAGCAATTGTTGCTCTGTAGAAATTAGGGCCTAGTATCATCAGATCTTCCAATTTCTTAAGATAACGCAGAAGCAGGATTTGTTTATAAAAATGATGTCAACCAGTTTAGAAAACTGTAAAATACTGTGTGGAAAGTTATAACAACATGCAAAACATAAAAACAAAACCCCATATTTGTCATCTTTGGAAGTTGCTAGAGTAACAACCAATTATTCTGAAAATTGATAAAGAGAATCAAACATTTATCAAGATTTTTCTATATGTACCAAATGTATTCTATTTAAGGAAATTAAATAAAGAGTGAAAATTACTCATTATAAGGGAATTATCACTAATAAATTCAGGTGAAATGATAGAAAAATTGCTAATGTGTAATCCCTAGCAATGATGATGATCAGTAGCTGCTAAAACCATCAGTTGAAAAAGTGATGGGTAAATTATAATGTGTGTATCAGGCTGACATCACAGGAAACAGTGGTCAAGCTCAGTGTCACTGACAACGAGACAGCAGACATTATGCAGCTCCTGATGTGGTACAACAGAAGTACGTTCCCAGTTGCTCTCCTGATGTAGTCTGGCAAGAAAAAAAAAAAAAAAATCTAAGGAAAAAAAAAAAAGCCTGCATCTAATCACACCTCTGGGGTCAATGTACAGCTTATAGGAAATATAGAGAAGAGAGGAGGTGTTAAAACAAGAGCAGCCTCATTTCATCACATTACCTCAAAATAACTCCCAGAGGGTAGACAGGCCAAATCCAGAATGGATGACATTCTACAAGGCAAGGTTTTTTCACAAATAAATGATTTAGAAACAAATGCAGATACCTAGCACCCAGATCTTGGTTTCTAATATAATTTTCTACTACAAGGGACCAGGTCACCTTGGAGAAATACCTGATTCTATTAGAGCAGTGAAAATACTAGATAAGCATAGAACATCTCATAGTGTCACAAAGTAATGAAGTGCTGAGAAAAGAAAAAAAGGAAAAGAGCCCCAATGGCAAGAGCTGCAACAACCTGAGCAATAACTAAATAGTGTGTGTGTGTGTGTGTGTGTGTGTGAGCGTGTAGACAAATCTTCCTTACATAAAAATTCCAAATGTAAACACTCCCTCCACGAAGAGGTGGAGTTTGAGTTCCCATCATTTTGAGTGTGGGCTGGACTTAATGATTTGCTTCCAAAGAATACAGGGGAAAATAGTAAAAACAATGGAGGAATGTGATGGACATTAACCAAAAGATCACAGTTAACAGCCCCAGTGATGATTCATGTTGATATCATCTAACCCAGGATAAGATGCAAAGAGAAGAGAACATCAGTTTGGCACTTCCTGTCCTCAAACTCATAAATCTGTCTAATCATGGGAAAACATCAGACATGGAGAATGCTACAAAAATACAGTCAAGGAGGTGAAATAAAGAAAATGCTGAGTAACTGTCACAGATTGAGGGTAAGTAAAGAAACATACAAATAGTGTTGGATCATGGAATAGTAAAAGGACATTAGTGGAAAAAAATAGTGAAAACAAATTAAGTCTGTAGTTAGTCACACATTTCTTGGTTTGACATGTAAGATGTTACTATTAAGGAGGAGATTGTTACATGGTGCAATTTTACAACTTTCATAAATCTGGAATTATTGCTAAATATAAAGTTTATTTTTAAAATGTGGAGGAAACTGTTGTAGAATTTTAAAATACTGGAAAACACAAAATTAAATGCAATATGTTAACCTTGTTTAGATATGGACTAGAACTACTAAAAAATCTGAGACAATCAGATGGAGTGTTAGATGAAAATAAAGAATTGTTAACTTCATTGGGTGTGATAATACTATTGTTTAAATTTTAAATTCCCAACCTATTAGAGAGAAATATGGAAGTACAGTCTTCCCAGATGAAATGAGATGATGTTTGGATTTTGCTTTAAAATGCTTCCACAAAACAAGGGGAGGGAGGAGCTTGACCTGACCAAACAGGATTAGCATAAAGTTAATGATGGTTGGAGCTGGATGAGGGGCGCATGTATGGAATTTATGGCAATACTTTATGTGGTTTGTTTTTGAAATTTTCATAATAAAAAACTAAAGGAACGCCATGTGGACCAATGCTCCCAAGTATGCAAGGAAAATGCCAAGCTTGCCAGTTGGAGGCTATCAACAGGAAATTTACCCAGAGACTGTATGATTAATCAAAGTTCAGGGCGAAACAGGCAAATTTCAGATTAATTTCCTTTCTCCTTATTAATAAATATTCATTGGTGGTAGATCAAAAACCAAGGATTAAGGATTAAGTCAAAGGGGAAATAGAAATCCATCAATTACGTTCTATTTATAAAGAAAAGTCCCTTAACAGCAAGGAATCTTCTGACCCAAAGCACAGCTGTGATTTTGGTGGAGGATGAATAGGTGCTCCGAAACTTTTTGTTTCCTCAAAGGTCTCAAAGTTGTACGGCAAATCTGTGAAGAAACAGCAGAGAGGGTACCTCGACTCCAGCGGCAGCTAAAACCCATCTTACGGATTCCATGCGGCCTCTTCCGTTGGGGTAGTGGAGCTTGGGCCTCGCTGCCATGATGGCTTTTCAGGCTTCTGAAAAACAAATGCAGCAGGCATCTCCTCGCACACCAACCAACACACGTTCTTAGTGTCGCGTCCTCCACCAGTGCTCAGGGGCTATATGAATGTTCAGGATTTTGGAGAAGGAAATTGTTTTCTTTTATTGCTGCATTTTCCCTCACTCTAAAGAAACATACCACCATTTTAAAACATGAAAAAAAGAAAAAGCAACAGCGTTGGCTTTCATATTGCTTCATTTAGGATTTCTTGTTCTGGATACTGGGAACCTGGGGGCGAGTTGTTGTAAAGACATTTGTGCCAGCAGTACGGTGTACTACAGATTCACTATATCATTATGATGTTTTTTTGGCCTTGAGAATCTTAGGATTTTTCCAAATTCAGCTTGGAGGGGCAAGTCACAGAGGGCCGCGGAGGCGAACTGCATGCCCACTAGGATCTAGATATTCATGTTTCTACATGCATCATCATACGTTATCACAGCAACTGGGAGGTGAACAAGCCAAATATTGCTATTGTCCGTCAGAAGGGAATCGGCGGTGGCCCTCCCGGCCCCGCACTTGACCAACCCCTGCTAGGAATCTCTCTGGCTTGCGATATGCACCCAGGCCACACTTGGCTCTCTGAAAACTAGACTCTCAGCTCAATCCACGAAGGGCTGCAGCCCTGGTCGCCTGGGGCGATCTGAGTCTACCTTCCAATGCATTCAGACTTCGCAAAAGGGGGTTATAAACGCACACAGAGCCAAGAATGACCCAACCCCAACCTAGGGGGACCCGCGTCTGCCCAGATGGGGGCGGAGGTGCAAAAGACAAGAGGGAGGAAGACGAGAAAAGGACTGAAGAATGAGGGGGTGAGGGATGGATGGGGTGGCCAGGGGCTCGGAGAATAGCCGGGAGGAGAAACAACAAGAGGGGAAAGGGCGGGCAGGGACGGTGGGAGGGAGACAGACCTGGGGTCCACTCGGAGCGCCACGAACTGCACAAAGCGCTCGGCCAGCTGTCTGCAGCGAGGCGGGCGGAGCGCCAGGAGGCGAGGCTCTCCACATGGGCGAGGCTCCGGAGGACTTCACCAATAGAGACGGCAATATTTAGCATGCCCCACCCAGCTGCAAGGGATTCTGGATAATTTGAAAAAAAACCCCAAATTTAGCCACTTTCATTTAGATTTTAGCATTTGGGGAGAACAAAATTGCCTTTACTATGATTATGCTAGGTTTTGCTTTAGTTACAATATACTGTTATATGCATAACGTGGCGAATAAACTCAACCTATGTGAAAAGTTATAAATCTCTTTAGGTTTATATAGCCTGTGCCCTACAGCAGCCTCTCGGATGTGAGGGCGATCTGGCTGCGACATCTGTCACCCCATTGATCGCCAGGGTTGATTCGGCTGATCTGGCTGGCTAGGCGGGTGTCCCCTTCCTCCCTCACCGCTCCATGTGCGTCCCTCCCGAAGCTGCGCGCTCGGTCGAAGAGGACGACCTTCCCCGATAGAGGAGGACCGTTCTTCGGTCAAGGGTATACGAGTAGCTGCGCTCCCCTGCTAGAACCTCCAAACAAGCTCTCAAGGTCCATTTGTAGGAGAACGTAGGGTAGTCAAGCTTCCAAGACTCCAGACACATCCAAATGAGGCGCTGCACGTGGCAGTCTGCCTTTCTTTTGACCATCAAACAGCTATTTTTATTTATTTACTTTTTTTAGTTTAAGGTTTTTGTTTGTTTTCCTTCCTTTCTTCAACCCCATAAAAAAGCATCAAGCACACAATGTTCCAGCTCTTAGGAACGTAATAGAGGTGTACTTACCTTTTCAATGATGTTAATTAGGCAAAAGACTTTATTAGGTAACTACTCTCAACCCATACATGATTAGATAGATCTGATTTTTCCTAGTTTCGTGCATACATATATTTTTTTTCCTTCCTTCTTCCTTTATCCTAATGGTAAACTTAAGCAATCCCTTCAGACTGGACACTTTAGAGGAGTGCTGTAAGCCACAGGTCCAAACATAGCACCACCTTAACTGAGAACATTGGGGTGTTAATAGGCATGGTGTTAAAAAAGAAATTGAACTCATGAATAAATTAAAACTTTAAAAACTTAAACTATCAAGCCTATATGATGGAAAAGAATGCAAAATTTATATGAATTTTAAAGTAAAAAATATATACCTCTGGCCTGAGGATGTGGCTCAGTTGCAGAACATTTGCCTGATTCCCAGCAATATATATTGTTTATACATATATAATTTTTTGTTCTTTTTAGAGGTGACTTTTGCTCTTTCTCAGGTATGTTATTGATTATTGTCTTTACCCATGAGGAGCTCTTGAGAGTAACTTAACCTGATCAGATTTCATTTTTAGTAGATTGCTCTGAACAGGAGTGTGGAGAATGATTAGAGCTCTGTTAAGTGTCTGTGTGAACTCAGGTAGCATTGAGCGTTTGAAGAAGCTGAGTAAGAAAAGACAAGATATAGATAGAAGGCAGAGGATTTACTCATGAGGAAAGAAAGAGGAAAAGTCTAGAATAATGCCCCCCTTCTCTCCCTCTCTCTTTCTCTCTCTCATTCTCACACGTTTCCTTTCATACCTTCCCTACTTTTCGTAACATTGTCATCTAATGTATTTATTTATCTGTCTGTAGATTTACTAGAATGTAAATTCCAAGAGGTTAAGGATTTTTGTCTTTGATTTTTGTTTGTTTGTTTCCCTTTATGTACCCTGCTTAGCATTCATAGAATAATTGTTGAATGAATGAATGAATGAATGAAGGAACAATGCTTTCATTTCTAGCTCAATAAATCCCAGAGGAGGAAGACAAAGTTTTGGAGAAACTATGTATCTTTTGTTCCAATCAGCCATACACCTAGAAATGTCCACTAGACAGTTGAACACTCAGTTATGTCCTGGAAGAGAGGCTAATAATGGACTTGTCCTGCTGCCAGGACAAGTCAGGTAAAAGAAAAAGTATTTCTAGGACAATTATGCACCGCAGAAGTCAGAATAATCACTTTTCCACTAACAGCATGTGTCCAATTTCTTCTTCCTAACTCTGACCTAATACAGAGATTATTCAGGTTAACATGGGTAAGAAACTACATTTTCCAACCTCCTGAAAGTGATCATTTTTTTTAATTCAAGTTTTATTTATTTTCAAATAAAAAAGAACACAATATAAAAATCAGGTGCTACCACAGGCGTTAAATAGGCGTTAAATAAATTCTTCCTGAAAGTGATCATTCTTTATTTTTTCCACCAAATCTTTGTACAGGAATTCACTTAACTGAGCTAGATGCACAAGTGTCATTATTCAACTTTACTTAGTTCTAACTGGTTTAATCCTATATTGCTGATACGTGACTATTGTTCTTAATCTTCAAAAATGGCTGAGATCTTGGAGACTATTATGCTAAGTGAGATCAGCCAATCCCAAAAATCCAAGGGCTGAATGGTCTCTCTGATAAGTGAATGATGATGCATAATGCGGAGTGGAAGGGGGGCAAGAATGGAGGAAGGATAGATAGCATAGAGGGAAGGGAGGGGTGGGGTCGGGGTGTGTGGGGGGGTAAGAATAATAACAGAATGAGACAGACATCATTGCCCTGTGTACATGTATGAATGCACAGATGGTGTGACTCTACTTTGTGTACAACCAGAGAAACAATAGTTGTACTCCATTTGTGTTCAATGAATCAAAATTAAAAAAAAAAAAAAAAAATGGCTGAGATCTTAGAAGTGCCAGGCTTTTGAAGGGTCAGAATTGCCAAAAGTTTAGACAAATACTCATAATGGTACCATAGGGGTCAGCCATGTTCTGATGGTTAGGGACACATTTAGGGCTTCATCATTATGTTTGATTGGTAGATCATGTTCCTACAAAATTCTCTTAAGCATTCAAAGAATGTTTAGAAAATGAATTTCCTGTAGCATTCTGTATGTGGTTTACAAATTATGAATTTCTTTTGAAGGGTTTGCTTTTACATATGAATTTTCAGTGAACTGATAAAAAACAAGCATGATGAAATTAGCAACAAAAAGTTGCTTTGATCAACTTTTTAAAAAATATCCCCATTCACCTAACTAGCTAAAGGTTAAATTTCAAAGAATCCTCTACATCGCAAAATAACTCTTCATATTGCTATTCCAAGTGTATGCTTCCAATTTCACAGCAGTTAACACTCTACTAAGCATTAAGAAGTTATAAATATCAAAGTTCCAAATGAGCTAACCAAAATATGAAAATAAGATACTAAAATTATCTTTTAATTTTTATTCTTTAGCAGTGCTGGGAATAAAACCCACTGCCTTGCAATGCTAAGTAAGCACTACACCACCAAGTTGCAGCCCCATCCCTAAAGTTTTTGATGAAGGATATGAAAACAAAAACAAAATACTCAAATCAGATTTTTCTTAAACTGTAACTTTATTTGGAGCAGGAGAATTTTCCTTACATGAAGTTAACATTTTTAAACACCTTAGGACAAAATGACATTTCAGAATGGTCTTGCTTCAGTGGTTTCTGCCCTCCAATCTTCTCATTATTATGAATTTGCTTTATAAATAAATATATTCTCAGTTACTCCATTGTAATCAACTCAGGTGACTAACCTCCTGTATTGACATAATAGATGTATTTGTTCAGGTCATTTTAAATTCACATTAGCACAGTGTCTTTAAGAAATTGATAATACAGATTAATGTGATATTTGCCCCCAATTTGTCTCTTTGATGGTTTCCATGAGAAGGTCCTCACAATAAATTATATAAATGTACAGTACATTTGGTTGGAAATTGTAAAAATAATTCTAAAAACTAAGCACATATATTAAACAAACAAGTTGCTACAGTATGCTTAAAATGATATAAAACAATTAGTATGCCAAACATTTTCGTAGAAACATATTGCTTTTGGCCATACACTGAGTACACAGCCTGCATTTCTTTTATCTTCCTCTCCTACATGGCACAAAAGAATGGCTTGATGGTGTAGGGAAGTGCTACTTTATATGAAATTCAGATGCCCATTAATTCCAATGGTACCTGTATTTGCACTTAAAAATGAGACAATTGTTTTGTTTAACACACATTGCCTTGATGATACTCAATTTTGCATTATTTGTCATCAGAAGATGACACGGTGTCACTTTTTTAGATCTATGTGGTCCTTTAGGCAAGCGATGTGTCCAAAAAATTGTTTCAAGCTCAATTTTATATCTATTTCAATCCTACCATACTTGAGCTGGGTGAGGGCTTGGTAATGAAAGGAATTTTATTATAAAATGAACAATCATGCCAAGAGTAGTTTTTATGGAAAAGCAGTTTCCCTCCTGTGCTTGCTGTGCCCCTCAGCACACCACTGTCACCAAACCTTTGGACATGGAATGAGAGCCACCCTGTACCATACCTGACATCCCAGAAAGCTTTCTGACAGTAAATGAGGTATAGTCATTGTATAGGTACATAAGAACTCATCACTCCTGTTGGTGTCTTGCATTTCATTTTATAATTCTATAGCAAATAAAAATATATGCAACAGGTAATATTTTATTTTCACTTAACAAAAAATGGTCCCTATTTCCTTTTACACTACATAGCTTATATATACAATTTGTCCTTTACCTATTTGGGGGAGGGATAACAAAGAGTACTGTATGGGATTTTGCTAGCTCTTTAGAGTTTAGATTATTTTCTCAGTCTTCCAGTTTTTTCAACTGCATATCAGCTTTTGACTTGCATGTAAATAAATGTGTTGAGCTTCCCAAGGGAAGTTATTTGCTGGCAAACTAAGGAAAGGGGGAAAGGGGAAAAAATGAAGTATTCTCTGAAGGTGGGCCTTATAAAAGAATTAGGAAAACAATTTTACAATGTGTAATAACCAGGTAACTCGGTTTTTCAATTTTAAAAAAAGTAATGACCTTAACACGAGCTAGAATACAGAGAATATGGCATTGACAATCCATTTGCTTCTCTAAGGGGTATTTACAATTTAAAACCGGCTTTCCAGCAAGCTGGGCAAGGATTCAGATTAATATACCTTTTATATATAATACAAGGAGAAAAATAAATATTAACCTCACAGTAAAGGACTCATCTCTGGAAACACATTTTCTGTTGCTTTAGATAACAAGTTAAGAATATAATACAGAAATGAATTCAGCTTCATGTTGTGCTTGCATATACATTTTCTGAAGCTTTGCCGCCAGCTTGTTAACAGGAAAATATTATCTATCAAATTCACATCCATTTTGTGCTTCTCTCATGGCCTTCAGCATCATAGTGCTTGGCCAAGTATATTTCTGAGTCAGATTCTCCAAAGCATAAATTACTCCCTGATTTTAGGTTAGAGCCCTTTGGAAATCATGATAATGTGTTCAGGCTGCAACATATCACTAATTCACCAAGCAATCATTTGCCAATGCACTAGGTTGAACCCTATGAAAGTAGCTATATTCACCTTAACCTATCATTTTAACCTAAAAATTGGATTACTTCATATGGTTCACCTTGCTGTATCCTGGAACCTGGAACCATAAGAGAGTAGTTTGAGCCCTGGGAGAATGTGAATCAATAATGCTGTTGAGGTCACATTCACTGGTGATGACTGTCCTTCTTGCCTCTGAGGTAACCAACCGTGAGTGGAGGCAGACATACTATACAGAGATGGATGAGAGTGGACTTTCTGTCTTTTTCTGTCTCCAAACTAGCTTTGTCATTTGCAAAACTGCTGTAAACATTCCTCTCAATGGAACAGCCTCTATCCAACAAATAGAGTTCTCACTCTTGAAAGAAACTATGCAGGTTAGGAGTTCAAATGTGGCACACTATGGATACTAACATCACGGTAACCGTGGCTTCCTAGGTAAGTGGGACCCCTGCTCTAAATCTTTTCTCTTCCCCAAATTGTCCTGAGAATTGGCTAGGACAGAAGACTATTTATGAGCTGCTCCTAACCATGTCTGGAGAACTGAGCTGAATGCAAATTTCCATCTCAGCTATTACAATAAAAATTTTTCTTAGTATTTTTGATCATGCATCTTATCCAGAACATAAGTTTAATTGACTGTGTTTTGTGAACCTTAATGTTGAGAACATTTGACCTGAAAAGTTGCCCTTTATAAATAAATATATATATGATTTGTGTTTGTGTGTTTGTATGTATATATATAATTTGATTTCAAAAATGGAAGAAAGTAGAATGTGACAGCTTAGTATTATTAAACTCGCTTTCATTTGGATATCTGTAATCACATTAAAGGGTGTTGTAGAGTTCTTTTGTACTGGGGAACAAAAATAAAACACAATGAATTATAACAGTACTTTTAAAATAACACAGTGGTATAAAAAAAAAAAAAAATCAAACTGATGACAGGGTATTAAGAAAAGCAGAAGATCACTTTCCTAAGGTCAATCCAAGAAAGCCTGAAGCACCTAACGAGCCACATTTAAATGTAATCGATTCACAATACTCGCATATATCGAGTAAATAACTCTTAAAATAGCCTTAAAATTGCACCCCTGTTGCAATACTGCATCAATAGTATTACATTTTTCAAAAGCTGTATAAAATATTACCTGGAACCCCAAAGGAAAACACTTAATCTTTAAAAAGTTCATTACAAAGTTGACTGTATAAAATGCTAAAACATAACCCATATGTACAAAATGCTGTTGTTTAAGAAAATAATGGGACCCAGTTTTAGAATAAAATAATTTTATACAAAAAAGGGTACTGCATTCAAATCAACATTAAAAAAAAACTTTAAAAAAGAATATTGAAATGTCTTAGTTCAGAAGAATAACTGAACTAACAACTGGTTTGCTCTTATATCATCAGCATATCTCTTGCAGGTGGAACACAGTCAGTCAGGGGAAAGTGTCCTCTCCCTGACCAAGGGCCTCATTGTGGAGACAGTCATCGCCGAGATGGGTACTTGGAAGCCCAATCTGTCCGGCCATGCACTGGCTGGGCAGCTGGAGGCCGTGGGATCAACCCAGGATTGCTTCTAGGCTGGGTGTGGAAAAAAGGTCGCCCAGGATGAGGTCTCATAGCCTTCAGGGAAGAATAACCTGCAATGGAAGAGAAAGACTGGACTGATTGATAAAAGACCCAAACAAAGTACAGGTAAACGTCTAATGGTAACAAAAATATCAGAAAATGAGAAATTCAGAAGGACCATTTGCCTCCTTCTCTAGTCTTCCCTTTCTCAATTAAGAAGAGTGGTCAAGCCAAGAATACAGGTGTTGATCTTGATCCCTTTCTTTTTCTCATATCCCACTTACCACTTTTACCAAATCAACTACTTATATGATGGCGTAGGCTAGTATCATTTCCTGCCTGGATAACTAAAACAGACTCCTTCCTCTTACTTAGTCAAATGACAACCAGAAGCTTTAGCAAGACTGAAGATGGTGGTCAGATAATGTTACTCTGCTCAAAAGCTTCCAATAGCTCCCTTGTCCTTTAGAGTTAATGAAAACATGCTTACAGTGGTTTGCTGCAGGGCCTCATACCCTTGGGCCTCTCAGTCACCCTTGTCCTCTTCTTGCTCCTTTTTCACTCATGCTCCTCCTGCACTCTGACCTCCTTGCTAGTCCTTGAGTTTGCCAGGCATGTTCTGCTTCAAAGCCTATGCACTCAAGAATCCCATGTCTGCAGCAGTCTTACCCATTTTGCATGCTTGTTCATGCTTCCTTCAGATCTTTACTCAATGACTCCTTTGCAGCAAGCTCTTCTTTGGCTTCTTTGCCTAAAATGACAATCTGCACCTCCTTCTCCCACTCCTGCAATCCCTACACTTCCTGCCTGTTTTATTTTTTCCTTAGCACTTATGAGCATCTGCCTTACTATATGTTATTCAACTCACTCACTGTCTGCAGAGTGGGAGTTCTCCCAGGGCCAGAAGTTCTAGCTCATTCTAGCTCATTCCAGGCTTACAACAAGACTGGCACAAAGCAATTGTTAAGTTAACTATTTATTGAATCCATTCATGAATAATTTGAAATAGAACCTACCTGGAGAAGGATCTGGAATAGATGCTAGGTGTACCCTCTGCACAGCAGAACCAATTTCTTTTTTCAGGAAGGAAGGGATATAATTTCCAGTCAGTCCACTAGAACTTGTAGAGCCGGAACCAACTAATTTACAAAAGCAAAAGCTCATTACTACAAAGACACAGTCATATGACCCCAACTGAGTTAAAGGACAGCTGTGTAGAACAGTAAAGAATTAAAATTTTACTTTTAGGGGTAAAAAAAAAAAGTACGATGAAAACAGTGAATTCTGAGTAGAGCATTCTACCATGCCACACTGTCAGGAAGGTGAGGAGGGGCAAAGGCAGTGCTACTCCCATAGCTGGCAACCAAGCTGGCAGCAGCTTGTTAAATGAGAAAGGACTATTTGGAGCTGGGCACACACCTGTAATCCCCAATACTTGGGAGGCTATGGCAGGAGGATAGAAAGTTTGAGACCAGCCTCAAACTAGTGAGATCCTGTTTCAGAATGAAAAATAAAAAGGGCTGGGGATGTAGCTAAGTGGTAAGTGCACCTGGATTAAATCCCCAGTACCAGAAAAAGAAAAAAGAAAGATGATATGTTTCTTTATTTTTTGTAAAAGTAAGCTTAGCCAGTTCTGAAATTTGCTTTTTCCACTCATATAATATCCTTCCACATCAGTATACATAAATTCTAAATTATAGCTAAACATAATTTAACCATTTGCTTACAAGGATTATCTTAATGATTTAGGTAATATAAATAATTAAACACTAAATATTCTTATTGATAATCAGGGAATTATCCTTAATAAAAATATGAACTACATTTGTTGTTGCTATTATTTCCACGTAAGTGTGTTAAGGGCAGGTACTGGGTGCTACTCATCTTTGTGTTCTGGGAAGTTAATGGTATGACTTGTATATAGAAGTAATCAATTAATATTGAGTGGGTGAATATCTATAATGCTCATTAGATCTTAAAGGAACACAAATAATGATGAAAAATGTTATCACTAGCCACTACACAAACAGAAGTTCCATCCTTGAGGAGTTAATAAGTGGTGCAGTTGTTCTGTCAGCCATTGCATAGGACAGAGTGGGAAAATGGGAAAACAGCCTGGAATGCATGTGTGAGGAACTATGCTATCAGCTGGAGCATGTTTTGTAGTTTTGGTGAACAAAAGAGATAGGAAGAAAACCAGGAAGAGAATTTGAAGAAGTTAGTCACAAAAGGGAAAAAATGTAGAATCAACACACACAAAAAAAGACAATGAACCCCATCAGTAAACAAGACATGCAAGTTTAAATCACAGTAAGATAGCATTTCACATTTATCAGATTAGGACAAAGTTTAGACTTGATAGTACCAAGTGGCATCAGGGATGAAGTGCAACTTGCTGGAGAGCAATTTGGCAATCTCTGTAAAGCCAAAGATAAGTTTACCCTTTAACCCAAAGTATTTATTCCAGCAGAGAAACCCTTGCATGTGTTGCACAACAATAGGGATACAACACTGTTCATTTCAACACTCTTTCTAATAGCAAACTGTAAACAACTTACATGTTTGTCAACAACAAAAGGAATAAATAACGATCTACTATAATAAGTTATGGTATTATACAGTTATATAATCGATAATGATAAATATATGTACATATATAATTGCTACACACGTATTTATTAAAATAATTGAAGTGGTGACCCAGGATTGTGTTCATTTAAACTTGAAAACATGTAAAACCACATTATGGATCTCACAACTTTTTAAAAAATGCATGGGAATAATAAACACCTAAATCAGGCTGGTGTGAGGCAGTTGGGAAGCGAGAAAGGAAAGACCTAGACTCTGGGCTTCATGTATATAGAAATTTGACTTCTTAAACCAGGTGGTAGGTACATGGGTATTGATATATTATCTTCTACATTTTTGTGTGCTTCTTAAAATAAAGGAACCCTAAAGGGTGAAGGTGGGGAGAAGTGAAATCCAGGTGTCTCCTTGGCAATACTGAAGGGGAAGCAGCACCTGGCAGGGGCTCCCTCAGCGTAGGAAACACACCATGGCAAACAGGCCTACTGAGAATGGGGTTAGTATTGCCAAATTTGGGGACTCATTTAACAGATAAAAATGGGAAAGGCTTTCCAAAAAGTCCACCTTCCAACCAGCAGGGATGCTGATGCCCTAGGCCTAAGGCTGGGTCATCAAAGTACCATCTAGAAAATGGAAAGTGGTCCAAGGAAAATGGTCCCATGCTCAATATCTACCTCAGAAGGCCACTGCCTGCAGCACACCAGAGCCTCACTCCCTAGCTCTCCTTGAGGGCAGACCTCCATGGGAGGTGGCCGAGTCACATGGTATGCTGCCAAGAAAGGCCTTGTCTCATTTCTCTCACTTTGCCACAAATAGAGAACCTGCTTTTTTGTCATTTAGGAATTAATAATAATTACTCACCTGAATTTATTTTGCTGATTACTGATACTGTCCCTGAAGACTTTCCAGACAAACCAGAACTTGACCATGGGTTAGATGGAATAAAGTCTTTGCCTGGATTTGGGAGCATGCCATTTCTTATATTTATTCCTAATATAAAAGAAATGGTTTTATAAAGCAAATGGATAAAGTAACTATAGTACATTTCTACAATGGAATATTATTCATTCCTAAAAAGAATGAGATCTTGCTATTTGCCACACATGGATGAGCCTAGTGGACATTATGATAAGTGAAATAAGCCAGAAAGAAAAATATTGCATGATCTTACTTATATGTGGGATCGACAAAAAAATAAATAAAAAATAAAAATTAGTACACGGAGACAACACATAGTAGTTACCTGGGGTGGTAGTTTCCAGGGGTGGAATGGGGAGAAGAAACAAGGAGATGATGTAGGTCATAAAAAAAACAAACAGCAGATGTGTAGGATGAAAAACTCTAAAGATATGATGTACAACACAAGGACCATAGGTAATAAAACTGCACTGCACATGGGATTTGTACTGAATGAGTAGATTTTAGCTGTTCTTGCCACTGGGGAAAAATGCTAACTACATGAGATGCTGGGTGTTTTTTGCCACTTCTTACTAGCTACACATTATCCATAATGTCATGTCATATGCCTTATTTATACATAGTACAGTTTATTTAAAATGCAAAATACATATTTAATCTTATACCAGACATCACAAATGAATTGAAACCAATTGATCAAAAACTTCCTATGGTGCAAAAATCAAAGCAAAATCTGACTGACGATATCACCTAAAAGAGGGCAAAGGAAAGATACCATCACTGAGGTTAGTATAAGTCTTACTTGTGGGTGGCCTGAGAGATATCTCTTGTCCCTTGTCTTGACCTTCTGGCACTGTCCTGACTTTGGTGCTCCTGGACATTCTAGTTTTTCCCTTTCCTAGAAAACTTTCTGTCACCTGTCCAGGTTCTTTTCCATCCCCTTCCCCACCCCCACACCCAGCTCTGAAACCTGCTTCTCTCCTCTTTCTTTGTCTATCCTCTGGGGTTCCATCTTCTTACCTGACCTGGACCATCCTCACACCATCATGTGCTGATGATGTTGGTTCATATCAACAACCCTCACAAACTCTGGTCCCGCACATTCAAAGGCTCCCAGAACAAGCTGCCTTGACCTTGACGTCAATCAATTCAACCTCAAGAATCATCACTCTCCCTCTAAGTTTAGAGATGGTCCCACTTCCTGATCCCACTTATGTCAGACACTGCAACTACTTCTCAGAACTGAAAGTCTAAATACCTCTTTTATCCTTCTCCTGCTGCCCCCACAGCCAAAAAGAAGCAACTGTCCAATTCACTCCTTGATCTTTTTGCCTGTGGTCACAGTGGTTCCCTCACAACTGGACCCCTCTGTACCTATTATCTGATCTCCCTTCTTCCAGGTCATGCTGGGAAATGTCAGGCCAATCTTCTAGAAAATATTGTCAATTGCTATGAAGTCTGGCAGTATTTGCCCTGTTCCTAACCTGACAGTGAAAAATTGAATGCACAGGGGGGCCAATGTGCCCACCCCATCCCATCCCTGCTGACTGTACCCCCAGCTCAGGTTACCGTTTCCTTTGCCTAGGTGACAGCTGTGGCTCACAGGCCCTCACCCACTCAGTGCACAGATGCATATAAACCCAATTCACTCTTTCAGTTAATACCCTTCAAAGCTTCCCATTGCTTATGAAATGAATCCAAATTTCTTCAAAGGCCCCAAAAGATGTCTCACTCTACACTACACTACCTCCTCTCTTACCATGCTCTGGGCACACTGGCCTCAGCTATTTCTCTCACAGGTTAATCCCTTTCCTGCCTCTAGGCCTTTGTGCTGCTGTTTCTGCTGCCTCATATTTTCTTCCTTCACTTCTGCAATATTTATTTCTCATTCTTTGTGGGCCCAGCTAAGAGCCACTTGCTCAGAGAGGTCTTTCCTGACCACTCTATCACCATCTTTGATTATGGCTTGTCTGTTCACTGAAGTACCTCTTCCACTAAGAAGGATCTAAGTTGTATGTGCATGAGGGCTTTGTCTCCAGGCTGCTGTGTGAAGCCACTATGGAGGCTCTGATGTGAAGGAGCTCTGTGGAGTTGTGCATCCTAGGGGCCCTGCTTGGCTATTTTGTTCATGATAATATTCCCAGCACTTACATACAACAGGAGCTCAATACATATTTACTAATTAAATGAATTTGTTAGTTTAGACATGAAGAATCTAGAGAGAGGCTCAGGCACCCACCAAACTATATCATTGATACTTAAACCCTCTAGTACTGCCAGCTCTTGTCATGGTTTCCTGACCGGCAATTTCTCCTAAAACTGGTCTAATGGAGAGCTTCAGATGTATTGCTTAGTTCTTGGCAATTCCTCCCTCCTCTGAGGCTGGACCTAGTTTCCTATACCAAATTTCTTACCTCAGGTGACTACACAAGGTCAAAATGTGGGAACCAGAACTCAGCAAATATTCTTATGATGTGGCCACCAAGTCTGGCAGAGGCCAGTGTGCCCAGGGCACAGCAAGAGAGGAGGCTATAGTAGGTTCCCCGAGGCATTTTCTGACCTTGTAAAACAATTGGATTTCAATTCATGAGCAATATGAAGCTCTTGAAGGGTTTTAAGTGGAGAAGTGACAAGATACTATCTATATTGGTGTACTAAGTTGGTGCAAGAACTAATTTGGAAGAACTTGCCTCCCAAAACAGAATCTTTGTGAATATGTGACTCCAAGGACAAAATTTCTTATCACTGATCAAAGTAAAGGCAAGTCATTTATGTTACCAGGCAGGTATCGAGAGTGCTTCAAGTAATGCTGTTTGGCTGCACTTCTCAGAGTTGGTGTGTCTCGCCTCTGATAAGAAGTCTGGATGGGGGCACTATTTCCTGTGCCCACGGGCTCAGAGGGCTTCAGATCCAAAACACTCTCAAATCTGAATCAAAGAACATGGTTTAGATGAGAGAGAGAGAGAGAGAGAGAGGGAGAGAGAAATATCATCTGACAGGTATAGATAATCACAAATGCCAGATTCACTCTGTTCACAGGTATAAGCAGTACACTTGCCTGCAGAGAGCATCATCACTCTGTCTTTTCTTGTTTTTCAAGTCAATCCTGGTGAAGGATGGACTGAAATCCAAGTCGTCCAACTCAGCCCAATCGTCGGAATCCTTTGTTGACCTGGAAATAAGACCCCATCTTCTCCTACTCTTTGGTTTGATCTCACCATTTTTGTGTTCCAGGCCAGCTAGGATTTTCTGTGCATATGAGGACAGGGGAAAAAAAGCAATACTTGGCATTAATAGAGTTCATCCGTGAATAATTCCTTCTGTGAACTTCCTTTGTAATGAAAAGGAGGATCCTGAGGCATAACATTCTTCAATATTCACTGCTTATTTGAAGGGACAGTTGTGAAAAATGCATTCCCAGACCTCCTGTCTCTCACCTACCCTGACAGATTACATTGGATGCCTTCCATTGAGTGTACTAAGCTATGTAACGCAAAAAAAAGGAATCTTAGGATTTCTCTTACACACTGGAGATGGCTGGATTCTCATTTGGGCCTTGTCCCTGAGAGTTACTATGATTTCTACTGTTACCATAGAGACGTAAGAGATTATAGCTAAGGTGTCAGCCATTCTGCTCTTTTACAGAAAACTGTGCCAACAACGCCTGCTTTGCCTTCTCAGTAGATCTGGACACTCTCTTTTGACCAAGAAATAGCTACCACAGCAAATTTCCAAACAGGCACCAGTACCAAATCACGGGCTAGGATAAAGTGAGCAATGTACCAACCTGCCACCTCTGGCAGCAGGTTGCTGGTTGGGAGCCCACATTCAGTGAACACTAGTTGACAGAAAAGGTACCTCTTTTGCATAAAAGTCTCAAGAGTCGTGCTCTTTAGAGAGTATTACAAAGCTAATGATAACTACAATCCCTTGTCAGGTTATCATTCTACTGAATCTAACACTCATTGTTTCCTTTTGCATAACCAGTCCAAAGAAAGAAAGATCTGGGCTCAATTAATAGCTCAGCATTACCAACATCAATTTACAGCAGTAATGTGAATAGCAACCAGGAGGCATCTTATGATTTTTGAGATGAGGGGTACTGGGGATTAAACCCATGGGTACTTTGTCACTGAGCTACATCCTTAGCTCTTTTTATTTTTTATTTTGAGACAGGGTCTCATTCATTAAGTTGCTTAGGCTGGCCTCAAACTTGCAATCCTCCTGCCTCAGCCTACTGAGTTGCTGGGATTACAGGCATGCACCATTGTGCCTCGCTGTGATTTTCAAAACATCTTCCTAAGCATCATGACCTTTGATCCTCATTTTCAACACTGTCTGGAGGACAAGACATGTACTATGATCTTCTTTTTATAGATGAGAAAACTGAGTATATAGGGATTAATAATAACAATGACCACTAACACTTTTTGAGTTCTAACTATGTGCCAGGTGCTAGTCTAAATTCTTCTGAAGTATTAACTCATTTAGTCCTTATAACAATTATATCAAAAAAGGCTATTATTACTTGTATTTTACAGATGAGGTAATAAAAAGTGGAAAAGCCAGGTAACCTGCTCAGTGTCACTGAGCTTTGAATACCAGGGCTGAGATTGAGACTCTGGTGATCTGGTTGCAGAGTCTGGTTCTCAGTCATTACCTCAACTGACTCCAGGAATGGCACCATTATCAAGAGGCAGAGCCTGAACTTGAATTTAGACCTTGAACCAAAGGTCTCTTCACAATTCCTATTTAGACCCTGATCCAAATTCCTTTCACAAATGCTTCTGCAAAGACAAATGTATTATATTTGGGCCTTACATAGTAAAAAAGAAAACATTTCACACATTATGTGTAGTTAGAAGAGAAGTAAGTGAGACACAAAACACTGGCAAATTCCCGTGCTTACCGGTTGAGGATTCTTGCTGTGGAGGGATGGGAAGAGCAGCGGGCTTGGCTTGTCCTCCTGAAGATGGCTCGGGAGCTCTGTCCTGGAGGCTTCTGCTTTGTAGGGGTAGATGAGATGCTGAGGGGGCTGGCCGGCTTGATGCTGTCGGGAAGAGATTCTCGTGTGTGGCTTGGTTGGGGGCTGGGCAGGAGGGACGGGCTTGATGAGAGGAGGTGGACCTTTTTTCTCCAGGGTGTCTTTCTGTGACTTTCCTGAATCCTGAAAGCTCTGTGTAGTGCTGCCCAGTGGGTGTCCAACCTGGAAGTAAGGATATCGAAGCGCCTGGAATGACAAATGAGGTGTTAGGAGAAAAGTCTAGCCTGCAGGATAAACGCCGTCACAATCATTGGGCAATAGCACACGTGACCAGTTTACTGCAGGTTTCTAGCCCAAACCAACTCTAAGACAGCACCCTGAATTAGTGACACCCCTTGTGACTTTCCTTATCTAAGACAGCATAAAGTTTATGTAGTACTTGCAACACTTAAAATTATTTGGATGAAGTAGCCAGTTACGCTGCTACTTTTGAGGAGCATTCTGGCTCAACAGAGATCCTGATTTTGTAACTCCCTTGTTATGTGTGTTAAATATGGTATTTTATGCTTCTAAGCCCATTTTTTCATTCTTCATAAAGAGAAAAAAATAAAACAGGAAGAGACAAATATGATCTGGGAGGACTCTAAAAAATCAAGTTCAAAATAAGCAAGTACATCTGCTTTTCTCTCAGAAGTACCAATAGTATAACTCATGACATAATTAAACCTTCCCTAGCAAGACAAGGTTAGTTGCCAGTTGTTCTGGATTATCAAGTTTTCAGGATAGCCAAGGCAAACATCTTAAATTTCTGGGGCTTATAAATCTTTCTGAATCTTTCTTACCTGTATTCCCTTCTTTGTTTGACAAGATGTTGTTGAAAATAACAATATTTTTTCATGAATCTGAGACATATTATAAACATCTGTAATGATTACACTTAAGTGTGGATATAGAAGCGAATAATATGGGTACCCTTGTAGAGGTCCTGAATTCTAGCTTTTAACTTGGAAAGTCTTCTCTGTTGTCCTACGCATTCAAGCAAGTCTGGACTGATCTGGGGTATTTTTAGCTTTTCTGACACTATTCTTGAAAGCATACATTCCTCTCTTGATTCCCTGTTACAGAATCTTTTTCCTTTCCATCTCCTGCATCATTTTAAAAAATGATTCAGCTGGGCATGGTGGTGCATGTCTGTATACCTAGTGGCTCAGGAGGTTGAGGCAAAAGAATCACAAGTTCAAAGCCAGCCTCAGCAATTTAGTGAGGCCTTAAGGAACTTAGCAAGATCCTGTCTCAAAATTAAAAATAAAAAGGACTGGGGATATGGCTTGGTGGCGAAACATACATGGGTTCAATCCCTAGTACCAAGAAAAAAGTTTAAAAGTGGTTCATCAGCAATCTTCCTGTCTGCCCTGAAGCCATTTGTGAAGCTCATCATCAGAGGGACATTTCAGAAAGCTTTCCAACCCTCTTGAGCAAGCCAGAGTCCTACTTAGGGCAGCAGATTATAACAATTCTTTATTGAGTCCTTGGAAAAGTGCTTTTCTACACTTCTTCCTTTTCCCCTATCTATCATCTCTCCAACTACCACAAATTCTAATATCACATTATCATTTTATTTATATATCCCCGCCACTTTTTGTTAGTCAAATCATCTCTGATTAGAATCAGTCATTTATGAAGCAGGAGGCATCACAATACCAGACCTTAAATTATACTACAGAGCTATAGTAATAAAAACAGCATGGTATTGGCACAAAAACAGACATGAAAACCAATGAATAGAATAGATGACACAGAGACAAACCCACATAAAATAGTTATCTCATATGAGTCAAAGGTACCATATACATACATTGGAGAAAAGATAGCCTCTTCAACAAATTGTGATGGGAAAACTGGAAATCCATATGTAGTGGAATGAAATTTAAACCTTATCTCTCACCCTGCACAAAACTGGAAATCCACATATAGTAGAATGAAATTTAACCCCTATCAATCACTCAAAGTGGATCAAGGATCTAGGCATTAGACCAGAGATCCTCCAGCTACTAGAAGAAAAAGTAGGTCCAACTCTCCATCATATTAGCCTCATAACTGACTTCCTCAACAATATTCCTAAAGTGCAAGAAGTAAAATCAAGAATCAATAAATGGGATGGTATCAAACTAAAAAACTTCTTCAGAGCAAAGGAAACAATCAAGAACATGAAGAGAGCACCTACAGAAAGGAAGAAAATCTCAGACATAGCATTAATCTCCAGGATATATAAAGAACTCAAAAAACTTAACACCAAAAAAACAAATAACTCAATAAACAAATGGGCAAAGGAACTGGATAGAAACTTCCAAGAAGAAATACAATTGGTCAACAAATGTATGAAAAAATATTCAAAATCTATAGCAATTAGATGCAAATTAAAACTACATTGAGATTTCATCTCACTCCATTCAGAATGGCAATTGTCAAGAATACAAGCAATAATAAATGTTGATGAGGATCTGGGGGGAAAGGAACACTCACACATTGCTGGTGGGACTGAAAATTGGTGCAACCATTACAGAAAGCAGTAGGAGATTCCTCAGAAAACCTGGAATGGAACCACCATTTGACCTAGTTATTCCACTCCTCAGCATATACCCAAAGGACTTAAAATCAGCATATTACAGTGACACAGCTACATCAATGTCTACAGCAGCTCAATTCACAACAGCAAAGCTATGGAACCAAAGCAGGTACCCTTCAATAGAAAAATGGATAAAGAAAATGTGGTGTATTTACACAATGGAATAGAACTCAGCCTTAAAGAAGAATGAAATTATGGCATTTGCAGGTAAATGGATGGAACTGGAGAATATCATGCTAAGTGAAATAAGCCAGGCCCCAAAAAACAAAAGCCAAATGTTCTCTGATATGTGGATGCTAACACACAATAAGGTGAGGGGGAGGGAAAAACAGAAATTCACTGGATTAGACAAAGGGGAATGAAAGGAAGGGAAGGGGATGGGATTAGGGAAGAGTAGAATGAATCAGACATAACTTTCCTATGTTTGTATATGAATACATGACCAGTGAAACTCCACATCATATACAGCTACAAGAATGGAAGTTATACTCCATATATGTATAAAATGTCAAAATGCACTTTACTGTCATGTACATCCAAAAACAACAAAGAAGAAAAGAGAATTGGTCACTTATTAGATCCTCTGAGCAGTGTAATTGTCATGAGACAAGTTGAGAAGAGGTCAAGTATAACTAATGCAACAGGAGGCTTGCAGTAGGCAGCTGAGTGGTCAGAGCTCACAGCATCATATCTCTTTTCGGTGAACTTCATAATCTACATCAAAGCAGCTTGGGGGAGGGTGGGTTAGAAGCCAGGAGGCATGAAGTCAGTCAGAGACCTGCCATCTGCACAATAGGACTGCAGCTGGTTGCACTCGGCATACTAGTTACTGGATGAGTGATCAGGGAAAATCACTTACACTTTCTGAGATTCAGTTTTCTCACCTACGGAAGTGAAAAGCAAAATGCCTATCTCATGGAATCCTCATCAGGTTAAAATCACATAAAATATACTCAAGAGTTTGTAAAATGTAAAGTGCTACAAAATATGAATTGCAAATATTTAGCCTGATTCTATCCCATCTGTCATTCCCTCAAGGTATAAGTCTACCTTTCAACAACCAGTACAGGCTGATAACCATTAAACTACTCTTTAATCTTAATTCATAGAAAATATGTTTAGAAACATTTTTCCAAGGATAGATACATATATCTGTTTATTTTAATTTCTACCTATATGTTGATGTATCCTATGAATATATGCTATTTTTCAAAGCACCTATATTGTTTAACCTTAACCTCTTTAATGATACACTGTAAGTTCCAAACTATTTTAAGTTCTTATACCTGATATAGTATACCACTAGTTGTATTCAATACCATTTTTCACCTATAATACTAAATATCTCCTGTGTAATTTATAGAGATCATTCAAAGTTAGATATGAACTTTACAAGAAATGCATCAAAAAGCGGAAAATGGAGGAAAACCTGACTAGCTGTTGGTCGTTTCTTGGGATCCCACTGAAGCATGTCTCTCAGGAGCTGAATTGCTTCACTACTAGCATTCGGAATCAGGGTCTTCAGGTTGTTGGGTATGCACTGGGGCCAGTGGAAGTTCATAGCATTTGAAAGTTGGTAGCCTTCAGGCCAGTCAGTCTGAAAGAAGGAAAAAACAGAAAGTCTTTCTGGGCTGATGCTGTGCCTCAAGTGTGTATTCTTCATGTGTGCCCCTCAAGGAAAGGCAATCATGCCACTGCCGTGCCACGGTGATTATGGCAGCATGAGACACATGGCCATATTAATGAAGAGACTCTGAAGAATATGAATTCCGGGAAACAGCGGAAGAGATACACCAAATTGTTTTATAACCTCTACATAAGATAATCCATCTCTTGAAATTTGGGGATTGAACATAATTAGCATTTCCCCAACTGGGTGTTAGGAGACAGATGTTTTAGAAATTGCTAATGAGATATTTGTGGAGAAAAGACAAAATAAAATACTGGTTAAATGTTTGAAATCCTTAATATTTTTATATCCCCAACTTGATGATTTGAAATACACATGCTGAGGAAAACAGAGGTAAAGAGAGCAGTTGCACCTCATCTCTGGCTCCCCACTTTTTCATGCATCAAAACCTGTGGAGGGCTGGGGTTGTGGCTCAGTGATAGAGCACTTGCCTAGCACATGTGAGGCACTGGGTTCGATCCTCAGCATCACATTAAAAAAAATAAAGTATGCCCATCTACAACTGAAAAAAAAATTAAAAAAAAAAAAAACTGTGGGACACTGAATGCTAGAACAAATAACAGAAAATGCCCTTTATGGTTCCTTCTAGTTCTAAAATTACTGTTCTATAAGACACATCTTGATATAATTACCTCCTCCCCCTTTTTTTTTCAAAGTCAAGTGGCACTGTGTATATCTTAAAACATCCATTCACTTAGTTCCTGAGTGAACATTTAATGCAAGTGAATATCAAAAAATAATTCAATATAAATCCTACACTTAAGAATATCACTGGCCTTAATAGAGAAAGTAGGTCATTTAAAAAAAAAACACACAATAAAACAGAATAAAAAAAGACACAAGAAAAGTACAGATATAGATAGGCAGAGGAGGAAGAAATGCAAGCAGGGGACTTTGGAAACCTTCTTGAAGAAGTGGCAATAATAATTCATTCAAATGATTAAGCTCATACCAGTAATGGTGCTGGGACATAAATAAACACAAGACAAATCTTTGCCCTAAATGTGCTTATGGTCCAAGAGAGATATAAAAACAGATACTTACAGTAATAATGCAGAAAACAGAAGATGAAGATGAGACTGGACAAACGGTGGGGAGGGACATTATTGGGGGACTTGGAAGAAGAGCAGGATTTGGTCACATAGAGACACTCACTCAGACAGAGTGCATGTGCAAGGCACAGAGGTAGAGAAGTTGTAGGGAACACAGCCAGGAGATCTGGAGTGGAGAAGAGGGGAAGGGGTATGAGAAGACACCGGCTTTGGCCCACAGGCCTTTGTTTTACATGGTTACCTTTTTTGGTGTCCCCAACAGTTGGCAAATTTTGAATATTGTGTCAATTTCACTGGCCCCAGGGAAGAGTGGCCTGAGGGTGTACACCTCTGCCATGATGCAGCCCACAGCCCAGATGTCAATGGGGGAGCTGTAGTTGGTAGACCTCAGGAGAACTTCTGGAGCTCTGTACCTGGAGGGACAAAGTTAACCGCTAGCTATCACTTCCACGGGTCAGAAATTAAATAACAAGCAATTCTCAGTAAAAGTTTATATATTTGTTTTCTTTCTAGTTCAGTGTGGTACATGAACTTTTTAAGAACTTGGCTTCCGCTATGGCTGCTGTCAAAAAGTAGTGCTTCTCTATTCATATTATTTTCTATTGAGCATTTCTCTACAGAAGTCTTCTCTATAGCATCTTTGAGAGAAAGAGAAATAGGAGAGAAAGGAAAAGAACATAAACTTGTGTGAAGGCTACTTCTTGATTATAGCAAACTGTATATCAGCTCCTAGGGTCTGAGAGTTTTAGTAATAGCAATTAGAGAGTCTTTCAGATAGGTCTTTGGAGAATCTTTTATGACTCTTTTTTGAAACTGTCCTCAGGAAGACCTGTATATGTCTTATTTATACTATGGAGAAACATGATGGGTTTCCTTTAAAAATTATTAACATCCAAGTTTTTAACTTTGTCCAATGCCAACACACCTACAATGTTTCAGACTGTACTCCTTCTCTTGTGAAAACTTAATGTGAAAAGTTAATGCTTATGACTGACAATCACCCTCAATACAGTGGTATCTTTTTAAATAAGGGTTATTAAGTAATTTTGAGGAAAAAAAAGTATTCACCATCTGGTAGATACGTAGTCTGTGTATGGAGGTCTTGATCGGATTTCTCGGGCCAATCCAAAGTCTGCGATTTTCACTAGATCTGGTCCCATGCAGAGGAGGTTCTCAGGCTTTAAGTCCCGATGGAAAAAGCCTGGAGGAACAGTGAAGGACCCAAATGTAAGTCTGCTGCATGCAACCATACTGCTCTCCTCTTAATAGCTGCAACTCTACAAGCACTCTGATATGATACCAAAGACTGCATCCATCCCACAGATGATGCACAAAGTTTTGGACTTCTCTCAGGACTTCAATCATTTCCCTTTGCAAAATCATTTAAAAATGGGTCTTTTTCTTATAAAATACTTTTATTTTACAAGAGAAAACTTCTCTTAAAATATCAAAGCCCATGAAATGAGATAATTTTGTAAAACAAATTCACTCCAGGGAAAAATTCCATTCCTGCTGTGCCCAAATCAGTCAGAAAAAAAAAAAAAATTGAGATCAAAACCATTTCAAAAGAAAACAGTCTTCACAGGTATTTTTTTTTTTCAGTGTTCAGAAGTAATTTGTTCTACTTTAATATTTTCAAAGACAAATGATGATTTTATACCACAGTTATAATTTTTTCCTAAAAGACAAAGGATTTATGAATATGATCATCTCATACCTGAGATGCTGGTGCATGTTGTGACACATGTTTAAATGCTAAGTGCTTATTACTTTGCCTAAGGAAGAAGTACAGAGGTGTATCTGTAGCTCACACTGTGAAAGGCAAAGGAAACTCATCAAATGAGAAGACAAGTCAGCTGCAGTGGTGCTCCAAAGGCTCAGGCAGGAGACATTCAACCTGGCAGTCTTCTAGGTTTTCTCAAACACCTAGTGATCAGTAATTTTTACCCACTTTCTGATTGTATTACCAACACCGCAGCATTTAGTGTGACTCTAAATCTCAATGGGATGCATAAACTGGAAATCAAACTCAGCTGATGATGCTGATGGTGCTGCTGCATGCCACCATTATCAAAGTTGTGAAAGTTGGACTACCATATTACGAGAAAAATTAATAGCTATCACTGGAAACCTACACTATTCCTAGACCACCTCTGTGCTGACAATTACATTTCTAATGTGTGATCTCTAGTCTTCTCAAGATCACCATCTCTAATAGGATAGCAACTGTCCACCCTGTATCAGCTTGGCCAACCTGCTTTTCTCCTCTCCCAAATCATCTGTCCTTCTTAAATCTTCGATAAAGTTGCTGATAGCTTGTAGTCATGTTGAGTCTATCCTTCCACAGATCACAATGGGATTGTGTTGCATTTTCTATTGAAGTATCTCCTACCCTTCCCTGTCTACCTTTTCAAGCTTCCCCCACACTTCCTCCGTTGTCTCTCACTGCCTTACCACATTCTCACAGGCTCGCCTCACTCCAGCCTCCCTGGATTCTCACACATCCTGATAATTTAGGCACCATCTTTCCCTTGTCATGCTCCCATCCACACACACATAAACACCTTACATCGCATTTTTAAGATTATTTAACAAGGCAGAACTGCTTTTATCTTACCTAAACAGATAAATGTATTTTCTAACACTTTTCATCAATTTGTATAAAATGTGTTCCTGTCAGGTGAAATTCTTCATTCACTTTAAGTTCGTTGTATTTACTTCCATTAATACAATTGTGCTCTTGCTCCTTTTTTGTCTACCTCAATCCCAACTTTGTCATCTTTCAAGACTTATTTTGAATTTCCTGGCTTCCATGAAGCCATTCTAACATGCTAACCTTCTTCATTCCTTTATTCTACCAAGAAATATTCAGAGGGGCCATGCCAGGCAATTGGTCAGCTCTGTGGAGTCAAAAGCAATTCAAATGCTTGTGGTTCTGAGTTCTCTCCATGCCTCTGTGCATTCAACAGGCCCTTCCTCTGAACTTCTCTAGAGCTCTGTTGTTTTCAGATGTTAACCATTTTTCTTAAATTAGATGGAAGCACTTTAAGGGTAGAGTTCACAATTACATTTCCGCTGAATGCCTAGCACAAGGGCTGGGGCATGGCGGTCTCATAAAAAATTCTTGTTGGTTAAACAAAGGATTTATGTGGGTTTGCAGGGAACATGAAGGAGCTTAACAGTGACATATCTGCCTGGGCCAAGAAGGCAAGGTCAACACAGAGCAAAGCAGAGCTGAGGGGAGAGAAGGAAGAAGGCTCACAGGAACCTACAACTGAGAGAGAAGAGCAGGGGCTCTGAAGCAGTGTAGAGATGAGGAGGGAGGGCGCAGAGCTGGATGTCCATGTCACAGAGGGAGTTCCAGCAGGACTAAACCTATTAGTCAAGTTCATTTTCCAAAGACTTCTCTGCTCCAGGGAAAGGGTGACCGTAACACAGTTACGTGTGAAAATGTACTATGTGAAATGTACCATAGAAAGCAACCATGTTTTAGTGAATGGACAATCCTCTCTGTTATCATTTTGAAGAAAACGGGCTTAGTATTAGGTCAACTTTCACGTGTTCAATATTATAGCATAGTGATGGATCTGTAAGGCAACATTTAGCTTAGATGGACAGATGAATATGACTACGGAGCCTATAACCGAGTTCACACATAAGAGACTAGACGAGCAGAACTTATGAAATACATTCAAGATGGACACAAGTGAGAGGTGGAAGTTCTTCCTTTCCACTGCAGGGCTGCTGCTTTTTCGTAACCCAAGGCACAGCCCTAGGTTACACAGAGATAGTACAACAAGTTGGTGATTGTTATAGCATGGGTATATGGGTGTGTGTGTGTGTGTGTGTGTGTGTGTATTTGTACATACACTGTAAAATTAAATGTGTAGGTCATTGCTTTACTCTTCATCCTGACATCTGATAATATACCTCATAGCTTTCCAAATACCATTTCCTTGAAGTATCCCAATCAAATTAATACCAAATCAATAAGAACCAAACTTGAGATTGTCAACTTGACAAGTATGAAGAGTAATTCAATATTAGTCAAGAATGGCCTTTAAGGTCTTAAAATCAGCAAAGTACAGTGATGCAGCCACATCGATGTTCATAGCTGCTCAATTCACAATAGCTAGACTATGGAACCAACCTAGATGCCCTTCAATTGAAGAATGGATGAAGAAACTGTGGTATGTATATACAATGGAATATTACTCAGCCATAAAGAATAAAACTATGGCATTTGCTGGTAAATGCGTAGAGTTGGAGAATATCATGCTAAGTGAAATAAGCCAAGCCTAAAAAAACCATAGGCTGAATGTTTTCTCTGATCAGTGGATGCTGATACATAATGGGAGGGGGGTTACGGGGGCGGATAAGAAAAGAATGGAGGAAGTATGGATGTGTAGAGGAAAATGGGCGGGAGTAGGTGGGGGAAGGAAAGATAACAGACTGAGACAGACTGTATTACCCTATGTGTATGTAAGATTATATGAATTGTATGAATCTACATTGTGAAAAAAAGATATATTCCCTGCTGTATAATTATATCAAAATGGGTTCTACTGTCATGTATAATTAAAAAGAACCAATAAAAAAATTAAAATTAAAAAAAAAGAATGGCCTTTAAAATGAAAGAAAAGAATTTCTGATAAAGACAAATCTGGATGACTTATTATCAGCCTAATTAAATAAAGTTTATCCCCGTCCCCCAGAGTTGGCGACGTCTGTTCTAAGCCTCGGTGTAACTGAGTCATTGTGTTTGGACCCTCTGTTCTTCAGAGCACCCTCCAGCTCCGAGAAGGCCTTTCTATGTGCTTCCATCTTGGGACATGGCTGAAGAATGTGTAAAGACAGGAACAGCTGTTCAAGAATGACCTCTGTGAATATAGAGGATTCCAGCCACCCTTGGAAAAGATATGAACTGTGAGGCCAGGGTTTATAAAAACTCAGAGCATTAAAAACACTCCAGTGAAAATGAAATGGCAGAAACCATTTTCTTACTGAACAGATGGGAAAACTGAGTCATGAAGGGGGTGGGGTAGATGAATTACTCACAGTCCCACCAAGAAATGTGTCATAGCTCTATCAGTGTCAAGTCTACTCTTTCCATAGAGCTAAATCATGATCTGTGGTTTTGGTCTTTCAAGACCAGATTAATGCTTTTTCTCCTTCTTTATCCTCCTCTAATTGGGGCAATTATTATTTCCAAACTAATGTGGTATTTCTCTTATAATGACTCACCTGTCATTATAAGGCAACTCCTTCCACAACCACCTGTAACAGCCACCTCAACAAACCCATGTCTTCTCCAGTTCAGTTCATCCTACCACGCTGACTTGTACTTGGATGAGTATCATCCTTGAACTCCTGACCTGGTACTCTGCATCCACCAGAGTTATGCTCCTGTAAATACCAGCCTCCTCCCCACAAAGCCAGGCTCTATCCTCTCCCACAGCTTACTCCTCCCACCCTCCTTCCACAGGGAACATGCACACCAGTGAAATGAGGAGAATGAGGACTCCAAGTCCCCACACATCCTTCTAAGCAGCTCCCCTTTTACACTCCTAATTATTTCCCTCCAAAACAATTAGAGGAAAAATGGCAAGGAAAAACATTAATTGCAAAAGACTCTTAAAAATGACTGCTGAAAACTGTCAGTCGACATATGTTGTACCTGTTACACAGTCTTCAAGTATAAGTCTTTATAATACATTCATGGATATGTCTGTACAATATCTAACCCTCTTAATGAATAAGATCACAATTAGCTTTTACTAGCCTTATGCCCCTGAGTTCTGTTTCTTAGGAATTAAAAGTACAAGGCTCTTATGTGATACACAGTAACTTTTTTTCCCTGTTTTAACAAAACATTACTATTTCCATGTAAAAGGCAAAGCAGCTTAGTAGTTAAGCGTAAAGATCTACCAGACTACCTGATTGCAAATCCCAATGCTGTTACTCACTGTCTAGAAAATCACTTAATGCTCTTGACTCAGTTTCCCCACTTGGGGGGAAAATAGCACATACCTCATGGGTTTTTATTTTTATTTTTTTGCAGGTTTAAACACATTATATTTGTAAAGCTTTTGGAGCTGTGTGTGGAACATCAGCACCTTGGAAGAGCTAGTCATTATTAGTACTAGTATTAGAAAATTCTTTCATTTTAGCTTCCCAAAAACCTGTCAGAATGCACGGCATAGAACCATCCTTTTTTTTTTTCAGATAAGAATTAAGGCTTATAGACTACTGATATGCCCCAACTGGGAAAACTGTGAAGTGCTTTAGGTATTTTTTTCCCATTACTGGAAGAAAGAAATAATAAGCAGGTGCATGTGCACTTAACCAAAGACAAGTCAATACCATACAAAACCCATAAAAGTTTCTAAACTCACTTATCAATGAACAGGGGATAGGCCCTGTACAATTAGTATCCATCCCACTTAAAATTGTTATGGTGGCGCTACAACTCCGATCTGATTCCTAGCTGGGTACGTGTTCTGCTGATGAGCACAATGTGGCCAGAACAATGGGCCCATTTCTTCCTCTGGATTCCTGATTGACAATGGAAATCCTTATAGTTGGGTAATTCAGAGATCACACCACAGCAGAGTGCTGTTATGATAAAAACCTTCTTGTTCAACACTGGCAACAGACCTACAATTTAAGCTCAGGATACTGCATGCCAGTTGAACAACAGAGGGATTTTCCCATTCATCCTGGCAGAAAATCTGTTTTGCTTACTTTTTTGCTAATAAAAATGGGCAAGGAAAACTCAAGGTTTTCTCCCTGCACCACACTGTTATAATTCATTTATGAATTATAATTGAATTATAATGATGAATTATATAATAATGAATTATAATTCATTAATGAATCTGATATAAACATATGGAAATGACCAGAGAATATTTAAACACTATGAATTTACGTAGCCCACCTTCCCGCTGTAAATGTTTTGATTTTAAATAATACTGAATTTAAACCGACAATTTTTTTTTCTAGAAGAACTGTGATGCACAGAAATGTAAAGGACTATGTTAAGGTCATTCACAGGCAGACAGTGGTAAGACAAAGAAGCAGAGAACCACCTCTTGGGGCAAAACTTTGTCCTCAAACCACCTACTGCATTTCTATTACCTGCACAGAGAAGTGTGACCTGGATATTTGTAAGGGTAGGTCAAGAATGAAATGGCCAGTTTGCTTTAATTATTTAATTTCTGCAAAGTACATATGCATTGACATTGTTCAATCAGTACCAAGTAGAGCCGTGTGTTCATTCCCAGTGGGGGGAAATACTCAGTGACATGAAATATGGCCATAGCAACTACCTGCAGTGCTGTTCTTCCCTCTCAGAGGAGTCTACTCCCCAAGGGCAGAATGTGCCTTCCCATAGTAAGAACGAGCTACCAGGGAAGAGTCTGAGACTCCTAAAACATCTCTGTGAAGTGTTTTAGGTATTTTTTTCTCATCACTGGAGGAAAGAAATAATATGGAAGTACATGCATACTTAACCAAAGTCAAGTCAATAGCATACAAAAGTCATAAGAGTTTCTAAAAACCATTTATCACTGCACATGGAACAGGACCTATACAAGTAGTATCTATCCCACATATAATCATTATTTTCATCTCATACTGTCCTGTTCTCTTTGAGAACAGACAGGGTTTTGTAGTGAATCACAACAGATGGGCACAGTCTGAATTATCTTCACTCTAACGCTCTATTGCAGAGGAACCTCTGGTTTTTAAGCCTCTCTGAACTTAGGTTTTCTCTTCTTTGAAAGGAATAGATACCATCTGTTCTCTTTACCTGAGAAATTGGTGAGGAGATAAATAAGGTAACAGATGAAGCTTCATTAAGCTCCAAGTAGAATTGTACACATGACTGCTGGGGACAAGTGTCCAAAAGAAGTCTTTGGTGATGGCAAAGGTACTGAGGTCATAAAAGCAGAGATCTGACTTTCTCCATAAGCTGAGCCTTCCCTTGCACTGTTTCTACACACTGCAAGTGTCTAAGGCATGCAAGGACAGTGTTCCAAAGAGCTGTTTTGATAAATGGTGTTAAATTTTATTTTAAATATGTGTATACTTGTACTTGCATGTATACTTGTGTATATTGGATGTGTGTGTGTGTGTGTGTGTGTGTGTGTGTATAAACTATGTGGTTGTATAGATGGGATGCACATATATACATGTGTATGGGGGGCTATGGGTGGTGTGTATGTGTCTATATATAGATAGAGATTTGAGTCAGTAGTGGTATCACACACCTATAATCCCAGCAACTTGGGAGGCTGAGGCAGGAGGGTGAGACTCCAATTTTATTAGTGAGACCTGATCTCAAAATAAAAATAAAAAGGACTGGGGATGTAGCTGGTGGGGAATCTATGTATAAGGATATATAGATAGCCATTCGATTAGGTAAAGACCTGGATGAAACAAACATCTGAGTCTCATAACAATTAGCAAAAAGGAAAAAAGGAAAGAAAAAGAAAGCTGAAGGATATTTATTTTCTTTTAGGTCCACTCAGTTTCTAGTACTGAGCAAATAGCCTAAAGAGCTAAAATTCTGTGGTCATCTTACCTGAAAGCATGCTGGTTGACCTCTGTCTTTTGAAAAATGCCTTTGACATCTCATTATTTCTTTTTCTTGAGCTCTTAATTTTAGTAAGTGCCCTTCTATTTGTCCCTAAGAAGGCATGCCAGAAGTTTTTAGTGTTTTGCAAATTATACTATCCCCTGTGATTTCTTGTGGATAAAGGTTAAAGTCCTAGCTCATGAATGTCAGTGGAAACATAGGTGAACTGTACTAGAAGCTTTTTACTAGAACTGGTTCATAGTCTGACTCAGTCTTGCTTGGGTCATGCTGACCACTCAGCACATGCCTGAGCCTGACAGGGATTTATGTAGATAGCCTTTGTTTGGCTGTTTGTGTTCCATTTAATCTCTAACTGTGAGGGGCTACTTTGGAGGTAAAGAGAAAGCTGATAATGATCCCAGATGTACTGTGCCACCTTGTGCAACACAAGTCTTATCACCTCACTGCCAATTTACATCAAATCTAAACTGATGGTGCTTTCAAAGGGTTTCAATTCAGTCTCCTTATTGAGTAACAAAACTCATTTGTCGGTGGGTATTTGCAATGGCAACTACATGCTCAGGCTGAGAGTGAATGTATTTCTGCCTGTGCGAAATCAGTCACTTGCCCATCTGTCTCTATGTTTAAATGACCTCAAATGACCTTCTCAGAGGACTTCTGGCTCCATCCATAGATATGCCCCATCTGGCAGCTTTGTGCTCACATGGTTATTGATCCAATCCCATGTGGGTCTGCATCCAATTACTAACTGGATGCACTTAATTGCTAGAAATTGCAGACTCAAACTCATTGTTGCTTAAAACCTTTCAGAAGCTCAGCTAAGAAAAATCAAAACAGGATTTCCTAAAGGGTACAGAGCTGTCTTTTCCTCTGGATATTCTAAGTTTCTCCCTGTACTAATGGATCATCCCTGTTTGTTTCTGATCAGGTGATCTAATTAACCTACATTGAGAAATTTGACACAAAGCTGCTCTATGCAGTGTTGCTACATTTTCTACAAAGTCATGTGACATACTGTCCCCTCTAAAGGGGTCATGACAGTTTTCTCTTTGGTCTTGGTATCAAGAATAGTTCTGCTTCTCTTGTGCAACTGATCTGTTTTTACCTAAGGGAAGCAATGTATGTTCTAATTGGTTACATTTCACATTTTGCTTGATATGACAAGAAGCTCAGACCAAATATATGGCCTGCTTCTACTGAAATAAAAGTTGCTGGTATGCATTTTAAGGAGCAACCTCACTTCTGACTTATCGATGCTTTGTTTTGCTTTTGTTTCTTTCTTTATTTTGCTAATTTTTAATTTTCTGTGTCACATAAATCCTATGTTACGCCATTTTTTAAATGCTTTCAACACAAACTGAAATATAAATATCTTAGAAAAATGAGAAACCACAGGGAAAGGATGTTAGTGGTTAAACATAATACCTGAAATGTCTCAGAATTCTATTTCGAAGTCTCTCATTAATATTCCTGGCCAGGATAATTCTTAGGTCTATACTAACAAGCATAATGTTAAAACCTGAAGAACAAAAACACGACATGCATGGATGAATATGTCAAAATGAACCCCACTATCATCTACAACTAAAATGCACTAATAAAAACACTTTTTAAAAAGAATAAAAACACAAGGACATGATAATTGAGGGAAATTCAGAAATCAAATTTCAAAAGATAATATATTCCAAAATCCATTATCAGCCTCTTGACTCTTCAACCTCTTCTGGGGGTTACTTACAAAAGACACTAGTGCTTCCTACATCTCCTTCTTGATGATATTTCACTCCTATTTGAAAGCACAATGCTCCATATCACCTACCGTGTTTATGAATAAATGCAAGTCCTTGCAATATCTGATACATGATATTCCTTATAGCAGACTCAGGAAACAACTTGTTTCTGTATGGGACAGAGGAACACGAAGTTATAAATTCCTATGTATTAAAAGGAAACTCCTGCATTCACATCCTTTTGATTACATAGTAAGGAATTAAGAAAACATTTGCTGGTATACTAATTTTTGGCTAGAGCCTTTGAGAATAAATACCAAAGAAAACCAATCATTTGTCCATATAAGGCAGTTACCTTATAAACATCAAATATATTGTTATATTATGAAAAAAAAGATTAAACATTTTACAATACAAAAAATAATCTCTCCAATGTAACATATAAAAATCTAAAAAAATCTCTCTTCATGATATAAACAAAAACTTTAAAAATTTATAGTGGGGACAGTTTGAGGTCTTCTAGATGAAGCCCTTATGAGCTGTAATGGATGCTAACATTTTTCCCTGGTACACAAACCTCACAGCTCCAGTGCTATAGCTGACAACTGAGATGATATTTGTTCACTCAAAGCCCCCAAAGGGATGCTTTGATGGCATTCACTTTGCCACCAAGGAAGTGTGCCCAAGAGGTTCTACATGGTCCACTCTCAAAGTTCAAAACTGCCAAAGCAGGTAAGTTTTTTATTAGTCTCCCCTTCCCAGCATGCAAGCACCTAAGCACTGCAGCATGTCAGGAGCTAAAATAAACCTAGAACTTTTCAAGAGGTCTCAAAATAAAGGAAGCTGTGTCCACCCTGACTTGTAGTTGCTCTGCCCATACATCCTTATGGGAATGCAGAATTGCAGACAGTCTGTAAGTGCTGTGAGCTTCTTTGGGGGATTATATCTTTAAAATCTGAAAACTTCCGCCTGGAAGAAGCAACTTCCCTGGAAAGCAACTTCCCTGAAGCTATCACTGTACCCAGTAGCTTGACCTTTCGATGACCAGAGAAAGCACTGGGAGACTGAGATAAACCAAAGGAGAAAGAAAGCACATCTACTTTGCAATATTTGTTTCTAAGATCATAATGACCAAACAGTACCTTTCTTTAATGAGCTGGTAAAGATTTTCCTTCATGTACTCGAAGATAAAATAGAGATGATCATTTTCCCTGATAACTTCTTTTAATTTTACTACATTGGCATGGTTGAGCTTCTTTAGTGACTAAAACATGAGAAAGAAAAACACAAAAAAATTAGAGAAAATCTGTTGTTGAAAAAGAAAAGTAATCCTATTTGTGCTCAGGAAGAAATGCTTAATTTTAGAACCACAGACATGCATGTCATAAGTGATATTTTATTCATAATTTAATTACCAGTATTTCCCTGAAATCAATAGTAACTTTACCTAGAAAAACTGTTTTGATGAACTGACTAGAAGATAAGTATTCCATTCGACCAGTAACTGGTATTCCTGGCTGCACCCAGCACCCGGCAATAAGCCAGGGCTATTTTAGGCTCACCCCCTCCAGACCATGGAATTCATTCAGGCTGTGGAAATAGCCAGAAGGGAACCATAAAGGAAGCTGAGCCTTTGAATATTCTAGCACTGGAGAATGCAGCTGCTCTGAGCTGAGATTACCAGCTAACAGTGTGCAGAGACTTTAAATAGGATATTGCTCAAATAGATGGAGGCTGACAGCCTGATTCTTTTGACTTCTGTCTGACGTGTGTCCATGAGACCTAGAAGGGCTCCTTCTTACAATATGAGTTTTAATTATAGAGGAGAAAAGAGACACTTTATGAGAAAGGTCCTGGAGTAAGATGAGAGAAATTCCTCTGCTTCCAAGAGCAAAGATAAAAAAGTCAGGTAGTAGATGAGGAACAAGAGGGAAGTACAGAAAACGGTACATGACCTGGTCACTCATGCTCACACATGTGTGGTTTTGTGAGTCCATGTGAGTACAGCCATGTGTATACTTCTTTCTGTTTGCATCATCAGTTCTTCCAGTGGTAAACAAAAACTGTATTGGTCAACAGCAATCCTGTTCATATACCACATCTAGACACAACAACTGTTGGTTTGCTCCTTGGATGATCAGAATTTGATAGTTGGTCCCCTTTAAGGAAGCCTCCAAGGTTCACTTTGGTCAGTAAAATGAATCAATCTTTCATTCAAACAGACTTCCTCATAGAGCAATGAGTCCAATAATAATAAATCATAAAACCCTCTTTATCTTTGAATTTCATTTAAAAGAACATCCCTTTTATAAAAATGAACAAAATGTTTAAAGATGGAAGTGTTAAAAAATGAATATCCAAATCTGGAAGAACATTCAGTAACAAAGTGCTCAAGGGATCAGAGCTTGGGAATGTGTAATATGATCAAGTTACTTCAAGCAGCTGGGAAGAGGGAGGGAATATGGTCAGTGAATGAGGACACAATAAGATTATTCTGGAACTTCTTCCCCAAAGACAAGCTCTTGCCAAGACACTTCTCTGGCACAGATTTTCAGCTGTCTTGGCCAGATCCTTCCAGAATGACCCAACCAGGATGATTATTTCTTGTAGTTGGGTTGGATTCCTGGTTCTCCATGAGTAGCAAACATAAACATTGCTTAATTCTTAAGTATTCACTGGACTCTCCTGACTATAGCCATCTTTTTTGCCTGCTTGCTTAAAATGCATCACAAACAGTAGGGGCGGCGATAGCCCTTGGATAAGCAGCCTCAGGGCAAATTCATTTAGAGAAAACAAAGTCAGTTTCAGAGCTTTTCTAGAAGAGATTTCTGGGTGAGGAATGCAGTACCTTCAGCTCTCAGCCTTAAGTCTGTTTTGAACACGAATTTCTGGTCCAAGTCTAAGAGTGGTTCACAGATTTTTTTTTTTTTTTGTGGAACTAGGAATTGAACTCAGAGGTTATCTACCACTGAGCGACATCCCCACTAAGTTGCTTCGGCTGGCCTAGAACTTACAATCCTCTTGCCTCACCCCTCAGAGTAGCTGGGACTACAGGCATGTACCACTGTGCCTGGCAGCAGCTCTTGTTTCTAAGTGAGATTTATGAACAAGTTAAAGTTTTCATTGGTTAAATATGAAAATAATAAATTTTGTGTGGAGGACTTCATGTGATTAACCTTCCAGAAAGAAGCACCTGATTTGGTTTATGAAAGGATTCCAGAGAAGCAGTAGAGGCAGATCACCTGTATCAGAGCAGAGAAATATAAGTAGAAAAGCAAAACCACTAAGTGGTCCACATGGGGACAGTCCCATGGATAAAGATTACAGTTGGATATGATCAGTTCTGCCCTTCTCAGAGATGGATCCACAGATTCTTAACTATTAAAACTACAATTTAGGTGCTGGTGATATAGCTCAGTTGGTAGAGTGCCTGTCACACAAGCACAAGGCCCTGGGTTCAATCCCCAGCACCGCCAAAAAAACAAAAAACTACAATGTAGCTGGGAGTGGTGGTATATACCTATAATCCTGGAGGCTCAGGAGGCTGAAGCAAGAGGACTACAAGTTCAAAGCCTTCCTCAGGAACTTAGCAAGGTCCTATACAACTTAGTGAGACTCTGTCTCAAAATAAAAAATAAAAAAGCACCAGGGATGTGGCTCAGTGGTTCAATCCCTGGTACCAAGAATAAAATAAGATTACCATGTACTGGACCCCTTATATCCCAAAGCATAAATAAGACACACTATCTGCTCTTAACAGACAAACAATGTAATCAGGAAGACAGTGCATAAATTCAAAATCCATGTAACAGAATAAAGAAAATCATATTGTCACAGGAATGAAAGAAACAAGAAACATTAAAATTTTTCAAAAAGGAGTAATCAGCAAACACTGAGTAGCCAATGAGAGCATCTCCAGGATGTACTTGAAGTAAGAGTTACACTCAGACAAGTGCATAGAGAGGGAAGGGTACCTCATAAGGGAAGCCCGTCTTATGTAAAGCATGGAAATGGAGTTTACCCTACACTGCAGACCTGAAGGGTAAGAATCATCTCATTTTGACTTTGGAAGAGGTTTATCTGGAAGACTCTGGTTAGAGAAGTGAGCAGGGGTCAAACTGTTCTATATATTTCAGGTATAAAACCTTTGAGTTGATCTAGTGAATTTTGTAGCTTTGGTAAAGTTGCAGCTAAGAAGATGACTCATTTAATTTGGTTGAAAAGTAAATGGTATGTGAAGCTCATTGAAGGGAGAAGTTTAAAATGTAAGATAAAGAAAGGAAAGAGATGGAAGATCAAGGGGGAAGAAAGCTGAGACTTTTTGGATTAGGGAAAATGGTGGGCATATTTATAGACTAAAGAGAAGAAGCCATTGGAAAGGAAGAGTCTAAAGATATGAGAAGAAGGGAAAATTGCTGGAGCAAGTATCTAAATACATCAGAAGTTAAGATGGTTAAACAAATGAACAAACAGCACTAGAACAGAGTAGGCAGGCTGCAGATTCCCTGCTACCCCAGGATGATAGCTGGAACACCACAGCACCTTGTAAGACAATGCTCAAAGAAAAATATCGCTGGGACATCACAGAGCAAGGGTTCCTGTGCCTGCATCAGATCATCAGCTACGGAATCTCCACTGGTACATGTGGGGATGGATGGGCAGATGGAAATGCAAAAGAAAAGACATGAAGAAGGAACCATTGCTTAATGAATACCAAAGGACAGAGTTTCTTGTCATTTCTTTTTGCTATTGGAATTAAGCAGGACAAATGGTGACAAGAGTCCTTTAGTGACATTCCTTTCCAATCCCCTTCTGCATCAGGAGGCAGAAAAGAAGGACTTCAGCAAGGAAGAAGGAATGAAAAATCTTGGCAAGGTGCCTCTTCTCTACTCCTTCTTCCTTCCCTCCCCTCCATATTCCACAGCTGGCTCTGGCCCAGTGCTGGGAAGTTTGTGTGAGGATCAACAGGGGTAGGTTGGGTGAGGAAGATTGTGCGTGGCAGCATATGTAGCATCTGTGCAGGCAAGGAAAGAGCAGGGAATGTTGGTGGTCACCAGATGAAGAGCAGTTCCCCCAACTATCTTGACAAGCATCCATTTGCTTCCCAAGGTGCTGTGTACCTCCACTTTTTCTAAGCTATTTGCATGAGTGATCTTTCTTCCATGAGAACTAACACACTGTTAGTTGCACAAAAAAAGGAAAGGTTTAGCATCTAAGCCAAGGATGCCAGAGCTTCATGTCACTGAAAAAATGTCCTTGGATCATCCTCTTTTTCTTATCTCTGATGTTTTAGTATCTCCCAGAGCTTATATTCTGTAGGCAAGAGGTTGGCACACTGAACCATGGGGAAAATCCAGCCCTCTACCTGTTTTTGTATGGTCCATGAGCTAAGGACAGTTTTTACAGGTGAACATTTGTCACCAAGTTGATGACAGCAAACACTAACTCTGAACCCTAATTAAGTTCCTTGTGATGTCTTCTCACAAAAAGAATGTTCTTCATCTCACTGGATGAATACAAAAAAAGATGTCTATTATTATTATACTTTATATTTCAAAAATTAAAATTTTGTAAAAAAATTTTTTAACCTTGTTACACATGTGCTTATATAACATTCTCTATATGACCTTTGGTACATGATATCTAAAAGATTTACTATCTAGCCCTTTATAGAAAGATACTGTAGGTCTTTGCTCTTAACCTGAAACCCCCTCAATGTACAGGAGTCCCCTGGAAGAACAGGCAGAACTGGTTTCAATACTAGCATCTCTAACAGAGCTGGGTGAGAAGACTAAAAGTGGATCAAGTACCATTCAGGTGCATAAGGAAGAGAATTACACATGCAAAACCAAAGTGGTCAATCTACTTGGACATAAACAAAAGAATTAGAATAGAATAAAAAGAGGGGGCTAGAAAAAAGGAAGGGAGTGGTGACTCCAGCCAGAACACTGAATAAAAGTGAGGAGATGTGCTACACAATGCTGACACAACTCACATCCTGATCCAAGAATTCTACCACAGGCAATATAGTACACATCATTAGAGTAAGAAACTGAAATAGGTATTGCTGTTTTATCTAGGAAAAACAATACACAAACTAGGTGAGGACCCAGCAATGATCACCTTTAGAGGCAACAATTATTCACTAAATCAACACACTCAACTTATTTATATTGAAATATATTGATATAAATAGTCCATTAAAGATAAAACTTTCTGATACCAGTATATTCACTAATATAATAACCTAGTAACCTTCTATGTTCAGCTAATAGCTGTATATTATGGTTTGGATATGAAGTTCCCCCCAAAACTCCTGTGTTAATGGAGGAATGTTTCAGAGATAAAACGACTGGACTGTGAGACCTGTTACCTAATCAGTCCTTCCTAGTGAATGAACTGACTGAGTGGTAACTGCATGCAGGTGGAGCATGGCTGGAGGAGGTGAGTCATTGAGGGTGTGCCCTGGAAGGGTGCATCTGCCCTGCAGCCCCTCCCCATCCTCTCTTTCTACTTTCTGACCTCACCAGGAACTGAACAGCTTTCCTCTGCTGGGCCCTCACCTAGGGCCCAAAGCAATGGAGTCAGCTGTCTCTGGAATGAAACCTCTGAAATCATGAACCCCAAATAAACTTTTTCCTCCTCTAAGTTGCTTTTGTTGGGTATTTTGGTCACAGCAATACAAAAGCTGCCTAAAACACTATATATCATTTGCCCACATTTTTAGCATTAGTGAAAAAATACAAACAGACTGACTATATCGACTATAAGCCTAATGATAATATAAATCTATTTTAATCAGCCAAACAACAATTATTCCCTGGTATGTTAATAAATACCTTAACCTCCCGAAGGTTCATGCATTCTTCCCAGGAATAAAACTTTCTTTTCATTCTAGAAGAGAAGAAAGAAATAGCATACTTATTCCCAATAATAGACTAAACTTTTTTTGACTAGTCAATACTGCTTGAAGTTGGTTTCAATTTCTGCTTTTTAGACTAGTCAATACTGCTTGAAGTTGGTTTCAATTTCTGTCAAATAATATACCATCCAAAACAACATTTAAGAAAGTGTTGTTAAATGTTAGCAATGCAATCAAGCCTAAGTCACAAAATTGCCCAGCAGTGGTGATGTGGTACTGTGCAAAGAACCTGGACTTTACTATTAATGAGCTAATTTGTCCTGGAGGGAAATCTCTCAGGCTGCTTCTGCCTGCATCAGAGTTGTCCAACAGAACATTCTGTGTTGGTGAAAATGTTCTATGTTGTCTGGTATGGTAGCCACTAGATCTGTGACTACTGAGCACTTGAAATGTGGCTAGTGCAACATAGGAACTGAATTTTAGTTTAAAGTTAGATATGCTGTATATGGAAGCTCACTAATATATTGGACAGCACAGTTCTAGATGTTCCAGTGCAAGGTGGGCAAATGATAACCCACAGAACAGACACACCCCAACATTTGTTTTATATAGTCAATAAGCTAAGAAAGGCATTTGCATTTTAAATAATTAGGGAAAACAACTCAAAAGATAATATGTGAAAATTATATGCAATCAAAATTTAGTTTCCATAAATGAAAGTTTATGGGAACACAATCACACTCACTCATTTATTTTTACGCTGCCCTGTCAAACACATGGACTAAATAAGAAGGTACACAGCTTTCCCAGTGCTGGTTACTAACAGACCAACCTCCATCTCTCCAGCTCATTCCAATACTTTTTCCCTGTCATGGTGTTTCCTGGTTGAGTGGTCAATTCCTTTACTCATGGTCCAAATATTATTTATCCCCTCTACGTGGTAGGGACTTTGCAGGCACTAAGGATAGAATGATGAGAAAGATGTCCCTCCTGGAACTGACGGTTGTAGTAGGGGGTAAACAATAATTTTCTGTACTAAGTTCTATGAAGGAAAGACATAGGGCAATATGAGAATGGACCTCAGAGGGTCCTAATCTAGTCGAGTAGCAGGGAACACTTCTCTAATGAAAAGATTTTTCAACCCAGACCTGAAGGGTGAGAAGAATTTAGTAGGAGAAATGAATCTGAAGTGAAGGATCTGGGCAGAAAGGTATCTGATGAGCTCAAGAAGCAAAGGCCACAGAGTCGGAAGCAAAAAATAGCCAAGGGGTTGGTGATAAGCGACACGGCTGAAGCAAACAGGCAGGGGTCAAATGATGCACCAATTTGTAGGTCACATTTAAAATGTAGTTCTTGATCCTAAAACTGACAGGAAGACACTGAAAGCTATCTAGTTTGGACTCTACCCCAAAAGCAGAGGCAAGAACTTGGGTACAGATAGTTTATTTGGGAGATGATTCCAGGAAGCCAGAGAAAGGAGCAGACAAACTGCGAAGAGATGGGAAAGTCCAACAACAGGCATATGACTGAGTCGGTACCAAGGCGGGCACATGGGGCTCAGGCCTATTGTGGGCACTGAAGTCAGATGGGACCAGGGGCTGTGATGGGCCACCAGGACTCAAAAAATGCTTGATGCAAATGGTTTTAGTCAATTGGATCCATGGGCTTGGGATAATCTCTTCAGTCTGGTAAGAAGAGGGGAATGAATGGAAACCTGCAGCCCCGCAGAGGACCTAATGGTCAATTGGTGAACAGGTTAATGAGATTCAGTGGGAATACAGAGAAGCAGGAGGATCAGACAAGTATTTGGTAGTTGACAAGACTAGATAACCAAAGGTGAGGCATAAGGGAAGGGAAGTCAGGAGGACTCCCAGGTTTTAAAGACATGGTAGTATCATTTATCAACATAAGGAAGGAAAAGGTATGGGGTAAGGGAAAAAGTACATGCTAAAAAAGTATGATGGAGAAAAAAGTATGGGGTAAGAGAGGAAGAGTATGTTGAATATGAGTTCAGTTTGATACATTTGAAATGTTTCCAGGACATCCAAACATAGATGCCAGGAAGGCGATTAGCCATAGATGAGCACAGCAGGTAGATGCTAATGTGGATCCCAAAGACCCCCACCTCCGGGTATCATAGCCTCATGTGACCCCCTCTCCTTCAGTGACTTGCTTCTAACCAATAGAATACAGCAATTTGAGAGGATGTCATTTCTGTGATTAGTTTATAAAAGAAAAAGTTAACACTTCCACTGTGGAAGACTTTCTCATTGCTCATGTCCTGATGAAGCTAGCTGCCGTCCTGTGAGCTGCTTTTGAAGACCCTCCCCGCATCCCCTTGGCAAGGAACTGAAGGCCAGCCTTCAGCCAATAGGGAACTGAGGCCCCCCAATCCAAAACACTAGGTGCTCAATGCTCCTGCAATCACATGAATAAGTTTGGGAGTAGATTCTTCCCCAGTCTAGCCTTCAATGAGACCCTGGTCTTGGCCAGCACCTTGACTGCACTCTCTTGAAACACCCTAAACTAGAGAACGCAATTAAGATGTGCACAGCAATTAGATGAGCACAGCAGGTAGATGCTAATGTGTGATCCACAGAAAATTAAAGATGATAAATGTGTTGTTTTAAACCACTAGGTCTTGGAGTAATCTGTTATATAGCAACAGATAACTAATACAATATGTCTCTGTCCGCAAAGATCAAGAATGTAGAGGAAATAAGACAGAAGTCATCAAGACTACCACATGTATAAATGACACAAGTTCAATCACTGAAATTCTCAAAAATTGTGTCCTCTCCTATAAAATGATGTTTATTCATCTGCTTATCACTACCTCACAGGATGAGAAAATACTTAGAAAAGTACTAGTGCATATAGATAGTACTTTACTAGTACTTTTTCCAAGTGGTAAGTAGTAACCAGTAAATAAGTCAGTCTAACATGGGGATTTTGAAGGCCTCTAACATGAGTGCTACAGCATTAATACACTCATCTAATCCATGATGAGGTTCTTCTCCACATGCCCCAACGCCCCCACTCCCCTAAAGGATTGTTTCTAAGATAGCAACTGGAGAAGATGGACTTAAAATTATCTTGACCATGTGTAGCTGAAGATGGCATCACGAAAGTGACGGATACAACTTACTTCTTAATGGCAATCAGTTCCCCAGACTCGTTGCTTCTTCCCAGCAGGACGGAACCATAGGTTCCATCCCCAAGCTGCTTGATCGTTGTGTATCTATTCATGGTGTGCCTGCTCAGGCCCAACACTCATCTCAGGGCCGAGGCGGTTCAGTCCTGCAGTGGTAGCAGGCCTCCCCGGAGTGTAACCAGATTTTTCGATGGCAGCAACAGCACAAGGTATTCAATAGAACGTGACTATCTCCCAAATACATATTTTCAAAGATCAGTCTTCCGCCTGTAGAGAAAAAACGAGAGACAAGGACAGATGCTAATGTATATTTTGAGTTTTTATACTTGTAGAATCTAAATCAGGGATCAGTGAACTGTAATTCCCAGTCCGCCACCCATTCTTATAAATAAAGTTTCATTGGGACAGAGTCATACCCACACAGTTGCTGACTGTGGCTACAACAGCAGAATTGATGTCTGTGACACTCTATGGTCTCCAAAGTCTCAAGTATTTACTGTCTGACCCTTTACAGAAAACAACTGTCAACCCCCGGTCTAAATAATGTTCTTTTCCAACACTTTATAAAACTAGAGATAGCATGCTTAGAAAGTACTGAAATGAATCAGCTCCAATTCAGTGCTTTTCTGCTGACTAACCATTCTGAGCAAACTCTGCCTGATAACTACAGTTGGTGAAAATTGCTGACTTATGAGAATCAATCCTAAATATACTGTTAGGTGCATTTCAGCTACAATTAATGCAAACATGGAAAAGCCACAGAAAGCTAACATTAAGTTCTCCAGAAAGAGCCAGCATATGCTCCATGAACTATTTGTGACTAAACATCAACAGTATTTTTTGCAACTAGACATTTAGAAACTAAATAAAGAACTAATAATTCAAGATTATTAGTGTAGGGTGTGCCCTTTTTAATATAACTCAGTTTTGTGGTTTTTTTAAAATATGTCACTGATTTTTTCACTTATATAACTGAGAGTCAATCAGTCTGCCTGTAATTTTTACAAAACCCCATAACTCAAGTAATTGCAATGCCTTTAGGCAAATATTACATGTAAATGCTTAAATAGGAATGATAAAGGTGTATTTTAAAATATATACATACTGTCAAACTAATAATCCAAAGAATCAAAAGATAGAAGATGATTGTAAGGATGTGACATTCTGTATCTAAATACAGTCTATGCAGCTTCTCCTTCAAGAAGCGTTCCTATCAATACATGTAGATGGAAAGAAATGAATAAGAAATTCACTATTACGTAAATAAAATAAGATTTGTAGCAGGCAAGGTACATTGATGGATACGAAAACCAGTGGATGGGATTAATACGATATCTGCATAGTCTTGGATTATCTTCAAGATATTAACTTCAGGGAGAAAGATGGTAGCTTCACAAGAAGAAATTCAACAGCAACTGCTTTACCCAAGTGATTAAGTTCAATACCATTATTAATTTCCTGCTTTCAATCATTGTACAATGGTTATCTAAGATGTTAATATTAGGGGAAGCTGGTTGAAGGGTTTCTAGGTCTCACAGTACTAACTTGCAAACTTTCTGTCTAAAATTAGTATAAAAGTAAGGGCTGGGTACATAGCTCAGTTGGTTAAGTGCTTGCCTTGCAAGCACAAGGCCCTGGGTTCAATCCCCAGCTAAAATTAGTATAAAATTAAAAAAATAAAAAATCCTGACTCTGTTCTCCAGAAGGCTATGTGTGAGTTTGAGAAACCTAAAGAAAAACAAGGTCATGACTGATTTCACCATACTCTATATATAATTGAAAGGAACTCTGGAGATCTAGCTAGGACCCGCTCATTCCTCTTTCCCCTAGAACCATTTAAGGCCTCTGGTTAAAGGTTTCCTCTTGAAACCCTTCAGGATCAGACTACAATTTTCTTAGGTAGCTCTTTACAGTAATGTACTCCACTACTGATTAACACATATCTATGAAGCACTTCCTGTGTGACAGATCCTATATTTAAGTTCTGGGGATACAAAGAACAATAAAATATGGTCCCATCTTTCAAAGAGCTTAGAATCTCAGAGCATGAAATAAGGGCTGTGAGTGGTAGGTAGAGGCCCTATACTATTTATGAATACAAACTAAAGTTTTTCAAATTTGCTTAGGGAGTCTAGCTGTGGGAGGGGGAAGGAGAAAGTCCCCTAGGTAAATTCCATGTGAGCTCAGGAGGCAGTAAGAAAATTGTGTCAAAACCACATTAAGTCATGAAAGAAAAAATAGGGTTTTTGTGGCAGACAGGAGTTCTAGCACCCCAAGGAGTAGAAATAGAGGCACAGGGGTTTAGCCTGGAACTGGGGGGAAGGTGAGGCTAATGAAATTGCAAGGAGATAATCTCAGAGTTTTGTTTTAAAGGACTTCAGATGCCATTTTAAAAGCACAGGCTTTAGCAGATGTGGTGGTGCACGCCTATAATCCAGAGACTCTGAGGGAGGAGAGTCCCAAGTTCAAGGCCAGCCTCAGAAACTTGGGGAGACCCTTAACTACTTAGTAACACCCTGTCTCAAGAAAAAAAAAAAAAAAAGGTCTGGGATGTAGCTCAGTGGTAAAGCACCCCTGGATTTAATTCCCAGCATCCACATCCCTGCCAAAAAATAGAACTCAACTGGATTCTGTCTGTACTGGAAAAGAAGAAAAGGCTATCAAGGACATTATTTGGTTAATGGAAATACCTGGAATATGGATGAGAGATTAGAAAAGGCTAGAATCTGTTAAATTTACTGAAGATGATGCCTGTGCATCATCAGAAGAACACAGACTTGTTTTTGATAAACATACCCTGAAGAATTTACAAAGGAATTTATCTATAAAGGAATCGACATATTCTTCTTACTTACCATGTGGTTATGTTCTGATAAAGCCACTGTAATTGAAAACGCATTTAATATATATAACCTCCCAAATGTCATAGCTTAGCCTAACTATCTCCAAAGTGCTCAAAACATTTACATTAGCCTACAGTTGAGCAAAATAATCAAAACTTACAAAGGTTATTTAATGATAAAGTATTGAACACCTTATGTACACACACAGATAGGCATTCATGGACATAATGGGATGTAAAAAACACAAAATACAAGATCCCCAAAATGCTGGCAACATGGTACACTGTAGATTATCAGTTGCCTTCGACAGTGTGGTGGACTGGGACCTGGGGCTCACTGCCACTTTCCAACAAGAGAGAGTATGGTACTAAATATTGCTAGGTTGAGAAAAGATCAAAACTCAAAATTCAAAGTGTGGTCTCTACAGAATACATGTCATTTTCACACTAAAATAAAATAAAAAATTTGTAAGTCAAACCATCCTTAAGATGAGGATCACCTGTACTCTCAAGTGGGTAGAACAAAATTGTATGTATGTGCTCACCTGCATAGTGGGTGGGGGAACAAACAGGGCAAAATGTTAACAATAGGTAAATCTGGGTAAAGGATAAGTTATGTTCTGAATTTTATCTCCCTCCCTCAAATTCCTAATTTGAAACTCAATCTCCCAAATTGACCATATTTGGAGAATGAGCCTAAAAAGATAATTAGGTTAAATGAGGTCATGAGGGCAAGGCCCTGGTAGGATGGAATGAGTGTTGTAGAGTCTTACTCTCAACCTGGTGCTGTGAGGACCTTCTGGAAGCCACCTACCTACAAGCTAGAAGACAGCCTTGACCTATAGAAGTGCAATACTATGAGAACCTTAGTCTTGGACTTCTCCAAGAACTCTGAGAAAATAAATTTATGTTTAAGACACCCAATTTATGATACCTTGTTATGGTAGCCTGAGCCAAATAAGTGTCTATGAAACTCTTTGTGCTGCTCTTGTAACTTTCCTGCAAATTTCAAATTGTTAATGATTAAAAGTGTTAAAAATTCTCCTCAAAATGACAGAGGAATTAAATCTTTAAAATGATATGCATGTCATTATAAACATTTATTTCAGCTCAAAACATGCAAGTGTAGACTTATTTAATGTTGACTTGTTCAGACGACAGCACTGTAAGAGGGTTCCTCCACCTATGGTCACTTCACAGTGGACTGTTTGGATTCAGATACACTTCAACATAACATAAAAAGAGCATCTGGGTCACAGCACAAGCAAACCTGGCTATGCATTTGTTCACTATTCTCTTTTCTTTTTCTTTCTCATATTTATCTTCATCTATTTTTGACCTAGCACATATGGTTTCTATAGCATCATATTTATTTATAATAATTTATTTTTCTAACAAATTAAGACTCCCAACCCATCATTGCATGTCATCTTCCTTTAAAAAAAAATCACTGGAACTTTGATTTGGCAAAAATCATCTAATAAACCATGTCTTTTATTTAAAAAAAAAAAAAGGCAGCTTTTCCCTAGAGATAACGTGAAGTCAATTAAGTTTATTTTTTGTTAGTTTGTATGTCATATTTTAAATAGTGTATAACATAATCGGATTTGTACTTTATAATCCAGTTAGTTAGAAGATGTTAGCTCACATCCAAGCAAAGCTAATTTTTTCATGTTTAGTTTTTTGTGTATTTAAAGAAACCATGTCATAATTGTATGCACATGAAATTAGTAATCAAGTGTGAGTCTTTCAGCCTTCTTCTGCCTTAATTACACAACCTTTCCTCATAGGACCTATTTTCCACTCCATTAATTATCTTTGGCATTCATCTCTGAATTCTCACATACTTCTCCATCTCCTTGATGAATTCTGGTGACCAAAACTTAATAATGATCTATGTTGGGCTGAGGATGTAGCTTAGTGGTAGAGCACTGGTCTAGCAAGTTCAAGGCCCTGGGTTCATTCCCCAGCACCACAAAAATAAATAAATAAATAAATAAATAAATAAATAAATAAAAATTTAAGAAACAATAATAAGATGTATGTTAGAGTGTCAGTTCTTCTTTTGCATTGGTATTATACTACTAATTCAATTCTACCAATTATTAATAAATAATAATAATAGAAGCCTTTCTGTGATAGCTAATGCCTCACTTAAGTTGTATAATTAGAACAAGACTTTCCTAAATTATCATGGAGAAAACTCTGAAAGAATTTAAAACTTTACTGAAATGGAGCTAGTTTGGGTACCTCAGCCCAGCAGTAAACACCTATAATCCTGAGTACTCAGAAGGGTGAGGCAGGAGGATCCCAAGTTTGAGGCTATCCTGGGCAACTTAGCAAGACCTTATCTCAAAATAAAAAAGGTTGGGGATGCAGCTCAGTGGTAGAGAACTCCTGGGTTCAATCCCCAGTACTGCCAAAAAAGAGACAGACAGAAAGAGACTTTCATTCAACACAGTCAACCTGACATTCCTCTTTGCTACAGTTTGTCACATGATCAAGGAACAAACCTCAGTTATTCTGGCAAGATCTGACTCTTACCACAGCACAGTAATTGCTTTCTAACATGCCATTTCAGATAATTACATATCAATTATACAACAGCTTACAGTAGTGTCTCTTCATACACCAAGCTGACAGTTTAAAATTCTAGTCAAGTTTTACTGAGATGCTAAACATTATGCAGGGCTTTGAGGGCACATTAAGGATATAAGGTAAGGGTCTTTCCCTTAAATAATTCACATTTGACAAATAACAAAGTGCTATGAGAATATGGTAGAGAGAACAACCAACTTCTGGAAGGTGGAGAGATCAGACAATCCTTCAGAAAAAAAGACAGTACTGAGATACTGAAGAATAAGCAATGATTCATTATGTAGAAGAAGAGAGAAAGATGGAGAAAACTGTGCAAAATATTGGCAGGTAAAAGAGCTTCGCAAGCCCACAGGAGGGCAAAAGCCTAGTGGTTCTTACCCTCACTGAATATTAGAATCACCTGGGGAACTTTTAACATCTAATGATGCCCACTTCCACCCAAGAGTCAGGTCAAGGGTGGGCACAGAACTTTGATCGCTTTGAAAGCTCTTCAGGTGGGATTAGGGCACCAAATTAATGAAAGACAGCAGGAAAATAGCAGGAACTAGCTAGAAACTCAGAGCAGGGACCAATTATGAAGGATATGTGCATCATGTAGGAGTTTGGTCTTTATTCTGCAAAGGAAAGTTCTCTAGAGTCTTTAAGCAGAGAAATAGCAAGAGGAGGATCCCTATGGAGACTAATAGATGTTAGAATACAGGCAGAGAGAGTAGTTAGTGGGCTACTATAGTAAGCCAGCTGATATATGTACAAAAGCACTAGACTAGGTGAATCTGAGACACACAGGGACAATCACTTTTGGATAGGGAATGTGTGAGTATGTGTTTTTGGCAATGTGAAGAGATGTGGGTTCTGATTTCTGGGGTGTTGAATTTGAGGTATGTATAAAACCTCTCATTGGAAGTGCTCACAAGGCAGCTGCAAACAGCTCTAAGGTTGTTCTATTTATTTCTTACTAGGAACACAGCATTCAGACAATGCTAATAGACTGCACAACTCTGAAGTACTGCATTCACACAGAACACAACATGAATGGTCCCAGCAGAGTTAAACAACAGAGCACTCCTGGGTTCAGACCTAGGAATGCAGTAGTCTCATTGTATCACTGAATTCCTGCTCAATTTCAGATGCCAACTGCAAGGGAGATATTAAAGAACAAAGTGAGGGCCTAAATGAAAGCACAAGAAAAGTAGATGAAGAAACACAGGATGCTAGAGGCAAAGGAGAGTTGGGGAGTCAAGATTATTATTTCAAGTATACAAAGGGACATTGGAGAGAAAGAAAAGTTGCATGTATGTATGGAGTCACAGACTAGAACCATGACCACTGTCACAGTTTTCTGTCCTCCTGCTGGTGAATGAGTTCTCATACAAGAAAAAAAAAAAATGAAATGGTATTAGCCAAATTAGCAGCAGACAAGAAGCACTAACGAACTCACAATCAGATCTGAGCATATCCTAGCAAGAAGTGGTTATATACATGTGAGATCCCTATTGTTCAGTTATTCATCATTTTTGTGGTGGCCCAAATATGTTGACTCATGTCAGAATCAGAAAACAAAGAACAAAAACTCACTGTTGCTCTTGGGAAACAATAGAGGAATGGACAATGCCCTAGGAAAAAGAAGGAAGCTCTGGCAGATGCTATTGCTAGTCTACCCAATAGCAATTTTACCCTCTTGCTTAGTTTATAGAACCCTGATTTTATTCAGAATTCAACATACTTAGGCTTGGGAGCCACCTATTCCAGCCCCAGGGTATGAACTAGATAAATCTAAGCCAAGCAAAGCAATTGTACTTACTACTAAACACTCTGTAGGACTAGAACTATGACTCTCACTTATGGAGATAAAGGGAAGTAAGCTGGTGAGGGAGGGGAAGGCTTCTAAGAGGGAATCTACTCCCTGATAAAGACAGTTGATAAAGAAGCTGCCCTGCATTTCCACCATGAGCATCGTTATGTAAAACTGTATTATGTAGGGCTTTGGAAGTCTAGTGACTATGAGAATCAACTCTAAAGATGAGAATTCCATCAACTGAGGATGAATAGACAAAGAAAGAGGCTTAGTCCTCCATGACATCAGTGGGCTGCTGCATGATCTCTGGAAAAAAACTGCCTTTGATTTCTTGCTAGATGATCTAATTAAAGGTCTTTGTTGCCACAGTCACTATTAGTCTATCGAGTACAGCTGAATGCATTCCAGATAAAGCAGGCTAAGGCTACACCCATGTAGGAAATGCAATACAATATTCTCTACAAAGGGTGACAGACCTTCCTAGTTAGCATAGTTTTGAAGGTATGTAGCTGGAGACAAATTAGAAGTAATTCTCTATCAGCCTAAGGTTCATTTTTCACCCACCATTATGTGCTTCCATTTTGAAAGAATATCTAATATAAATATGACATAAACCTACTGTGATGCAATAAGGAATGTCAAAAAAATGGCCCTGGGTATCATTCAGGGTTACCTGAACAACTAGCTAGCTGGAACTGAGGCTTCTGTCTTCTCCCTGGATTATTTCTAAACCAACTTCCTTTGGAACTTTAAGTTCTCCACAGGGTGAGCAGATGCTTTCCCATAAAACTGCTATCCACAGCTGGCATCTAAACCCAGACTGCAAATTCTCTGATTATTCCCTCTGCAGACAAGACTGTTCTTATCCCCACATGGCATGTTCAAAGTAGATGGCCCAGTATGGCTCTCCATGAAAATGATAAGAAACTGCAACCTCCACTTCTATCTTTCTTGCCATCCTTGAAAGTTTCTCCAATAGAACCTCTTCCTCAGTGAATGCCACATGAGCTTCTAGAATCCGCACAAGCCCTGCAACATGGTGGGTGGCAATCATGAATGGATCCTACCTTGCATGACAAGTAGAGTCCAGTGGGCTCACTCTGCATATCACTGATGAAATTTACGACAGGTACAGGAGAGCTTATGTTAATGGCAGCAAGAGAAACAATGTTCAAGTTTTAGCAGGAAAAAAGGCTTTAGCACATTAACAACTATTTTTATTGTAATTTTTCTTTGATATTTAATGGAAGACATCCAAATCTAGAGTCAGTTCTTTAAAGAAAGAAGCAAAAAAATATCAAAGATGTAAAATGCATATGTGAAATAGCTATTTTTTTAAGATGGATTCATGGATAGATTTTATGAACCCAAAGTTTTGGAATGCTCATTTAAAACAATAACCACAAATATACCCTGTGTCTTCAATTATATCTAACTGAAGTTTCAATTCAGTGTAGAAATAAAACATCACCATGCCACTCTGGTTCCTCTCATGCACATCAGATCTGCTCCTCTCTACAATATCTACACATAAGTCATTCCACTTAACTCTCAGACCAAAAGTAGAAGGCAGTTTCTATCATTGGTTTCTTGGAAAAAAGGCCAACAACTATCTTTTCTATGATTATGAGTTTTACCCACATTTGTGTTGCATGATATAGAAATACATGAAATATTTATTTTTATAGAGTATTTAGTTCAAACCAAGCACAGTGGCACATGCCTGTAATTCCAGCAACTCAGGGAGGCTGAGGCAGAAGGATTGCAAGTTTGAAGCCAGTCTTAGAAGAAATCCTGTCTCAGTGGTAAATCACCCCTGGGCTCAATCCCGAGAACATAAAAAAAGAAATGGAAAAAAAAAAAGAATTTGTATTTCAGATATACAGGAATAGCTGAAATAGGCTTAAGAAGTTAAATTATCAATAAAGTATCACTGAAGTGAAAAATTAAGCATAAGGCACTATGCTCAGTACAGAGATATAAGATCCAAAGAACTGTAGGAATAGATCAGACTTCAGGGAATTTCCCATCTAGCTCTAGGTAGAACACTAAGTGATCAGTAGGTGCAGCATTTGGGGTAAGTTCCTGAGAGTAGAGAAAAGAGTGCTATAAGGCACAAGGAAGGAAAAAGTCACCTTGGAGATCACTGGCAAGGGAGGCTTGCAGAAGTTTCTAAATACTAGTCTGTAAATAAAGACAAATTTCTCTCATTAAGGACATGTTACTTGTCTATATTCTGAGTCATGTATCACAACAAAAAATAAATTTAAAAAATATAAAAAAGTTTTTCTTACTAACTGTATTAGTTTCCCACAGCAGCTGTTAACAAATTTCCATAAACTTTGTATCTCAAAATAACAGAAATTTATTCTCTCATATTTCTGGCAGCCAGAAGTCTGAAACCAATTATCACTGGGCTAAAATCAAGATATCAACACTTTCTCCAGGGGTTCTGGGGGAATCTATTTAATGTCCCTTCCAGTTTCTGAGGGGTGCCAGCACTCCTTGGCTTATGACCACTTCACTCCAATCTCTGCCTCTATGTTCACATTGTCTACTCTTCTGTTTTCAAATCTCTCTTCTCCCTGCCTTTCTCTCTCTTAGAGGACTTATGTTTGCACTTAGGGTCTACCCAGGTAATCCAAAATAATCTTCACATTTCAAGTTCCTTAATTTAATTATATCTATGAAGTGTACTTAATCAAATAAGGTAACATTCATAGATTCTAGGGATTAGAACATGGTATCTTTGTGGGCTATTATTTATTATTCTCCAATACAACATCCCAAAGACTTTCATAAAATTATCTAAATTATACAGCAGTAGCATTCATTCATTCAAAGTTGAGTGCATTAGAAATGAAATTGGAAGTGGCTCGGGAGCCTGAGGCAAGAGGATTGCAAGTTCAAAGTCAGCCCTAGCCACTTAATGAGAGGTCCAACCAACTTAGTGAGAACCTGTCTTAAAATAAAAAAGTAAGAAGGGCTGGGCGTGTTGCTAAGTGGTTAAGCACCCTTGGGTTCAATCCCTGTACAAATAAAAAAAAAAAGGAAGAAAGATGAAATGAAATGAAATCAGAAATCTGTTTACCCAAAGAGCACAAGGGCCTTTGTTTTTGAAATACAGATCATTTCTCTTTAATTTTGCATAGTGGACTGGATTTCACATCTCCAGCTTGAAATCTCCAAATATGTGACATTAACATAAGGAGTTTTCACACTGTGTGACCGAAGGCCACAAATGGGCAGCCTGGGTACTGAATCCAGAAGTGTCCTTTGAGTCTATATTTAAAAATAACAAAGTTCTTATATAAATCCAAATTTGGGGGTTCTCTGGAAAAACCAAAAAGTTAATAACACAGAGTCTTTAGCCCTGCACAGCAATAAAAAGCTAGAGAAATGCTACAGGCTTTGTGACTGGGTGCGCTCCGCAGCTCTTCAGGACCTTATCTTCCCCATTGTCAGGCACCATTTTTTTTCTAACTGTTCTTTGTGTCTTCACAAACACTTGTTTTACTGGAAAAAAAAAAAATTCTTTGTTCCCATGCCTCTACCCAAAGTGACAAAGTAAAAGGCTGAAGAAAAAAAGAAAACACAATTTTTGTTTAAAGAAAAATTGAAAGAGAAGAAAAATTGCTCTTTTTTAAAAAAGAAGCACAATTTCTGACCATTTGACAAGCACACACCCAGCTTCCTTGAGTCTTGAGTCGTTTATGTTTCTTTCCTACCCCTGAGAGTATTTAAGTTCAGCTCCTGGTTTAGACTGCTAACACTGCCAGAAAGAAAATGGAATGTAACGGCCCATTTATTACCTTGGGAATTAGCATGTCAGAACCAGCATACTCCTAAATATCACTGAGTCCCAGAGTTGACCGGAATGAATCACTCACTATAACTAATACAGAGTGTCTTCATACATTAAATAAGCCAAAAATGCAATGATAATAATCAGCAAATCTGCAAGGGCCCTTAATAGCACTAACCAGCCCTCGGTGGAGGCAAAGTGAATGTAGATGAAGAGGGACTGGGTCCCAGTTTTCACTTAGCATTGGTCCACTGTGACTTGGGGCATTTCTTCATCCTCAGGTTTACTTTCAGTGGAAATAGGCATTAATTAATGATAACATGAGGTGATTTCCTCCTTGAATAATCTGTGATTTTGTGAAGATAGCATTTGTCTAAGTTGGATAAACTTTTCCACTTTTCTTGTTGCATGCACAGAGGTCAATGAAGAAGACAGGGCTCTCTATGCTATGCAGTGTCTCTCTGTCAAGAGAGGGACAGGTACCCCAGTGCCTCAACCAGGCCCCAAAGTTAAGAATCGCTTCCTTGTCTTCCATTAGTACAGCTAACGCATACCATTTCCAGAGCCCCCTGCCCAACCCACACAGACAGCCACAGCTAAGGGTCCTCATCCATAGCACCACAGTGCCTGTGTTCACCTCACTGCAGCCCCTGCCCCCATGGTAAGTGACCCTCTGGCCAGGATGCAACCCGCACCATCTTTGACTTTGTGTTTGCACACAGCAGGTCCTCAAAAAATGGTTTGAATGGCCCCAATTTGAAGTTTAAACTTAGCATTTATTTTCTGTACTTCCTTATGTAAGTACTTCAAAACTCTCAGTGCTTCTATTTCCTCATGTCCAAAGTAAAGATCAGAAAATTGTTTGACTTGAACAGAAATGTTTTGAAGTTCTGAAGTGGAAGAATAGTAAATACCATAGAATGCTGAGAGCCCTCAATCATAGAGAGGACTCTCCATGCCACCAGGTCAGGTCTTTGGCCTTTGGGTAAGGCTGTATCCAGCTAACAGAGGAAGAATTCTAGCAAATCTTTGAAATACGCATTATGACTTTCCTTGCTAAGCAACATTCTCTGCCCCAATTCCCTCCCCTCAGCTTCAATCCTCAGCGGAGGCAAAGAACATCTGTTCATGACCAGCAGTTGACATCAGGGGCCCTGCTCATTCACAGCCTGGAAAACAAGCTGGGAGCCAGGACGATTGTATTCTGTTTGTATTTTGAAACCCTAGTAGTCATGGGATAAATGTCACAATTATGCAGTTTTTTTTTAAGATCACAGATATAAAATTATGTATAAACTTGGGATTCTCTGTGAGTTGTGATTTACTAAGCCCATTTACACTCTTCAGACCCTTAGAAGGAGATTATCTTCCTTAGTCTTAATCACTATAGCTTGAAAAGATTTCATATGTTCATCTGTCCTCATAGGAAACCTGGATTATATGCAAAATTCATAAATGAGCCTTCTCATGATACTTCTGAATTCATTTTACCTTTACAGGCTTATGACTACACTTCATATTCTGAGTTCAAATGTGTCACAACTTTATAAGAGTAAATTAATTCTTTTAACGGGATACTAAAAATAGTAAGTTTTTGACCCTAGGGCCTATTCTTCTGCCCATATACATTTTGACAAATCTTTTATGCATTCTGCCTCTTGGAGTAGTGCTTTTTTTTTTGCATTGGGAGCAATAGCTACAAGGCCAAAAGAACCTTCTTTCTGTGGAACTTTGTCTTTACCTTGACAGAGACTTCATTCAAGATGTTTTTGGTTATTGTATCAACTAGATATTAGCAGAAGACAGTAAGTTATTCTGTGCTTTCTATGCCTCAGAAACTGCTTCATGCCTTCTGCCCCCTCGCCTCCAACCTTAGCTTCTGAGAAAAGAATCCCTCATGCACCAAGTCCTAATTTCCTGAGAAAGGTTCATGGCTTTCCATCACTTTGCCTGTACCACCAAGGGTGCTCATGCCCCATGCCTAAAAGAAAAGTCTTCAATCTATTGGAGATGATTTTCAACTATAACACATAGGTGGCTTTTGTGGAATGTGAAGAACTAAAGGAAGAGCAAAATGTTCAAGAGTTAGAGAAAAATAACTTAACCCAGACTTGTATGAAATTGGATGAGCTGGGGTGAGAACTCCCCAGATGCATGAAAACCAACAAGGGAGACAATGGTCCTGCTCCAACTGCTTGCCACCCCATGTTTTAGAAGTGAGGTGAGGGAAAGGTGTGGGGGGGCAAATTAAAATGTATCACATATTCATGGTCTATACAGATATTACACATTTAAGGAGTAGATCTCAGTATAAGATACTTTACTACCATATATAGCAAACAAATCAATAAAATCTATTAAGGAAGAAACAGGAACTTAATATAAGAATAAAACAGAGCAGGGGTCAGCAAACTTTATCTGTGAGGGGCCAGTGTCTATTTCAAGCTTTGAAGGCTACATGTCTGTCACAATTACTGAACTCTCTTGTAGTGCAGAAGCAGCCATAGACCATACATAAATAAATGGCAATGTTGTGTTCCAAGACAATTTTATTTCCAAAAACAGGCAGCAGGCAGGATATAGTCCACAGGCCATAGCTTGTCAACTCCTCCAATAGGAATCCCACATATAAGCAAAAACAATTGTGTACTTCAGTGCTCTTCATATAATGCTTATTTACTTCCAGGTTACAGGGTCACCTAGACAAAAGCGTGTTTATCACCAGAACATAAGCTCCATAAGAACAGAAATTTTGTTATGTTCACAACTGTATTCCTGATATCTACAAGAGTATCTAGCATACAGTTGGTACATATAGGTTCTCATAAGAAAGATGTATTGAATGAATGAACAACTGTGGACCTCTGAAGGGTAATTCTGATTATTGGTGATTTTCCTGTACCATAAAGGAAATGGTACCACTGCCATCCCTAATACCCTCCTTCTTTTTTTTTTTTCAAAATTAAATAATGATAGTGAGAGTAAAGTACCAAAAGTATGAGTACTTCTAAAAATTTTACATTAATTTGGAAAACATTGGCTTTTCTACAGCTAACACAAAGACATGTATATCTTGCTTTCCTCTCATTCAATTTTGTTTTAGTTAAATCATTCTTTGATAAATTCACTTTTAAAACACAGTCAATAGGCAAGACGACAAAACCATTAACTGTTATCTTCTGGGACCTTCAAGTTTATGCAGATTCAGGTTGAATACCCCTTATTCAAAATGTTTGCCACCAAAGTGTTTCAGATTTGGGATTTTTTTTTTCTTTCAGATTTTGGGATATGTGCATATGTATATGATCTTAGGGATGGGAACCAAGTCTGAATATGAAATTCGTGTATGTTTCATACATACTGCATGTACATAGTCTGAAGGTAATTTTATACAATATTTTTAGTGCACCTGTATTTTCACTGCCATCTACCACATAGTCAGGTATGGTATTAGGTCCATACATAAAAATTTTCCGATTTTTAATTTCTGGGTTAAGGATGTTCAACCTTTAGTAACTTTCATGGTATTGTCAAATTAGTAGTTGGACATTACATTACACCATAAAACTTTATCCTTTTGGTTCTACAGCATTATCTTTTAAAGCAGTCATGAGGGCAGTCACATGTCACTAGCACTTCATCACAGGTCATGCTGTGCCTACAGAAAGGTGAAAAATCAACTTTGATCTTTCCTCAAAAATGGGTGGTTCTCACAGTTCTAAGTCATCATAACAGATTTTATCAAGGGTCCACTATAGAACCCCATCATGGTGGAAAAAGTACCAAGTGAAATGTGAGGTTCTGTGGTGGCTCTCTCATTTCAAAAATGGAGCTAAGATGACAAACTTAAAATCGAGGAAAATTTTTAAGTATAATAATAAATAACTGAATACTAATCAGGGTAGATTTGAAAGCTAAGTTCAATATCATCTAAGTTCAAACCATAATGTTAAGGAAACCATCAGGCTATAGAATTAGAACTTTTTTTCCTTCCAATAAGGGAAACTAATCATCATCCAACATTCTCACTTTATAAGATGAGGTCCAGAGACCCAACTAGTAACAATAGAATTCTTGTTATCTTCAGAATAGCATATATTTTAGTTTTGTTTTGTTTTGCTTTGCAGCACTGGAAATTGAACCCAAGGCAGAGTAGCAAATTTTTTAAATGTGGGAGTACATCACATTTTAGTCTACTAAAGATGTACCACAGTGCTCTTTCCTTCTCCTTTGGTAAAAGATATATGAATATTTTGCTAATCCTGAGCCTGTATACAACTTCACAAGTCAACCTACATAGGATGTTTGTAGCCTGCACCGTGAGTCCCATCATAGAGACAGATTTCTTTATGAAAGGGGGACTATCTTCATTTGTCCAATGAAGATTTCAATTTCAAGGCACAGCAAGTGAGACACTTAACCTACAAGATGCTTTAATTTCCTTACAAGGAAATCAGGAATGGAGGCAGCCTTCTCCTTGTATTGAAAATTTTCCCAAAGTTTGTTGAACACTGGTACTTTATCCTAACATCTGACAGCAGGTCAAGAGGAGCAGAGTCTAAACATGAATGCCCACATAACCTCAGTTACCATTTTCAGGTGAGTCTGAGTGGTTTTTTCTACTTTTCTCTGGCTGTAAGTAAAGACATCTCTGATTTTCCCCCTGCCACAATATTTCCTTAGAATTTTAATGCTATTTGTCCTGGAAAATTGATTCACCAAATTCTTTTCACAATGTAATTTTCTAGAACATATGGTTTTTTGTTCTAATTAGTTGTACATGACAGTACAATGCATTTATACATTTTCAGAAATCATACATAAATGGAGTATAATTTCTCATTTTTCTGATTGCACATATTGTAGGGTCACATCAGTCATGCATTCATATATGAACATGTGTATTTTTATAAGGAAGTTAAGGCTATATTCCAAAGGTAAGCACAACTACACACTAGCATACAGTTGATCTCAAGATAATGTAAGTAATCCGGTACACACCTCTGTTTGTGTATTCTCCTGGCCACCCACATCACCCATAAATACAAAGTCACAGGAAGTAGATTTCTGATATTCTAGTCACAAGCCTTTCTCAGAATACCATGGCTAAAAAATGCTGATGAAAGAATCAACAGTGAGATACTATTCACTGACTTACATATCAACATATACAGAAAGGTCACAATACCCAGAATTCTGCCCAAAAAAACCCATATGTAAGTAGTCCTGAATAAACCACACACACTCATAATCCACAAGCAGAAAATGCTTTTATAAGGGCAGATATCAATACAGGGTTAGGTACATCTTTAACTCAGTAAGATCCTATAAAATAAAATGGAAGAGCTTGCTGCAAGAGCAGAAGTTTAAAAAAAAGATTTTTTTTTTCCAAAGGCAGAAGTGTTCCTGGCAAGGTTCAGATGGAAAAATAGCAACAGATCCCAGAAGCAGAGCTGTAGCCAGGAATAACTTAAGCTCAAGTCATATTCAGTAAGGGCAGAATAATACTTACTAAGGATACATGGCGTAGTTACCCTGGTCCTCTGGGCCTCTTGGCTGACCCATGACTGTGGCCTATTACAAATCAGCCCATAAACATTTACTAAATATATGCCACATATTCAGAACTAGTCATTGTCAAGGGATGAACAGAACTTTGTCAGGTGGATGGCAGTTATCGAGTAGGCACTATAGACCACCTTCACACCACAATTGGCTGGGGAAAACATTCCCCTATTTTACACATGAGAATTGTAATGCAAGAAAAATTCCACGTGGCCATGTGACTAAAAAGTGTAGTCAAGCCCTGACCACAATTCTGCCTGACTCCAAAGCCCACAATACCACATTACCATGCATAAAATATGGCTCCTAACCTAAAGAGGCTTAAAATACCCTAAGTCAATTAGAGATCAATACAGGCAATGTAATGAAGGGCTAACAAACAAGTATCCCAAGACTTACAGAGAAAAGAATAGAGAAAATATTATGAAAGAAGTAGGACTTGGGCTCCTCCACAAAGGATGGAGTTTGCACAGAAGAGTGAAGAGGTGGAAAAGCAGTTTCTAGAGAGAGTAATACAAATAAGGACTTTTCAGTAGAAACAAGACTGGGCCCCTCAGGACAGAAAGAAAATCAAAGAATCCTTTGCACAAAGAAGGGTGAGGCCCATTATGAAAAACCTTGAAAAATCAGATGTACTAGTATAGACTTGAGATAATACATAATGGAGAGGAACTAAAGTTTGCAAGGTCAGAGGAGATGTGATAAAAGGATCATTTAAGAAGATTAGATGGGCAACAGAAGGCTGAATAGTTCAGAGGGAAGCTTCTTGTTCATTGGTTCAATCCTTCATTGGGCAAACATTCATTGAGGGCTCACTAAGAGCCAGTCCTGGAAGGCTGAATAAAAGGTGGTTCCAGTGCTGCAGGAAAGGAAGTGCCAAGGGTTGAAGTAGAATACAGAGGGAATGATCTGCTGGAAACACAGTTCAAAGGTCCTGATGACTCGACAATACAGAGTATGACAGATACGAAGGAAAAGATCATAAAGGGAAATTCCAAAGTGTCAAGATTAACATGATTTCCACCTTTACTAGGAACCTCAAAAGGTAATGAGGACGCCTGTAATCCAAGTGACTTGGGAGGCTGAGTCAGGAGGATCGCGAGTTCAAAGCCAGCCTCAGCAACTTAGCGAGGCCCTAAGCAACACAGTGAGACCCTGTCTCTAAATAAAATACAAAATAGGACTGGGGATATGGCTCAGTGGCCGAGTGTCCCTGAGTTCAATCCCTGGTTCCAAAAAAAAAAAAAAAAAAAAAGACAATGAGGATAAAAACAAACAGCCAACAGGGAAAGTACGAAAAGGGCTTTGATTATGTTGAAAAGTCAATAAATAAAACTCCAAACAGCCTGCTCATTACCGTGGTAGTGCCTTTACACACTGTAGGTAAGAAACTTCAGTGAGAGAAATCATTTCTTTGTGACTTCTGTACATGCTCTTTCCTTGGCAAGGAAGATGGGGTGTGCTTACTCAGGCAGTCCAACACAGCAAGTCCAACACAGCCTTCCACTATCTGAACCATGACTCCCCTTCCCACCCTAACTACCATTTTGACTTGGAAGAAGGGGACAAGGCCAAGTGGAAAGGGAGAAACAAAAAATGTTCAGGGTCACTGCAGGGTTGGATCTTAGGGATAGGGATGGGAAATGGTACAGGATGTCATTTAAAATTTAAAAATCCCAGCACTTCTCTACACCCACTTCTTAGGGTTTTATAATTCCTGGTCCTCAAATAGATAGGAAGACTTTTTTTTGGTAAAGATTCTTTACCAAATTGTAGAGCTTTGTTCTGAAACTATTTCAAATGTGCATATTTATGCATATATTAACTCCTTGCACAGTTAAGCATATGGCTGAGGCACAAATTCTTCTTAATAATTTATATGTTGACGATACAAATTTAAAACTCATTTTATATTCATCATTGAGGCATTCACTATTGAGGCACACTCTGAAACCTTACTCACTTGGAAATGAAAACTGTAACTATCAAACTTCTATTAATGAAGAGTGCTGAAGGCCAAAAAATAAATTAATAACTAACATCAACACCTTAGAGAAATCCAGACTGCTGACAGAATTCAGGGTGATATTCCCTCAGCCTAGCCCAGCTTTAGCTAAAGCAAATTTTTACTTAGTTTTAAGTGGAAATGAATGTTCTTCTCTGCAGGATGATGCATTAAACTACATTCTATATAAGCTCTTACTGTTCTTGTCAAACTTTAAAAGGTTAACATTACAAAAGAAATGGTTATTCTGCTAAATCCTTCAGCATCCTTCTCAAAACATCTACTCAGATTAGTAAAACAGAAATCAGAGCAGAAAGAAATCCAGTGAAAAATGGTTGCAAATAAGTATGTGGAGGTTCTTGCTCAGACAGACCCCTTGCGGGACAGCCAAGGGCCTAGTTAGGAAAATTGCAAGAGCAAGTCCTCAACATCCCCCGAGAGGCTTCAAGTGGGCCAGGATCTTCCCCTCTCTTCCAGGGGAAAAGGTAAACACACCCATCAAAATCGTCCAGACTCGGGAGTTTTCATGCCGGGAAGGAGAGACCCACACGCCCGCGGTTTCCGAGGAAGCACAGCGGCTTAGCCTCTTCCGGCCCCCCATCCTTCGCCGGGCCACCGACAGGGGCCCTCTGCTGCCCCAGCCCGGCCCCCCGCGTGCCAGGGCGCGGGGTGGTAGCCCCTAGATCCACGAGCCCCACTTACAGGCGCCGCGGACTCAGGCGGGGGCCCGCCCCTGCGGTGAGCGCAGCTCGTCGGCGAGTGGGGCGCCGCCGCCGGCCGGGCAACTGGAAAGCGGGGCGATGCCTGCTAGGACGGGCCGCGGGCTCCGTGCAGGGACGCCCGGCAGGTCCGGCGTGTCGCCCGGGCCGCGGGGCGCATGGCAGTGCAGCAGGAACCCGGCCGCTCTCCAGCCTCCTTCAGGAAAACAAACAAAAGACAGGGTGGCTGCTAGTGAGGACGACCGGCCGCTTTCCCTGGGAAAAGTTACCCTGCAGCTCCCCTCGCTGGCCCTGCGCGTCCCTGCAGCGCGGCCAGTTCGCCCGGCGCCCCGCCGAGGCGGCGCGGAGCGCAGGGGGACCCGACCGCCCGGGACCCGAAGGCCACCTACAGATCCGCCCTCAAGATTTAGAAAGGGAGACTGTCGCTGCACGTTCTAAGCACAACCGATTAAAGGAAATCCGGTTGAAACACGTTCCCGGTTTTCAAAAACGTAGCTGAGGCTGCAGGACATGTGAGTGCAATCAGTGCCATTGAATTGTACCTTCCGGCAAATTTTGTTATATATATTTTATAATAAAGAATGTTTAAAATAAAGCCCAATTAACTGTTAGCTTTCACTTGAACCTTTAAGAGTGTCTATATTATTAGCATGTTAAGTTTAAAAGACTGAATTCTTATCCAGGTTGTGAGGCTTACTGCATGCACTCTACACAGCAATCGTCCTTTCTGCGCTAGTTATATGAAATCTAATACATATACCTTTTAAACATATTCTCTTTTTCACAAACTATCTGTAGACTTTACCTTAAATCATAAGGGTTGGCTTTGAAGCACTTCATAAAAATAAATTGCTTCCAGGTCTGGTTTAAATTTACTTAACTATTGCAAGCCGGTGGGGCTCAATCATTCGCAAAAGACACCAGAATCACCTGGAGGGCTATTCAAAACAAATGTTAGGGCCCTACTGTAGTGGTTTCTGGTGTGGATGTGGCTGGTCAGGAGAATCACACTTCCTTAAACAACACAATTTTAATTAACAAATCAGCATCACTTGAACACATTGAGAATTCTTTTCTGAGTTTAAATTTCCCGGTTCAATTTTACCAATTTATATCAATTTTCTTTCACTGTTTTTTCTCAATCCTTAGGTCTGAAGATTTGTGTGTGTGTGTGTGTGTGTGTGTGTGTCGTGGCCCCCCCCCCCGCGCGAAAGAATGTAACCAAAAATTGGAATCCCTCTCTCCTCTTAGTACTGTTGAAGAAACCTACTAGATAATGAAAATCCCTTAGATTTCCTGTCCCAAGAGGTAAAGGGTCATCCTGCTACTGGGCAAATGTATAACATTTATTTACCTTTGTGTTTACCTACGTAACAGCTAAACCATATGGCAAATGAAAATTGAAAATCATCATCAGTGAAAAGATAGGTAGACAAGGAGTCTAATGAATCATATACTACTTGTAACTAAAATGATCAGTTTTTAATCTAATTTAGTTGGCCAGGCAAGTCTCCCTCACAAATAACGGGAACGAATTTAGATCAGTAGTGCTGGCCCTGGAAAAATTACAGTCCTGTAAATACAATTTGATGACAGAATACAATCCTGTAATGAGGGCTATTGGATGCAGTGGAGCTGATCTAAAAGAGAAAATTAATAGCTGTGAAGCGTAATGGTATTTTAATAAAAGGGGTATTTGACTTATCTTTACAAATATTTATTTTGTTGAGCTTTATTATTTAATTAGTTGCTAGAATAACAAAAACCATCTGTGATAATTAACCAGACCACCTTAAACATTCAACACTTTTCAATATAATAGTTCTTAAAATTATTTCAAATCCTATTCTTCATTCCCAAAACTGATATTTAGAATTCAAGAGTCCTTTTAATCATTTTCTTTTGTTATAAATCCTAAACCTTTTCTTCAATTTAAATTTCAAAATCCAATTTTAAAGGCATCATTTTTCCTTAAAAGACGTAAGCCTTATATCGTCTTTAAAAACTATTAAATTGTTTGCTTCTGTTAAACATGGAGGTACTTTTTATAGGAAGCTAATTTAGGGTGGAAATAAAACACACACACAACCAAAAGGTGTACCCTAAAATTAAAATATAGTATTTGGATTTCTTTATTGTTGTTCATCAAATCCTGTCCCATTTTTGGCCTCCATGTCTCTGCACTAGATGCATTTCTAGGCGCTTTAGAATAAAATAATGAAATTTAAATTCTTTGAGCTTCCTGAATGTAGGCTCTTGGAATCCTGATGATAATTAATCGATGGCACTTACAGAAACTTTATAAACTCATAAATATTTGCTAAAGAAAGGTAAGAGGCTATGACGCCTGTGCGTTTTCATAAAACATACACCCATAAAGATTTGTAGTGCTAAACCAGTGTGCCTCCCCTTAAAGTGAAATGATGTGTCTGGGCTTTAAGAGGTGGAGCAGGCCCGTGGGGCAGTCCCGGCGCTCAACGTGCAGCGGCGGACTACAAATCCCAGAATGCCCCCGCCAACGTGTCTGCGCAGGACTCAGCCGGAGTCGGACGCCTCCCTCCCCCATTGCATTGTGGGATCCGTAGAGGGATGCGCCTCGCGTTGCCTGTTTTCCTATCCTCCTGCTGCGCACCTAAACGCATCCTTTCCTCAGCCTCGAGTCTGTGCTCTTAATTTCCATAACAGCCTGTGACTGCTGCTGCATTCCTGGAGCACACTCACAGTGCCCAGGACCGTGTCGCGACCGCCTGGAATAACCAGTTTGATTCTCCTCCGGGAAAGCTTTGACTAGGGCTCAACCCCAAATTTAGGAGAAAACATTTTTGAGCTAACGCCTGTTCACATTTGCCTCGGTGTTCACTAGGCCGAACACGGTGGACAGACGGTCGCACCCCGGCGTCTTGGTGCGCCCACGCCCCCCTCGTCCGCAGCTAGGGCAGAGCGGCCGGGGAGCCCGCGGCGCGTACGGCCCGCGGCGGCGACACTGCGCATGCTCGGTGCGTCGGCGCAGGCTTCCGCAGCAGAGCGGGCAGCTCCGCAGCGGCGTCCGGGGTCTCCAGCAGGGCCGACTCTCTAGCCCTCCTACCGTCCTCCACGGGCAACCGGCACCCCTCCGCAGCCCGAGTCCCCGGCCGCCGCTCCAGCGCGCCCGGATCTGGCCCCCTGTCCCGCGAAGATGGCTGCCGTACGCCGGGCCCGCAGTTACTGCCGCTGCCTGGTGCGCTTCTCCGACCGAGAACTCTGCTAAGCCCAGCTGCAGTAGACAGGCAGGAGTAGACACCCGACACCGAGCACCCCTCTCCTGGGGGGCGGTGCAGAGGGGGCGCAGAGAGCCCCTTGACCGCGGCCGGTCGCCCCGCCAGCATGGTAACTTGGGTAGGGGACCCTGGGGACACTGCAGGGCGGGATGCGGTGTGCTGGAGGGGCTGGGCCTGGGGTGGAGGCCGAGGGGAGGCAGGGAGCAGTAGGAGCTGCGCGGTCGCCACCCGTATAGGGCCCTGACCTGAGGAGGACTGGAGGGAATACTGGCTCTGCGGCTTCCCCGGGTTCATTCCTTGTGGACGAACTCCCCAGCCGTCCCTGATGTGAGAAAGGAGGGTTTACATTACAGCCCAGAAAAACGCCCAGGCTTACTGACTACGTAGAGCCAGTCTCGCTCCCCTCCAGTGGTTTTATCAAAAGCAGTGAGCTTTTGAGGATTGAGGTCTGCTACACTTCCCAGCATCTGAATTCGGGAGGGAGCCCTGGCAAGCAGACACTTGTTGATTGCTCCTCTTCTGGAAAGCAAAGCCCTCAGAGAAGCGATTCCAGCCCCTTTCAGGAGCTCTGAGTTTAAACGCAGTGCCTGTACAGTATGTTGGCAGGCAGTCCTGGCGGAGTGGGGTTGGAAGGATCCTGTCTCACTTTCATGGCATTGAGGGCCTAAGCAGCTTCTTTGAAGTCCAAACGCAGAAACAGTTAAGCTCCAGAGATTGACAGCACGAATACCATGAGACTTGCATGGAATATGTAGTCCCTACTCTGTACCTTTCTTTGGTCATATAAATTGTCCATCTGAGAAACTCACTCTGGCCAGGGCTGAATGAATCAAGGATAAAATGGTACCAAACTAGCTCTTAGAAAACTCAAATAGTTATTGAATAAGCAAATGGTTGAATGAATTATTTCTTATCACTAATGCTGGAGGTTGGAAAAAGCACCAGTTGACACTGCCTCTAAACTTTCTAAATTCTTTGACCAGGATTAAGCCCTTAACCTTTATGTTAATCCTGTCTGCCAAACAAGTTAAATGAAGACTCAAGCTACTGAGCATATGAGCTAGTCTAGTGAAAGGTGATATTTAGATCAAATTCAGTTATGAAAAGAAGTGAAAACTTCTGGGTGGTAACTGAGGGCCTACTTATTTCAAGTAGAATTTGAGTTGACCAAATATAGTAAAACAACAAATTTTTTGTTTCCATAGTACTGTCAAAATCAAGATAATCACTAGAAATCTGTTATAACACAGAAGTTCAGGGGAGAAGGAAGATGTTGCCTTGTTACAGTTTTCCCCATTCTTGAGATGTGCATTATATAGCCACATGGCATTTTATTAATTCAGCCATTTTTATTTTGAGTACTTGTTTTTAGCCTGGTAGGGGGTCAGACTTTATATAGTAGTTTTTCAACCAAACCTGTAAGGTGATCTATGATAAGCTTTTGATCATGAAATGTCATATCTGAAAAGGGACTTTAAAAATTATCAAATCTCTTCACACAAGTGTCTCAGGAGGCAGCTGAGGCCTTGATGGGCTTGTACTGTGAATTAAGCAATGTGTTGGCCCTAAGATTGCAAAGATAACCAAGATGCATTCCCTGTCCTCAGTGTACTAATTTCAGTGAAGGGGAAAAAAAAAAATAGCTTATAAGCATTAGGGGACATAAGAGGGGCAATTAGAAAGGGTTGGAAAATGCTTCTGACCACAAGCAATAATTGGAGAGAGCAGGGGAATCTCTTCAGATGAAGTCAGCATAGTCTTAATTGCTAGGCAAGAGATAGAAAGCTACATTACTAAAAGAATACCCTATAGGACCCTTTTGTCAGATTGGCAGTGTTTAGTGTTTACAGTAATAAATCAGGCTCTGGAGAAATACACCTTTCAAAGAGATCTATACATTCAGTTCTCATATTTTCCTACTAGTATTATTCTTGGTAGACATATTAGCCTCCTGTTACTATAACAAAATACCTGAGATCATTTTTTAAAACAAAGGGTTTATTTTGGCTCATGGTTCTAGAGGTATTACTACAAGATCCAGTAGCCCCATTGCTTTGGACCTCTGAAGAGGTAGCACATCATGTAGGAGCATATAGTGGAGCAAACTATTCACTTCATAGTAAGCAGAAGAAAAGGGGTCTCAGGTCCCACAACTCAATTGGAGGGCATATCCCTAGTGACTTAAGGATAACCCACAAGCCTCCACATCCTAAATGTTCTGCTAACTCCCAATAGTGCCACCCTGGTGACTGAGCCTTCAACACAAGGACCTCTGGGAGACACTAAGCCAAACCAAGGCAGTAGAAAAAGTTCCCAACTTAACTGCCTCATATTTATTTCTTCACTGAAATAACTGCCAAGTATTTTACCACCTACTAATGTAACTAGTTCAAGTGTTAAAAGCACCCTACTTGGAGTCTGGCTTCCAGAGATAAGATACAAAGACTTATTTATGTTGCACTGTAATATAGCGCAAGTATATCTGGTTTTTGTGTTCAAAGAGTTGTGTTAGTAAAAACATTCTTTTTTCCTGGAAATAACTTACAGATAAAATTTGCAATCATAAAACTTACTAACTTCAAAACTAGGTAAAATTGGTTTTATTATTATTTCTAGTTAAACCGCAAGGTCATTTTCCTGATTGCCACATTTCTAAATAGGACTGAACACCTTAAATGTTTAGCAAACTCTGTTTGCTAATAAGTCTGTTAGCTAATAGACTGAACTGAGGCAACATTTTCACGAGAAGGTAGTTGAGACTAAAAGGATAAAATGAAAGGATTCTAACTTGAGATCTCCGTTAAGTCCAAAGCCACACACAATATTTCTGGTCCAGCATTATTCTACCTTAAACCACTCCAATATGTAAAAGTTGGATTTACAAGACAGATAAAATAGATTTATTGATAAAAGCAGTTACTGATACAATTCTTTGATGAGCTTTCCTAGTACATTTAAAATATTAATAAGCAGAAGTCATATTACAGAGAGCACATTTAATAATGGACCTGTTATATAAAAGAAGGGACATCTTTCAGTGGACTGTAGTGTTTCATTTGTGTCGCCAGGTGATGCTGGGGATTGAGCCCAGGGCTTGACACATGCTAAATAAGTGCTCCTACATTAAGCTACACCCCCAGCCCTGGACTGTTTTTTTTTTTTGAACTGGGGATTGAACTCAGGGGCCCTCGGCCACTGAACCACATCCCCAGCCCTATTTTGTATTTTATTTAGAGACAGGGTCTCACTGAGTTGCTTAGGGCCTCGCTAAGTTGCTGAGGCTGGCTTTGAACTCGTGATCCTCCTGGCTCAGCCTCCCAAGTCACTTGGATTACAGGCATGCGCCACCACACCTGGCTGGACTGTAGTCTTAAGTGATCCATGAAATAAAAGCTGTTGACCTAACTCTGAATCACAACTAAACATTTTCTGAGCAAAATTATCCTTTCTCACCACCTACAAAAACATTGTCAACAATGTTAAAAAATTGTACAATATTAAAAAAATTGTATGAAATTTTATCTGGTTATCATTAAATTTGCCAGCAAAGAAGATAATCTAGGGAAAAACAACTCTGTTTCATTGGCATGAAATAATATTCTGGTAAGAACCTGCTGAAGTTCGTGGACACTAAAATTATTTGAGATTTTTGCCTTAGTTGGACTGAAACGATTGTGTTTGAAACATCTGCTATTTCACTTTGTCAGTTGCATTTCAAACCACTTCTCTTTTGGATGGAAAATGCAACATCAACCATGAGGTAGTCTTGGGTAAGAGCAAGAAGAAAATCTTAACAAAATCTAATATGCCTGTCTAGATCCAGTCAAAATTTATAGGAAGGAAGAGGGCAAAGGAACATATTTACTGATGCTGCAGCAAAATCTTGGCCATACAGAAAAATATCCCCTTTTCATCGCAAAGAAGTTATAAAAAAGACATCCTAGCACACACCTGTAATTTCAACTACAGGAGGCTGAGGAAGAAGAATCACAAGTTTGAGACCAGCCTCAGCAACACAGGAAGATCCTGCCTCTGAAAAAGGACTGCAGATATAGCTTGGTGGCAGAACACTTACCTAGATGCTTGAGGCCTTGGGTTCAATCCCCGGTATTGGGGTGGGGCGGAGGTGGGGGGGAGAGACAACAAAATGAGATTACAAAAGAATTGAGATGTATCAATAAACTGCAATATGGGTACCTTACTTGAATCTTTTATTTTTATTCTTATTAGTTATACATGACAGTAGAATGTATTTTGACATATTTTACTTATATGGAATATAACTTATTCTTCTGGTTGAATTACATTGTAGATGTAGATTTACCTTGGTAATTGTAATGTAGAATTACATTGATGTAGAATTACATTGCTCATGTAATCACATACACATCTTCAATCAATTTCACAAACTTCAGAAATATAAATATAGGAGTTGGTATTTGATATTAAGGAATTTTTGTTCACGTAGATAATTATCGGAGCTGAATCACAATTACTTGGAGATTAATTACACTATTCTCTTTACTCTTGAATATATTTAAATATTTTTCTCATAAAAAGTTAAGACAGGACTGGAGATATAGCTCAATGGTAGAGTGCTTGCCTTGCAAGTACAAGGCCCTGGGTTCAATCCCCAGCACTGCAAAACAAAAAAGAAAATGAAAAAATACACTTGTTTTGTTATGGAACCAAAAAGGAAAACAGGTGAGGTGTCCTATTTTATTTCATCTTTTTCTTAAAAAAAAAAAAAAAAGTGAAAGTAGTTTAGTAGTTTAGATTAGGAGTAAATGCTTACAGGATATATATTGATGGAGGAACTGGCTTCATTTACCTAATTATATTAAATAACATGAATAATAATGGGCTTGAATTATTTTATATGTAATTAGATTGATTTTTGGATGAATGGAATTGATGTTAAATTTGGGGGAACAGAATGTTAAGATTCATTGTGATGTTAATACTGTGGTTTGAAATTAAGAATATACCTTTCAGACTCATTTTCCTTTGAAAATAAATAATAAGATCCCCAATGCACCCTATAGCCTTGCTTTTTAAAGAGGATTCCACAAATCTTTGACATTGTGGTATTAAGTACCAAGTAGCTGAGTAGGAGATTAGATTACAAAGTGAAACACTTATGCAGTATACTTGAAAGTGTAATCCTTATGTTGTTATTCTTTTTTCCTTAGGCAGAAGCTGAGGAAGATTGTCATTCTGATACTGTCAGAGCAGGAGAAGATGAAGAAAATGAAAGTCCTGCTGAAACAGATCTGCAGGCATGTACCTTCAATTATATTTTTAATTCTTACTCCACTGCTTCCCCTACATAAACAGAAATTGGTCATAATTATGGAGATTTACAGGTGTGTGTTTGTGTTGAATTTAACTATATTTTCATATTGCTTTATAGAATACTTAAACTGTTATAGATTTTTTCTATGAAAGAAATATTAATTGCTGCTATGTATTTCAGTAGATGGTTTTAAAGTATTCAAAATAAGGCTTAAGCATCACTCAAAACTCATAACTTTAAAGAAAAAGATTGACAAGTTTGAGCAGCTAAAAGTTTTAAAACCCATGTATAATAAAGTTAGCAAAGAGCTAGAACAACTGTTTACCACATATAAGCAGAGGATTGATAATCTACTGACCACTCTAATAAATAAGAGGAACATGGGATAGAAATATGTGAATGGAAAGTTAATGGAAAAGTACCTGTAATCCCAGCTATTGAGGAGGCTGAGGCAGGAATACTGCAAGTTTACAGCCAGCCTGGGCAACTTAGAAAGACGAAAAATGGAGAGAGGGTGGGTACTGGGGATTTAACTCAGTGGTAAAGTGCCCTGGATTCAATCCAGGAAAAAAAATTTTTTTAAATCTGTTTGGTGAATATTGTTTATTGCTGACCAGGCTGTGAGATCACTCATGCAGTATTACATGAAAGTGTACATTGCCACAACTTTTTTGGAAGTCAGATTGGCAATATGGATCAAAATGAAAAATATGAATTCCCCTGGAAATAGTTCTAGTAAATTAACCCCAAGGAAATAATGGAGGAAGTGAGTAAATATGCATAGGCAAAGATGTTTATATGCAAAAGTGTCATATAACCTAAATATCCACTTATGTTAAGTAAGGGTGCATTCATAGGGTGAGGTAGACTGCAGCCATTTAAAAAGATGAGGTAAATCTTTGTGCATTGAAATAGGAAAAAAAAGTTTAAATTATTAAATTCATAAACTTTATAACACTTGTCTATTTGAAATGCTGCTAAAGATTTTGTAAGTCAGAGGTATGTGTACAGCATGCTAGAACCACATTTGGGAACCAAACCAGTGTCCAGAATAGAGAGAAAAACTATTTTAAAAACATTTTTTATATATACTTTTAATAGGAAGCTAACAGTAATGCATACAGTTCTATTAACAGGCTGGGGATATAGCTCAGTTAGTAGAGTGCTTGCCTTGCATGTACAAGGTCCTGGGTTCAATCCCCAGCACTGCAAAAAAAAAAAAAAAAAAAAAAAAAAAAAGTATGCATTATAGTTTTCCAGAGAAGCAAAAGCTATACTCCATTTGTGTACATTGAATCAAAATTAAAAAAAAAAAATTCTATTAACAGTGACTATCTTTGGGAGTGGGGATGCCCCAATGTGGGCTCCCTGGCGGGGAAGCAGAGAAGTGGAGATTGCCATTTGAGATTTTATTGAGAAGCATTCTTAGCATCAATGTCCATGGAAGAGAGGGATGGTGGGAGAGAGGCAAAAGGGGAAAAGAGGGCAACCTTAATGGACTTCCTTAGCCAATCCTATTGGAGTTCTGAATATAAAATATCCTTTCAAGGCTGGCCTGAGTCATGAGAAAGCCAGGCCTTTATCAGCCATCAGTCAGGCATTGGTGAGGATTGGGAAGACAGTGTGACCATGTTGAGACAATACCAAAAGGGTTGACAATTCAGGCCTGTTTTCAAATGGTTCTTCAGAAATTTGGGGGAACAAGTTCTTTATTCCTGAAAAGGAATCCATCATAGTCTACCATATACAGGGCTTCACTTTTTTTGTTCCACATGTTTAATATAGTAGGTGTTAGAAAAAATTGTATTCTCCTTGAAAAAGGGAATGCTTATTAAAAGAAAGACTTTGAACTCACCTATGGAGCTTTTAGCAGCATTCGTAATGTCTACAAATGATATATCCATTAACAAGTTATTGGAAGCTTTACATTTCAGTTCCTAAGTCATGACTTATATTTTTTATTCTAATTTAAATTTGGCTCTCCAATACTGTTAGTTCTTTTGCTGTATAATCAGACTTACTTGAAACTAATTTTCGTTCTTTAAAATTTTAAGTAGAAAATTATTTGAGAAGATGATAAATATTTATTTGATAGTCACTTATAAAAATGTTTTCTAGTCTTAGAATAACAAGAACTGGGGCTGGGGTTGTGGCGCAGTGGTAGAGCACTTGCCTATCATGCATGAGGCACTGGGTTCAACTCTCAGCACCACATATAAATAAATAAAATAAAGGTCCATTGACACCTAAAAAAAATTTTTAAAAAAAAGAATAACAAGAATACATACCTGGAAATAGATGTTGAAAATATTATGAATTGTTCCAGACTTTAGCAATCCATCTTTAATGAGTCCTAAAATGCTTTTCTCCTTTTTTAGGCACAACTCCAGATGTTCCGTGCTCAGTGGATGTTTGAACTTGCGCCAGGTGTAGGCTCTAGCAGTTTAGAAACTCGACCTTGCAAAGCAGCAAGAGGCTCTTTACTGAAAGCAGCAGCAGATACCAAAGGAAAACAAGAACTGGCAAAAGAAGAAAAGTTAAGTATTAAAGACATTTTAATAAATAAATATTTTTCCCCACATAGAATTTTTACTGTAATCATTTGTCATACTCTGGTGACATAAACACATAATTTATAAAATAAAAGAATTTTTCTTCGTGTGAAAAAATTTCAATTAAATGCCAGTTATACATTCCTTACTTTCATGTGCTTTACATGATACCACTGCCATAGGCTTCTCTCCCTATAAATATGCTGTCTTCATGGAATTGTCTTTTGTTAATTTGTAGATCCTTTAGACTCACTTGCACTTGGTCCCTAAAAGATTAATGCCTCTGAATTTATTAGCAGATGCCCAAAAAGAAAAAAGAAATTGTTCAAATCTTAATGCCTTTTCAAAGGCAATCTTAACTTCATGTAATGTTTTGTTGTATTTTAAGCTGAACATATAATGCTGTATTAATCATTCTGGAAAAATTTGAAAGTGCTTACAGTGAAGATATTTTGAATGCTAACTACTCACTGTTCTCCTATACTTAATCACATGGAGTAAGCACAGCACACCATTTCATTTTTCATTATCCTCTTTTATAGAGGCTTCATCTTCACACTGTCAGATCTAAGTTTTTGTTTACAATTATTTAATTACATTAAATAATTGACATTACCATAATAACTAAAATAGGCCAAACTTGTTTTGTTTACAATTATTTAATTACATTAAATAATTGACATTACCATAATAACTAAAATATGCCAAACTTGTTTTAATTTTTATTTAAAAATAATTACAGGTTTACAAGTAAACCTGCAGGGAAGTTCCATGCACCCTTCACCCAGCCTCTCCCCATTCCCCATGGTAACGTTTTGCCTAACTATAGTACAATATCAAAAAAGTAGGAAATAGACATTAGTACAGTCCATAAAGCTTATTCGTATTCTCTGGGTTTATAAGTACTTATCCATGTGTATGTGTATAAATAGTTCTATGCAATTTTATTACATGAGTAGTTTGTATAACCACTACCACAATGAAGATATAGAACTTGTCGCCAGGCATGGTGGCACAAGCCTATAATCCCAGCAGCTCTGGAGGCTGAGGCAGGAAGATCACGAGGTCAAAGCTAGCCTCAGCAGCTTAGCAAGGCACTTAGCAACTCATCACAACCCTGTCTCTAAATAAAATATTTAAAAAGGGCTGGGGATGTGGCTTAGTGATTAAGCTCCTCTGGGTTCAATCCTTTGTACAAAAAAAAAAAAAAGATACAGAACTTGTCAACCTAAATAGTAACAGAGAGTGGCTCTTAAAAAAAATAATAATTTCGGGGCTGAGAATATAACTCAGTTGGTAGAGTGTTTGCCTCACAAGCACAAGGCCCTGGGCTCAATCCCCAGCATCTCAAAAGAAAAAAAAAATTTTTTTTCGTTGCAGAATAAGCAGGTTGCAATCTGGAAGCTATGGTAGGTCATTAGGCATATCCAGAAAGGCAAAGGAAATGTTTTAAAAGGTAAAATGAGAAAGATTGCATAAGTTGTTTTGAAACAGTTAACCTTATCTACAAGAGTTAATAACAACTGTGACATCAACTCAAGGTTGACAGGCAGTTACCTACTGGGCAGATGCTTTTGTAGAAATATTCTTTGTGAGTTGCCATGGTCCTTGGACAAGTTTGCAGTTATGGCAGTCTCTTTTCAGGCAAATCATGTCTGAGATCCATTCCCTCATGATCCCGCAGCTTTATTTTGCTAAAGTTGACGTAAATGACTTCATTTAGATTCTGACAACTTTCACAAACTATTTTGTTGCCTCAAGGATCCTTTATTCTTAGAGTTATGTTCTCCCTCCTACTTTCCCCAGCTATTCCTAACCACCAGCAGCTACCACTAATCTGTTCTCCATTTTATAATTTTACATTCCAAAAATGTTTGGAAAATAGCATCATACAGTATATAACCTTTTAAGGTTGACTTTTCTCACTGGACAATTCTCTTGAAATCTGTCTGTATGTGTCAGCAGTTTGTTCTTTTTTATTTCCAGGTAGTATTGCCTGGTAGAAATGTTCCCCAGTTTTTTTAAACCATCCACTGGTTGAAAAATATTTGTTTCTAGTTTGGGACTGTTGTGAATAAAACTGCTCTGAATATTTGTATGCAGGTTTTTGCATGAACATAAGTTTTCATTTCTTTGGGATAAATACCCAAGAGTGCAATTGCTGGGTTCTACAGTAAGTGCATGTTTTGTCTTAAAAAGAGATTGCAAATCCTTTCCCAAATATCTATACCATATTTCCTCCCGCAGTGTCTGAATGATCTAGTTTCTGTGCATCCTCATTAGCATTTGGTATTGTCAGTACTTTTTAATTTTGCCATTCTGTTAGGTGTAGTGATATCTCATTGTGATTTTAATTTGCATTTCCTTAATGGATAATAATGTTATATATTTTATCATGTGCTTTTTTCTCATCCTTACATCTTCTCTGTAAAATAATGTTTATGCCTGTTTAAAATGGATTGCTTATATTATTACTGTTGCATTTTGAGAGTGCTTTATGTCTTCTAAATACAAGTCCTGGAATTTTGTAGAACAGAATTTTTTGATGAAGTCCAGTTTACCAACCAACTTTTCCTTTTAAGAATCTTGCTTTTGGTGTCAAGTGTAAGAGCTCTTTTTGCATAATCCTAGGTCTCTAAGATTTTCTTACATTTTTTTCCTAATAGTTTTATAGGCTTTACATTTAAGTCTATCGTTCATTTTGAGTTAATTTTTATATAAGGTATGAGGTTTAGGTCAAAGTACATTGTTTTGCCTATTGATATCTAATTGCTCTAGCACCATTTGTTGAAAAGATCCTCCTGCCATCCATATTCACTTTTAATACAGATTTTCAAAAGTTATTTTTCACTTTTTATTTTTATAGGCTCGAGAACTCTTCCTAAAAGCAGTAGAAGAAGAACAAAATGGAGCTCTCTATGAAGGTAAAACTCAAAGCCCAAGATCATATAGTTATGACATTTTTTTTTAAGAACAACTCTTTATTACTGATTTTTGTTTCTTACTGAACTACAAATAGTATAGAACATCAATCTTCCTATATCTGAAATGAGTTTTTATATCAAAAAATTTTATGATTTTATTTCTATACAACTTGTCTGTTTCTGAAAAATATTTCTGGGAAACATCATATTAGAAGAATGAGTAAAAATTGCTTTCTACATTTAATTTTAGTGTTTATTCTTCATTAATAAAACCTTAAAAATTGTATTCATTTTAAAATAAGATACACTTTCATAGGTGAAAGTTACTTCAGAGGAGGGAAATATAAAGAATAAATCAAGGAATATATCAGTATTTTCCTAAGTTCTAATTTAAATTTTGTCAAAAGAATATGCTTCATCTTTTATTGTTTCTTTTAATAACCCCATGGAAATGCATATGTATACAAAGTGATGGGACTGTTAACCAAAATAGGTTTTGTAATAGTGTTTTCATTTTTTATGGTAAAGATAATTGAGTCATGGGAAAAATTCTCATGCTTGAATCATTTGTTAATACCCAAAAAATTATTTATTTGCAAGTTTCTTAAACATTTTTAAAAGGGTCCTATTGGTTAAATCTCTATGCAGTCTTCATTTGTTTGTAAGACTCCCGGTGCAGCTTAGTACATAGTAATTCACCCAGATTAAAATAGAACATGGCAAAAAAAGCAATACTAGAGGCATCACAGTACCTGACTCCAAATTATACTACAGAGCTATAGTAACAAAAACTGCTTGGTTCTGGCATAAAAACAGACACATAGTCCAATGGTACAGAATAGAAGACACAAAAACAAATTCACACATCTACAGTCATTTGATTCTTGACAAATGTGCCAAAAACATTCATAGAGAAAAGACAGTCTTTTTAAAAATGGTGCTGGGAAAACTGATTTATCCGTAAGTAGAAGAATGAAACTAGACTCATCTCTTGCCTTGCACAAACATCGAACATCAACCCAAAATATATCAAAGATATTAGAACAGAAACTATGCCACTCCTAACTTAAGGTCAACACTCCAGCACAGGCAACAACTTTCTTAATGTGACCTTAAAGCTCAGGAAATAATGCCCAGAGTTAAGAAATGGGACATCATCAAATTTAGAAGTTTCTAGCCGGGCGTGGTGGCGCACGCCTGTAATCCAAGCGACTTGGGAGGCTGAGTCAGGAGGATCACGAGTTCAAAGCCAGCCTCAGCAACTTAGCGAGGCCCTAAGCAACTCAGTGAGACCCTGAGTCTCTCAACTCAGTGAGACCCTGAGTCTCTAAATAAAATACAAAATAGGGCTGGGAGGTGGCTCAGTGGCCGAGTGTCCCTGAGTTTAATCCCTGGTTCCAAAAAAAAAAAAAAATTAGAAGTTTCTGCACAACAAATGAAGAAACAATTAGGAATGTGAAGAGAGAATCAACAGAATGGGAGAAAAAACTTTGCTAGCTACTCTTCTGACAGGATTAATATCTAGAATATATAAAGAAGTCAGAACTTTACATCAAAAAATTAAATAACCCAATTAATAAATGGGCAAATGAATTAAACCTCTCAAAAGAAGGAATACAAATGACCAACAAATATACGAAAATGTTCAACATCATTAGCAATTAGGGAAATGCAAAACTACACTGAGATTTTTATCTCACACCAATCAGAATAGCAGTCATCAAGAATACAAAATTCTGGAGAAGACATGGAGAAAAAGGAACACTTTTACAATGTTGGGATTGTAAATTAGTATAACCACTTTTGAAGTCAGCATGGATGTTCCTCAGAAGACTAGGGATGGAACCACCGTATGACCCAGCTATACCGTTCTTTGTGTTGTACATATCCTAAAGAATTAAAGTCGTCATACTACAGTTACATGCAAACCCATGTTTATAGCAGCACAATTCACAATAGCCAAACTATAGAACCAGCCTGGGTGTCCATCAGTGGATGAATGGATAAAGAATGTGGTATATATACACAATGGAGTTTTATTCAGCCGTAATGAAGAATTGCATATCATTTGCAGGAAAATGAACGGAACTAGAAACCATTATGATAAAATAAGTCAAACTCAGAAGTTCAAGGGTCATGCATTTTCCCTCATGTGGAAGCTAGAGGGGAAAAAGAAAAAAGTAGGGCAGACCTCATAAAAATTAAAGGGAGATCAAAAGAGGAAAGGGACCAAGTGGTGGGAGGAAGGAAGTGCTGGGGAGTGATACTGGCCAAATTATATTGTGTGTATATACGAATGTGTAACAACAAATCCCATTATTAATGCACCAATTTTAAAAAAAGTGAAAAAAATGAACATGGCAGAATATATTGAATTGAATAGAATTCATCCAAGGGGGAAAATAACTAGTTAGCCTCTGCAGCCCCAGATTTCAATGGTCTCCCTCTGGGAGAGATTATTGAGTATTACAGCTCTAAACCACTTGGCTGGGAGGTTTATAAAAAATGGGTCTTAAAGTTATTTAGCCAAATATAAAGCAGCTAAGCTAAAGGAAGTTCTATTTGAAGGTAAAATTCCAAACACTCTCTCTTACATCTAGTAGGAGGCATTTGATTTTATTGACTATGTCCTAGAATGAAAAACTTGCTTAGAAATTTTTTTATTGGGGCTTGTTTTCAGAGTCAGAAGAAAGACTTTCACATAAAGTCACTTCTGATGAGACATAAGAGGGTGAGGAAAAACATGAGAAGGGCAAAAAGATAAGAGTAAAATACATCACAGGTTTCCATGACACATTAACTTTAAGAGAAAAAGTTTCTCTCTGAGTAGTAAAATTTGGAAATTAGTTTGTTCACTGAGCATCTATAAAAAGAGAATTTGGCTGTTTGTAAAGAAAGTTACAAAATTAAACTACAGTTAAGGGTAATCAAAGGAAATGACAAAAATGTGTGGTCCTAGCTAATTTAGCTTTATTTCTTCTTTTAGCCATCAAGTTTTATCGTAGGGCTATGCAACTTGTACCTGATATAGAGTTCAAGATTACTTATACCCGGTCTCCAGATGGTGATGGCGTTGGAAACAGCTAGTGCGTATATAATTTGATAGACAGTAATGCATAGAGTGTGTTAAAGTTAAGTGTCTTTGCCATGCTCTTAACATGATGAGAAGATGGTGCTAATTGTTAAGCTATGTAGTATTTAGTATATCCTTATTTATGCCTTTAGAAAATTTTAAATTAGGAAACTCTTAAGATCAAAATATGAAAATGTGCATTTTAAATAGATTTAACAAAAGTAAGGTGATGAATTTTTTAAATAAAAGCAGTGATTGCTGAAAGGAGTAAATTAAAGAATACACTTCAGCTTTATGAAACATTTGAAATGAAAATACTAAAATATGAAATAGGACTAGTTGACCAAATGTTAGTGATGGTTAAAATTGGATGGTGGGTCCATGAGATTTCATTACATCAGTCTTTCTCCTTTTGTGTTTAAAACTTCACTTTTTTTTTTTTTTTTTTTCCAGTAGTAGGGATTGATCCCAGAGGCACTTTACCACAAAGCTACATCCCCAGTCCTTTCTTTTCTTCTCTTTTCTTTTGTATCTCACTGAGTTGCCAAAACTGACCTAACTTGCAATCCTCCTGCCTTAACCTCCCAAGTTACTGGGATTATAAGTGTATGCCACTGTACCTAGTAAAACTCTTTACATTTTGAAAGTGGCATTTTATTAGGAAAATGCTGACTTATATCAAAATATTAATCTCATAAAGTATATAGGTAAAACATTTAATTCTAAAGTAACATTGTTTGAAAATATAGGTGCAGTCAGGCATGCTGGCATAGGCCTAAAATTGTAGCAGCTTAGGAAGACAAGGCAGGAGGATCACAAGTTCAAAGCCAGCCTGTGCAACTTAGTGACATCTCAAAATAAACAAAGGACTGGGGATGTAGCTCAGTGGTAGAGTACCATTGGGTTCAATCTCCAACACTTTAAAAGAAAAAAAAAAGGATGCCAGATGGAAGTATTTCTAAAAGAAATTGCATTTCACTGTATAGATACCATTTGCATCAAAGTTATGAAGTAACACTAATGGTTTAATATGAACAAAGATCAAGAGAACATATTTTTAAGCCAATGCTATTAAAAGTATTTGCAAGACAATTATAAAATTGTTTTGGCCTAATACCTCTATCCTCTAGAGTCCATTTTGATAATATTAGAAGGGAGGAATGTCTGTATCCATGAGACAATATCAGGTTTTAAAAATAGAGTTTTGGTAAGGAGATTTTGGCTATTATATTCATTGCCCTGAAGTAATTAGGTTACATTAATCACTAATATGTGCTTATTGCTTTTGTGTGTGTGTGTGTGTGTGTGTGTGTGTGTGTTTGTGTTTGTGTTATTGAGGATTGAACCCAGGTCCTCATGCATGTTAGGCAAGTGTTCTACCACTGTACTAAATTTTAAGCCATTTTAATTTTATTTTGAGACAGGGTGTTGCTAGATGGTCCAGGCTGGCCTTGAATTGCAATCCTCCTGCTTCAGTCTCCTGAGTAACTGAGATTGTAGGCATATATTTGCCAGTGTTTCTTAAATGCATATGTATGCACACACATACATGTATATAAGCATTTAAGAATTGGATGAACCATATGGTAAACATCCAGTGAAATCAGTATTGATTGCCTGTTTAAGACTTTGATATAACAGTATTGCTTACCAAATTGGAGTTAACAGTGTGAGGTAGTTCATACTCAAAATGAATCATTTGGGCTTTTTCTAAACCTTCTTTAAGTTTGGATAGAGTCATTTAAAGCTAGGTCTTTAGCCAATTTTATAACAAAAGACTGGGTACTGTTAAGGATGATTGTGTTAAAACATTAAAGAAGCATTTGTTTTCTGTCCTATTCTTTTATACAAACCCAGATAGTATCAGAGTTCTGTATAGATAGTCATTTTTGAATTACCTGATCTAATAAGTGTTGGAAGTTTGATGGGCTTTTTATTATTTTGGTTTTTGCCTTCCCCAGTAAAATGTTGTTAAACTAGCCATTGAGTCCAATTAGCCTCAACTAAACTTGCTTTTTGTTTGTATTATTAGAAAACCCTTTCTGGTTCTCTCATTCAAGAGACTTTTTGTAAGTCTGATCATCTTTAAAGTTAACTTCAAGATAAATGGAGAGCTTGACTTTAAAGACTCTTAACTACACATTGATATATCTTGGTAGATGATATGTATGTACCCTAAGATCTTTCCAAAATAGATATTTTCTTTTAAAAGAATAACTAGGTACATCTATAAAAAAACCCTTGGTAAGTAAGTACCTAAAATGACATCAGTACATTTGATTTTTATCTACTTAAAAAGAATTTAGATCACTTAAAGAATTACATAAGATCTTCAGATCATTTGACAATTTTCACTTATGAAATCTTTACAATAAAACTAAGGAATCTCATTACCTGAATCCAGAAACCATAATTCTTAATAGGTGGTGATCATTGAAATTTTTTTCTTTGAAAAACTTGGTATAACTCCTTTGCAAGGCGTGATAAACTGCTATTGCATTTTTTTAAATTGGTAAGAAAGCTTGCTTTTAGGTGACTTTCTAAAGCAGATTTGAAAGTGCTATGAAAAATCAGTTTCTAAACTTATGTTCATAGTCTGAGATACTTAATTTACCTCCCTCATTTTTTCAGCATTGAAGATAATGATGATGACAGCAAGATGGCAGATCTCTTGTCCTACTTCCAGCAGCAGCTCACATTTCAGGAGTCTGTGCTCAAACTGTGTCAGCCTGAGCTCGAGAGCAGTCAGACTCACATATCAGGTGTGGATTCTTGGTTGTTTTCACCTTAGGTTGAAGTTTTCTGGACCTATGTATTGCCAGATAATTGCAGCCTTAGTGCAGGATATGGTGCAAGATCTAGTTATGGTAACTTTATATTATATATACTAATAAACTTTTCACAATCTGAAGCAGATCAGAGTCGTAGTGCAATTTTTTAAGGATGCCATACATTTTTCAGTGAAGCTCTGAAAGGATCAGTTGGAGTTGTTGAGGGAGCCCCCAGAATATTGGAGTAGTGCTGGCACCATAAAGATTTCACCAGGGTGGAAAATACTCCTGAGGCAGCCAAATGTTTAGAAGTTAATGTAATTTTTCTTTGTATGATGAATATTATTATGGAATTTTTCAGAGGACGACAATTTAAAGTTTTCAATAAAACAATTTTTTAGTGTTAATGCAATATGTATCACACATATATTAGATTATTTTTCTAACATTTATTTTAATATTTCTTCCTGGAAAAATAATCTTATAATGAAAAAGTGCTTTACAGAAGTAGCTTCGAGAAAAAGATATTTGTCTTGACTCTAGGAAATATTGATTACTATTGAGTTGTTAAATACACTTATGCTGTAGCTCTGAGCAGTGTGATTTATACATTTATAAATTTCTAGTAATGCATAAATGCACTGAGAATGTGGTTTTTTGACAGTGAAATGACATACAGGAGAGTAATTAAAGGGTGATTTTCTTTTGCAGTGCTGCCAATGGAGGTCCTAATGTACATCTTCCGATGGGTGGTGTCCAGTGACTTGGACCTCAGGTCATTAGAGCAGTTGTCTCTGGTGTGCAGAGGATTCTATATCTGTGCCAGGTGCTTCTTTTTTTAAACAACTCATGAAGTAGGGAAAGGATTATAATTTTCTTCCATTTTTGTTGAAGAACTTGATTGATGTTTTGAGTAAAAGCTTAAAAATGAACAAAAGTTTTGCAAAGCTATACTTAGCATAATTTTCTCTAACTTAGCATGTTTCCAGGGTTTAGAAAAATATGTAGAACCAATGTAGTCACTGCTCATAGGGTTTGCATGCCAGATTAGCCCACTTGAAAAGAAGAATTACGTTAGAAAAATATATTCAAGTTATTTTTATAGTGATTCTAAACCCATCAAGTGATAATGATTTAAATTTATATTGTACAAGAACTTTCTTTTAATAACATAACTTTTATAAGATTCCAAATGGTCATTCTGTGTGTTATTCTATTTAACGAGTACCTATTAGCTCATTTTGTCTTGTTATCCCAGATGTGGAACACCTATAAACACTTAAATTGAGTATTGTTAGTTTATTTTAATGCAACTGTGTCATTCAAGTATTCACAGAATTGAAAACTTGTCATTTAATAGGTTAATCAACCTTTCAAAATTGGATATTCAAGCAGTGTTATTCCATTTGTTATGCATGAGAAACATAAAAATTTGGTTCAGAGAAAATTTTCAGGAATGAAACTTTATATGTCATCATAAAAATAAATAAGAGAAAAAAATGTAAATACACATTTCAACATAAATTTTGAGGGATTTATCTTTCAGTCTGACACCAATATAGGTAGATTTTGCTTCTTTAAAACTAGTGCTTGCCTTGTAAGCACAAAGCCCTGGGTTCAATCCCCAGCACTGCCAAAAAAAAAAAAAAAAAAACTGGGTATTTTAAGTTATAAATGTAGTTAAACATATTTTGAGCTGTATCAGTATTATGTCGATCTTCAATATATCTTTTATTTAACTTATTTCACTAATTCCAAAACAAAGTCCCATTGGTGTTACTCTGAAAATTTATTTCCAATTTGACCATTTCACTTCCTTATACAACTGACAGTTCTACTCAGCCACCATTCTACATGTAAAATGTAGGGGTATCCTGCATGGCCTTCCTGCTTTCACTCTTCTAATTGTAGCACACATCTCTGTAAATCCCCAGTAATTGGACTTTTTACATTTTCGGTTTAAAAAAATTGACAAAAAAAAATATGTGTATTGCATACAGCATGACTTTTTGAAGTATACATATGCTGTGGACTGTTTCAGTCTAGCTAATAGTATATTACTTCCATAGTTATCATTTTCGTGGTGAGAATACTCAACATTCACTCTGTGTTTTCAAAGACTGCAGTATGTCCTCATTAACTATAGTCACCATACTGTATGATAGATTGATGTATTCCTCCTGTGTTTTTATATTCTTTAATCAACATCTTCCCCTTCCCTCCTGAACCACTCCTGCTTCTGTTACCCACCATTCTGTTCTCTGCTTCTATGGGATCAACTGTTTTTGTTTGTTTTCAGATCATGCAGTATAGTCTTTCTGTGCTTGGCTTATTTCACTTAACATTATGTTCTTCATTCTTTTTTATGGCTGAAAATCATATTCCATTGTGTATACGTACCACATTTACTTTATCCATTCATCCATTAGTGAAAACTGAGGTTGATTCTGTATCTTACCTGTTGTGAGTAGTGCTGTGGTAAACATGCAAGTGAAGATATGTCTTCAACATACTGATTTCAGTTCCTTTGGATATGTACCCAAAAGTAGAATTGCTGGATCTTATGGTAGTTCTATTTTTAATATTTTGAGAAATCTCCATACCAGTTTCAATAATGGCTATACTAATTTACATTCTCACCAACAGTTATAAGGATTCCCTTTCTTCCATATCCTTAACAACACTTGTGATCTTGTGTTTATTTGATGTTTGCCATTCTAATAAGAGTGAGGTAATAGTTTATTCTGGTTTGGATTTAAATTTCCTGATAGTGATGTTGAGGATTTTTTCAGGTACCTGTGTGTCATTCATATATCTTGAGAACTGTTTTGATCTTTTGCCCATTTCTAAATGGGTGTTTGTTTCCTTACTATCAGGTTGATTGAGTTACTTACATATTTGAATGTTAATATCTTACTGAATATTTAGTTTGTAAATATTTTGTCCTATTCTGTACACTATCTCTTCACCCTGATTATTTCCTTTGCTGTACTGAAACTTTTTAATTTGATATAATCCCATTTGTCTGTTTTTGATTTTATTGCCTGTGCCTTTGAGGTTGTACCCCAAAAAATCTTATCCCTGATCAATGTCATAAGCTTATCATATATGTTAGTAGTTGTATAATTTTGGGTCTTACTTTTACATCTTTAGTCCATTTTGAGTTGCTTTTGTATGTGGTGTGAGATAAAGGTCTAATTTCATTCTTCTGCACTTTATATTGTTTTCCCAACACCATTTATTGAAGAGACCATCTTTTATGATTCTTTGTATTTCTACAGTATCAGTTGTAATGTCTGTCTTTTCGTCTCTGATTTTGAGTCTTCTTAGTCTATGGATTTGTTGATTTTCTCATTTTTAAAATATCCTTTATTTTGTTGGTTTTTTTTTCATATTTTGCTATTCTCTATTTCTTTTATTTCTGCTCTCATTTTTTATTTTCTTCTGATTTTAAGTTGAGTTTTTTCCTTGTTTTTTCAGTCCTTGAGGTGCAGTGTTGTTTATTTAAACCTCTTCTTTTTCGATGTAGGTGTTTACTACTACTAACTTGCCTGTTAGAACAGCTTTTGCTGAATTCCATTGGTTTGAGTATGTTGTGTTTCCATTTTCATCTTAAATTTTTTTATTTTTGCTTGTAATTTTTTCATTGATGCATTGGTTGTTTAGGAGCATGTTGTTTACTTTGCATGTATTCATATAGTTTCTGAAGTTTCTCCTATTTTTGATTTCTAGGTAGATATTTTTGTATTCAGAAAAGGTATTTAATATAATTTCAATCTTAAATTTGTAAAGACTTGTCTTGTGACCTAACATATTATCTGTCTCTGACAGTGTTCTTTGAGTAGTTGAGAAGAATGTTCATTTTGCTACTGCTAAACAGAGTGTTCTATGAGTGTGTATTAGGTCTGTTTGATCTAGAGTGTTTTTAAATCCACTGTTTGTTAATTTTCTGTCTGGATGATGGGTCTATTGCTGAAAGTGGGATGCTCAAATCCCTTTCTGTTTCTATACTGCAGTCCCTCTCTCTTTTTAGATATACTAATATTTGCTTTATATATTTAGTTCCTCTGATATTGGGTGCACACCTATTTAAAATTGTGTATGCTCTTCCTGAGTTGACCTTTTTATCATTATATAATTACCTTCTTCGTCTCTTTTACAACTTTTGCACTGAAATTTGTTTTATCTCATGTAGGTATAGTTACTCCTGATTCCTTTTGGTTTCTGTTTACATGGAATATCTTTTTCTAGCTCTTCACTTTCAGTCTTTGTGTGTTCTTACAGATGAAATGAGTCTCTTCATAGGCAAGATAAGTTGGCTATGGTTTCTTTAAATCCATGTAACACTGTCTTTTTTGTGTGTGTGTGGTGCTGGGAATTGAACCCAGGGCCTGTGCATCAAGGCAAGCACTCCACCAACTGAGCTATATCCCCAGCACCCATGTAGCACTGTGTTTTAATTGGAGAATTTAATGCATTTACATTCAAAGTAATGATTGATGAATGAAGGCTTACTACCCTCACTTTTGTTAATTGCTTCCTAGTTGTTTTGCAAATCCTTTTTTTTTTTTCTCTTCTGTCTTGTAGCTAGCTGATTTTGTCTAGCAGTGTGTTTTAATTCCTTGCTCTTTATTTTTAATGTACCCGTTAAAGTTTTTTGCTTTGTGGTTACTATGAGACCAACCAAAAACATCTTCACAGGTTTTTTTTAACAACTGATAGCAACTTAACTGATCACAAAATCCTAAAACTCTTTACCTTAACTTCACTTCCCCCCTGTATTTTGAATTTATGTTGTAATTTACATCTTCTTATATTGTATATAATTTGGATGTTTGTGCTATTAATTAGCATTCTTTTCTTTCAGCTTAAAGAACTTCCTTTAGCATTTCTTGTAAGACATGTTGGTGTTCAGTGAACACCCTAAGGTTTATTTATCTGGGAAAGTCATTTTTTTGAACGACTGCTTTACTTGATACAGTATTGGTTGGCAGATTTGTTTTGTTTTGCATTTTTGGATTTATTACTTTTTAATGTACAAAAATATAAAAATTATACATGTTAATGGAGTACCACATAATTTGTGTTCAGTACACACATATATTATCATGTAATGTTCAAATAAGGTTAAACATACTTATCTCCCCATTTATTCTTTCTTTATGGTGAAGACTTCTAAAATTATTTCTCCCAACTTTTTGAAATGTACAACATGTTATTAGTATCTGTAACCACCCTACTGTGCAATAGTACACCAGAACTTCGTGCTATGATTTAGTACCCATTGATCAGCCCTTCTCCATCCCTCCTCCAGCTACTTTCCCCAGCCTTTGGTAACCAACATTCTACTCAAAACCTCTCTGAGATCAATTTTTTTAATATTCCACATAAGTAAGGTTATGTGGTGCTTTATCTTTCTGTGCCTGACTTACTTATCACCCATATTGCTACAAGCGACAGGATTTCACTTTTGTAGCTGAATAGTATTGCCACTCTGTATACGTACCCATATTTTCTTTATCCATTCATCAGGTGATGGACATTTAGATTGTTTCCATTTCTTGGGTGTTGTGAATAGTGCTTCAGTGAACATGGGAGTGCAGGTGCCTCTTCAGCATACTGGTTTCATTTCCTTTGGATATATACACAGTAGTGTGATTGCTGGATCATACAGTAGTTCTGTTTTTAATATTTTGAGAAACTTCCATGCTGATTTCCATAATGACTATACTAATATACATTCCCACCAGTAGTGATCAAGGGGTCCTTTTTTTAATCACATGCTCACCAGCCCTGGTTATCCTTAGTCTTTGAAACTGGTCATTCTTTATTGGAATAAGGTAATATCTCATTGTGGTTTTGATTTGCGTTTCTCTGCTGATTATTGATGCTGAGCATTTTTTTCACATACATGTTGGCCTTTTTCAGAAATTACTATTTAGATTTATTACGCACTTTTTTTTTTTTTTTTTTTTTGGCAGTACTGAGGATTGAACCCAGGGGCTACATCTCCAGCCCTTTTTATTTTTTGAGACAGGGTTTCACTAAGTTGCAAGGCCTTGATTTTGTAATGCTCCTGCTTCAGTGTCCCAAATCACTGAGGTTACAGGTGTATGCCACAGTGGTGGCCTATCACCCACTTTTTAATTGGTTATTTGGGGTTTTGCTATTGAGTTTTTTGAGTTCCTTATGTATTCTGGATATCAGTTTCTTGTCAGATATGTAGTTTGCAAATATTTTTTCCCCACTGTATAGATATTCCTTTACTTTTGTTCTGTGTAGATTGTTACTTTTGCTGTGCAGAAGCTCAGCAAAGCAGATATAATCCCGTTTGTCGACTTTTGCTTTTTGTTCCCTATGCTTTTAGGATCTTGTCCAAAAAAATCCTTGCCCGTTCCAATCTCCTGAAGTTTCTCCTATGTTTTCTTCTGGTAGGTTCATAATTTCAGGTCTTACATTTAAATCTTTAACCCATTTTGAATTGATTTTTGTAACTGGCTTCTTTAATCTATGTACAGATAATCCAGTTTTCCCAGCACCATTTATTGAAAAGACTATCCTTTCTCCAATGCATGTTTTTAGCTTCTTGTCAAAAAAATCTGTTGGCTATAGATTCATGGGCTTCCTTCTAGACCCTCTGTTCTATTCTGTGTGTCTATCTTTATACCAGTAGCGTGGCAGTTTGATTACTACAGCTCTGTAATGTTTTGAAATCAGGTGGTATACTGCTCCTTGCTGTGTTCTTTTCGCACAATATAACTTTGGCTAGTCTGGAATTTTTGTGCTCTGCATAATTTTAGAATTGTTTTTTCTAGTTTTTTGAAGAATGTCATTGGTATTTTGATAGAGATTGCATTAGATCTATACATTGCTTTGGGTAGTGTGGACATTTTAACAATATTCATTCTTTCAATCCATGAACATGGGATTGGGAGTATTCCTAGTATGTCAGGTCCTCTTCAGTTTCTTTTTTTTTTTTTTTTTTTTGGAATTGGGGATTGAACCCAGGGACACTCGGCCCCTGAGCCACATCCCCAGCCCTATTTTGTATTTTATTTAGAGACAGGGTCTCACTGAGTTGCTTAGGGCCTCCCTAAGTTGCTGAGGCTGGCTTTGAACTCGCGATCCTCCTGCCTCAGCCTCCAGAGTCACTGGGATTACAGGCGTGCACCACTGCACCTGGCCCTCTTCAGTTTCTTTGATTAATGTTTTATGATTTTCATTGTAGATATCTTTCACCTCTTTGGTTAAATTTATTCCTAGTTATTATTTTATTTATTTGTAAATAGGATTATTTCCTTGATTTCTACTTAAGATAATTTTGTATTGTTGTGTAGCAATGCTGCTGATTTTCATATGCTGATTTGCTGAATTCATTTATTAGTATCAATAGTTTTTTGGTGGACTTTTTGGGGTTTTCTATATATAAGATCATGTCATCTATAAACTGACAATTTCAATGTCTTCTTTTCCAGTTTGGATGCCCTTTCTTCCTTTCTCTTACCTAATTGCTGGCTTGAACTTTCTGCACTATGTTGAATAAAAGTGGGTAGCTTTTTGTCATTCTAGATCTTAAAAAGAAAGTTTTCCGCTTTTCCTCATTCAGAATGATGTTAGCTGCTGGCTCATTAAAAAGGTTATGTTGAGGTATGTTCCTTCTATACCTAGTTTGTTCAGCGCATTTATCATAAAGGCATGTTGTATTTTATGAAATGCCTTTTCTGCATCTGATGAGATAACCATATAGTTTTGTCCTTTATTACATTGATGTGATATATTAAATTTATTGACTTGCATATATTAAACCATCCTTCTGTCCATGGAATGAACGTACTTGGAATAATCTTTTTTAATTAATAATCTTTTTAATATGCCATTTAATTTGCTAGTATTTTGTTGAGAATCTCTGCATCTATATTCATCAAGAATATTGGTATATAGTTTTCTTTTTTTGTTATGTCTTTATCTGGTTTTGATATCAGGGTGAGTCTGGCCTCAGAGAAAGTATTGAGATGAACACTTTCCACTTTCATTTTTTTGGAATAACTTAGAATTTATTATTACTTCTTTTTTAAGTGTTTGTAGACTTCCTGGTCTTTTCTTTGATGGGAGGCTATTTATTATTGATTTAATTTTGTTATTTGTTGGTCTCTTCAGGTTTTCTATTTTTTCATAATTCAGTCTTGATGTGTCTAAGAATTTGTCCATTTCTTCAGGATTTTCAAATTTGTTGACAAATGTTCATAATGATCTCTAGTGATATTTTGCCGTTGTGTGAATTATAATGTTTCTTTTTTCATTTCTGATTTTATCTTCTTTCACCTTTTCCTGTTAATGTAGCTAAGGGTTTTTCCATTTTGCTTATCTTTTCAAGGAATTGGCTCTTTGCTTCATTGATCTTTTGTATTTTTGCTTAGTCTCCAATTTATTTATTTCTCCTCTGTATTATTTCTTTCCTTCTACTAAAGTGGGGTTTGATTTGTTCTTCCTTTCCTAGTTCCTTGAGATGTAGTAATGGGTTGTTTGACATCTTTCTATTCTTTTGATGTGGCATTGATTAATTCTAACTTCCCTCTTAGAACTGCTTTTGTTGTATCCCCTTGGTTTCAGTATGTTGTGTCTCTGTTTTCATTTGTTTGAAGACATTGTTAAATTTTTCTTTTTGATTTCTTTCTTGATCCATTGGATGTTTAGAAGTAAGTTATTTAATTTGCTTATATTTATATCATTTCCAATTTTTTTCTTCTTATTGATTTCTAGCTTTAATGCATTGTGGTCAGAAAGATTTTTCAATCTGATTTCAGTTTTTTTTTAAGCTTACTGACTTGTTTTGTGTCCTATCATACCAGCTATCCTGGAGAATGTTCCATATGTTGTTGAGAAAAGTGTACATTAAGCAACAATTGGATGGGAGGTTCTATAGATGTCTTTTAGGTCCATTTGGTGCAGGTTACAATTTAATTCTGCTATTTCTTTGTTGCATTTCTGTCTGAATGATCTGTCCATTGCTATATGTAGAGTGTTAATGTCCCTAACTATTTTTTTTTTTCAAACTGAAGCATTTACTTTTTTAAATTTTTTTTTAGATTTTGATAGACATTTATTTTATTCATTTATATGTGGTGCTGAGAATTGAACCCAGTGCCTCACACATACAGGGGAAGTGCTCTATCACTGAGCCACAACTCCAACCCCAATGTCCCTATTATTAAAGTCTATCTCTCCCTTTAGATCTATTAAGATTTGCTTTAATTATTTCCTCTCACTGAATTGACTCCTTTATCATTACATAATGACCTTCTTTATCTCTTTTTACTGATTTTAAATCTGTTTTACCTGATACAAATATGGCTACTACTCCTTTCTTTTGGATTTCATTTGTATGGAGTATCTTATTTCATCTCTTTACTTTCTCTCTTTATCCTCAGGGTTAAAGTGAGTTCCTTGTAAGCAATATATAATTGGGTCTTGTTTTTTAGTTCCTTTAGTCACGTTATGTCTTTTAATTGAAGAATTTAATCCATTTACATTCAAGATAATTATTAATAGACAAAGTCATATTATAACCATTTAGAACTTGTTTTCTTGGTTTGTTGTAGTTCCGTTCTTTCTCCCTCTCATAGTATTCTTTTGCAGGTAAGTGAATTACGCTAATAATGTGTTTTGGTTCCTTACTTATTATTTTTGGTTTGTGTATTTTAGATTTTTGCTCTGGGCTTATGAAACTTACAAAAAATGCTTTTGATTATAGCAAGCTATTTGGAATTGATAGCAACTTATAAGAATAGAAACAGACAAAAGGACAAGAGAAAATATACTAAGAAAACTCTCCACTTGCACTCTATTACTCCCAACATTTTGAATTTTTAATAACCCAGTTTATATTTTTATATTGCCTCTCTCTTATTATGTAGTTAATTTTTTATTGTTTTGTCTTTTAGTTTCATAGTAATCTCATGAATGGTTTACCCATTCAGAGCATTCTGAATTTGTTTGTATAATTACTCTTAATCAGTGAGTTTTCTTCTTTCTCAGTAGTATCTATTTCATTTTGAAGAACTTCGTTTCGCATTTCTTGTAGAATAGGTCTGATGGAGGTAAATTCTCTCAGCTTTTGTTTGGGAATGTCTTTTCTCTCTTTGATTCCTAAAGCATATCTTTCTTTCTGGGTAACAGTATTTTTGACTGATAAGTTTTTTCTTCATTACTGTGCAAATCTCATGCCACCCTCTTCTGGCCTATAAGCTTTCTGCTAAGAAGTCTGCTGTCAGGAGAATTGTAATACCCTGTGTCTTATTTCTTTTCTTGCAGTCTTGAGAATTTTTTCTGTTGTTCACCTTTGAGAGCTTGATTATGAGATGTCTTAAAGTAGATTTGCTTAAATTTTTCTGGTGATCTTTGACTTTTCTGTATATGGATATTTCTATCATTCTCTAGGTTTGAGAAGTTTTCTGTTATTATTTTAATAGGTTTTCTACCCCTTTGACATTCTCAAGCCCTTCTTGAACCCAAATCACCTGAATATTTATTCTTTTAGTACAGTCCTGAAGTTCCATAAACTTTCTTTACTCCTCTTTCTTTTTTTCCTTCAACTGTATGTTTTCAAATAGCCTGTCTTCAAGCTAACTAATTCTTTCTTCTGTTTGATCTATCCTGCTATTGATGCTTAGGTTGTATTTTTAATCTGCTGAATATATTTTATAGACCAAGAATTTGTTTTTAGAATTTAAAAAACAACTTTATTGAAATACAATTGACTGCATCTATTTAAAGTGTAAAATTTGATGGGGTTTTTTTATTGATTCTTTTTAGTTATATATAATATTAAGATATATTTTGACATATCACAAAAGCATGGAATACAATTTACTCTAATATAGTCTCCAGCACTTCTCTCCTCCCCTCCTCCATCCCCCTGCTCTCTTTTCTCTACTGATCTTTCTGCAATTTATTTACAGGTTTTTTTTTTTTAATTAGTGTCTTATGGACACTATATCCATACTTGATATTGGGATTCACTGTACTGTATTCATACAGTTACATATGAAAGTTTGGTCAGATTCATTCCACTGTTCTTTCCTTTTCCTGTCCTTCTTTCCTTCCTCTCAACCCCTTTCCTCTACTGATCTTTCCTCTATTTTAGTGAAATTCCTTCTCCCTTTTTTTCTTTTCTCTTTTTCTTTCTCCCCATCCCCCTCACCCATATTTTAGATTAGCTTCTGTATATCAGAGAAAATATTTGACCTTTGACTTTTTGACACTGGCTTATTTCACTAAACACAATAGTCTCCAGTTTCATTCATTTACTGGCAAATGCCATAATTTCATTCTTTTTTATGACTAATACTCCATTGTGTATATGTACCACATTTTCTTTATGTGTTTATCTGTTGAAAGAGTATCCAGTTTGGTTCCGTAGTTGGCTATTGTGAATTTTGCTGCTATAAACATTGATGTGACTACATCACTATAATGTGCTGATTTTAGATCTTTTGGATACATACTGAGGAGTAGGATAGCTAGGTGATATGGTGGTTCCATTTCTAGTTCTTTGAGGAATATTCATATGGCTTTCCAGAGTGGTTGCACTAATTTGTCCAACCCACCAAAAGTGTATGAATGTATCCTTTTCTCCACATCCTTGCGTACATTTATTATTATTTGTGTTCTGGATAATTATCATTCTGAATAGAATGAAATGTAATCTTAATGTAGTTTTGATTTGCATTTCCCTAATTGCTATACATATTGGGCATTTTTTCAAATTTTTGAGAAGTATCTATTTAGTTCTTTTGCTCATTTATTGATTGGGTTATTTGGGGTTTGTTTTGGGTGTTAAGTTTTTTGAGTTCTATGTATATTCTCAATATTAATGCCCTGAGGATCAGGTGACAAAGATGATCTCCCATTCTCTAGGCTCTCTTTTCACGTTCTTGATTGTTTCCTTTGCTGTGAAGAAGCTTTTTAGTTTGATACCATCCCATTTATAAAGATTCTTGATTTTACTTCTTACACTTTAGGAGTCTTGTAGAAGAAGTAGTTCTGAAGCCAACATGATGGAGAGTTAGGCCTACATATTCTTCTATTAGGTGAAGGGTCTCTAGTAGGTCCTTGATCCACTTTGAGTTTTGTGCAGAGTGAGAGAGATAGGGGTTATATTTCATTCTACTTCATATGGATTTCCAGTTTTTCCATCACCATTTTGTTGAAGATTCTATCTTTTCTCTAGTATATGTTTATGGCACCTTTGCCTTTTATGAGATAATAGTATTTATGTGAGTTTGTCTTGGTGTCTTCTTTTCTGTTCCATTGGTCTTCATGTCTGTTTTGGTTCCTGTACATACTGTTTTTGTTACTATAACTCCATTGCATAATTTGAGCTCTGTTATTGTGGTGCCTTTAGCTTTACTCTTCTTACTAAAGATGACTTTGGCTATTGGGTCTTTTATTTTTCCAGATGAATTTCATGACTCCTTTTTCTATTTCTATGAAGGCCATCATTAGAATTTTGATGGGAATTGCACTGAATCTGTATAGCACTTTTGGTAGAATGGCCATTTTGACATCAATTCTGCCTATCCAAGAACATGGGAGGTCTTTCTATCTCTTAAGGTGTTCAGTTTCTTTAGTGTTCTATAGATTTCATTGAAGAGGTCTTTCACCTCTTTTTTGTTAGATTGATTCCCAAGTTGTTTGTTTGCTTAGATTATTGTGAATGGGATAGTTTTCCCAATTTCTTTTCAGCAGATTCATTATTGGAGTATAAAAATACAATTGATTTATGAGTGTTGCTCTTGTATCCTCTACTTTGCTGAATTCATTCATCAGCTCTAAAAATCTTCTGGTGGAGTTTTTGGTCTTCTAGATAGAGGTTCATGTTATCAGCAAACAGATAATTTGAGTTCTTCTTTTCATATTTGTATTCCTTTAATTTTCTTATTTTGCCTGATTGCTCTGCTAGAGTCTAAAGGACTGTGTTGAATAGGAGTGTTGAAAGTGGGCTCCTTGTTTTTTTCCTGTTTTTAGAGAAAATGATTTCAGTTTTTCTCCATTCAGTGTAATGTTGGCCTTGGGTTTGTCACAGGTAGCCTTTACAATGTTGAGATAAGTTCCTTCTATCCCTAGTTTTTCCAGTGTTTTAAACATGAATGCTGAACTTTGTCAAAGGCTTTTTCTACTGATTTCCATGTGTTGAACCAACCTGGCATTTTGGATGAAACCCACTTGATCATGGTGCACTATCGTTTTAATGTGTTTTTGTATGTGGTTTACCAATATTAAGAATTTTTGCATCTATGTTCATCAAAAGTATTGACCTGAAATTGTTTTTCCTTGTTATGTCTTTGTCTGGTTTTGGTATCAGAATGATATTGGTTTTGTAGAATGATTGGCAGCGTTCCCTCCTTTCTATTTCATGTAATAATTTGAGAGGGGTTTATATTAGTTCCTTTAAAGTTCTGGTACAACTCAGCTGAGTTCCATTCAGTCCTGGGCATTTCTTTGTTGGAAGGCTTTTGATAGCTGTTTCAATTCCATTACTTGATAATGATTTAAGTTTTCTAGAGCCTCATGGTTCAATTTGGGTAAGTCAGTGTCTCTAGGAATTTGTCAATGTGAGTGTTTTCTCTATTTTCGTTAGTTTGACTAAGGATTTTTCAGTCTTGTTTATACTTTTAAAAAAACAAACTCTTCATTCATTTTATGTATTTTTTTAAATTCTCAATTCCATTAATTTCTGGTGTGATTTTGATTTATTTCCTGTCTTTTGCTGATTTGGGTGTTGGTTTGTTCTTCTTTGTCTAGGACCATGTTAGATTATTTATTTGATTGCTTTCTATTATTTTGATGTATGAACTCAGTGCTATAAGCTTTTCTCTTAGCACTGCCTTCCTACTGTCCCAGAGATTTTGATATGTCACTATTTTCTAAGAACTTTCTTATTTTTCCCCCAATTTCTTTTGCCATCCATTCATCATTCGGAAGTGTATTGGGGGGTGGGGTGCCCAGGAATTGAACCCAGGGGTACTCGACCACTGAGCTACATCCCCAGCCCTTCTCTATATTTTATTTTGAGACAATATCTTGCTAAGTTGCTTGGGGCCTCACTAAATTGCTGAGGCTGGCTTTGAACTTGCAATCTTCCTCTGCCTCCTGAGCCTCTGGGATTATAGGTGTACACTACCACAACCACACCCAGCCAAAAGTATATTATTTAATCTCCAGGTGTTACTAGACTTATTTCTGTTTTGTATCTTAGCATTGATTTCTCCTTTCATTTGAGTGAAGGTATCACCTCTGTTTTTTTGTATTTACTAAGATTTGTTTTGTGACCTAAAATATGTCTGTTTTAGAAAATTTTCCATATGCTACTGAGAAGAAAGTGAATTCAGTTGTTGATTAATGAAATATTCTTTATATGTGTGTTAGGTCCATATCATTGTATTTTTTAGTTATGCAAAATCTTTAGTTTATGTCTGGATCATCTATCTAGTGGTGAAAGCGGTGTGTTAAAGTCACCCAGTATTGTGGTTTGTTTGATTCTTAATATTGAGAAGAGGTGGTTGTATGTATGTAGATGCACCATCATTTGGGACATAGATATTTACAATCATTATATCTCCCTTAAGCAGTATGAAGTGGACCTTCTTTGTCTTTTTTTGATTTGCTTGAAGTCCACTTTGTCTGATATGGGAATAGCTACCTCTGCTTGTTTTCAAGTACCATTTTCATTGTATATCTTTTCCCATCCTTCATCTTCAGTCCGTGGATGTCTTTGCCTGTGAGGTGACTCTTTTACAAACAGTGTATTGTTAGGTCATGTTCTTTTAATCCAATCTGCCAACATATGTCTTTTTTATATATTTTTTTAGTTGTAGATGGATACAATGTCTTTATTTTATTTATTTATTTATTTTATGTGGTGCTGAGGATTGAACCTAGTGCCTCACTTGTGCTCGGCAAGTGCTCTACCACTGAGCCACAATCCCAAGCCTAACTTATGTCTTTTGATTGAAGAGTTTAGACCATTTACATCCAGTGTTATAGAGAGATGCTCTTTATTTTGTGCCATTTTGATGTATTTCTAAATTACACTTGATTTTCCTTTAATTGACTATTCTTCTAATGTAATTCATCGCTGTTAGTTTTCATTACTTCTTGAAATATTTGAGTATGTTTTGTAATGCATGCTTTCTGGTTATGAATTCTTTTAGCTTCTGTTTATCATGGAAAGTTATTTCATCTTCAATTCTGAAGCTTACTTTTGCTGGGTATGGTATTCTTGGTTGGCATTCATTTTCTTTTTGTGCTTGGTATATGTTATTCCAAGCCCTCCTGGCGTTTAGGGTCTGGGCTGAGAAGTCAGTTGAAATCTGGATCGGTTTACTTCTGAATGTGACCAGCTGCTTCTCTATGGCAGGTTTTAAAATTCTATCCTTATTCTGTATGTTAGGCATTTTCATTATGATGTGTCTTGGGGTAGATCTGTTGTGATTTTGTATATTTGGAGTCCTGTATGCTTCTTGTAATTGAATTTCTCATTCTTAAGGTTTGGAAAATTTTGGGATATTAATTCATTGAAAAGATTGTGCATGATTGTCTTAAATTTGTGTTTTGTTTTGTTTTGTTTTGTTTTGTTTGTATCAGGAATTGAACCCAGGGGCAGTTAATCACTGAGCCATCTCCCTAGCCCTTTTTATTTTCTATTTTGAGACAGGGTTTTGCTAAGTTTTTTAGGGCCTCCAAGTTGCTGAGACTGGCTTTGAACTTGGAATCCTCCTGCCTTAGTCTCATGAACTGCTGGGATTATAGGCACATGCCATGGTGCCTGGCTTACATTTGGCCCCTTGATGTTATCCCAGATTTCTTGACTATTTTGGTCATGGTCTCTTAACATCTTTTCTTTATGGTCTGCTTTATTTTCAAGATTATAAACTTTGATACCTGAAAGTCTCTCTTCAGTCTAATCTATTGATGATGCTTTCCATTGAATTTTTAATTTGCTTTATTGAGTCATTTCCAGGATTTCTTTTTCATTCTCAGAATCTCTATTTATTGAAGTGATCTTTTATTTCCTATATTTTCTCTCTACTTATACTACTTACATCTTCTTTTAACTTATAGGACATTTTAACTCTGAACTTTCTAAATTCTTTCTCTGACATTTCCTCCACTGTGGTGTCATTGGAGTCAGTTGTTGAAGCATTATGGGCTGTTTGAGGTTGTGTGTTCTCTTACTTTCTCGTATTTGTATGTCTACCCATCTCTCGGGATAGTTATCACTTATATTCTGCGAGCTTCATTCTCTTAAGAGCCCTGCATTGGATGAATTTCCAGTTACTGATGTTTTAAGTTGGTCTGGGACCTCTGCTGATCCATTATCAGCACCACTTTGATAGATGCCATTGAACTCTGTTTACTATAGTCACTTGAGAGCCAAGCCTTGTATTGTTCAACCTTATGAAAACCAAAAACCTGTTGATATTATTCTCCCCAGTTCCTCAAATCCAGTTATAAACTTGTAGTAAAGTTCTGCGATAGGTTGAAAAATAAGTTATTAAATTTAGTAAAATTGCTATGACATTAAATGTGGACTTAAAGGGGGATAAAGGAAGATTGGGCAAAAAAGAGAGAGGAAAAAGAGAAGAGAAAAGAGTAATATACATCAAGGTAGAAAGGAGAAATGGATGGTGGTTGTTTGAGGTAGTAGTGGATAATGTAAGAGGACAAATAGGGGATAAAGGAACAAGCATAAACTAGAGCTAGGAAAACAAAGACAGAAAGGTTGATTCCAGTTAATGCTTTAAACCATTAGAGGACATATGTTCAGCCAGGTGCCGTGGTGCACACCTATAATCCCAGCAACTTGGGAGGCTAAGGCAGGAGGATCGTAAGTTTAGGGCCAGCCTCAGCAACTTAGACCCTGTCTCAAAAAATAAAAAGAACTTGGGATGTAGCTCAGAGGTAAAGTATCCCTGTGTTCAACCCCCCAAAAAAGAAGAAGAAATACATTCAAATGGGTTGGGAAGCTAAATTGCAGTGTTGGCTATCAGGGTAATAACTGTCAATCAAGTTAAAGAACAATATATATGATCTAAGCTGATATTAAAGTTATTTATAGTAAACTATGCCAACGTGAAGGAAATTCTTGTTGAATCTTGGTTTGGATTTCATTGGACATTTAGTAGGTGTCCATCATTCTTTGACTGTGGATCCCTCCAGAATTGCTGGGGCACAAGAGCCACTTCCCGAGTTGCTGTGGACTGCCCACTAGCTCTTTCTGATTTGGCAGCTCAGAGACCTGCAGCTGACTGCTTGGAGGGTACAGTGTCCTGTCTTGGTTGTTTCTATTTTGTGCAGGAGTTCAGGACACAGGCTCTTGAGTATCCCTATGCCTGCTGTGGATCACCTGTTCCCTTCTACAGGATACTTTTCATGGTGGTGTAGTGCTTATGACTGTCTATAAGCACAGTCCTCTGGTTGTGGATTTTCTGCAGGTGTTTTGTGGTGCAGAAGCATTCCCCCAGCTGATGCCACTCTCTGGGGTACTGTAGGTAAGGAACTTAGGTGGTTCACCTGGGTTGTAGTTTCCACTGCCCCAAGTTGTGAATGGGGGTGGGGGAGGCGGTGCCTCCTCCCTCTTTCCTGGTCACAAAGAGGCTGAGCAGAGTGCTGGGTTAGGTGCACTTTCCTGCCCCATGCAATTTTCAGCTAGTAGAGATCCCTGTAGAAGTTCCTTCTGGCAGGATTCTTAAGAGATGCCACTGCAGGGGTCTTCCCTCTGATTTAATTTGCAGCTGCCTAAAGGTGGCAAGATGCCATGTTGATTTAAGAGGGTCACTAATCGATTGAGGGCTGTATAAGGTAGCAGTTGGCTCAACTTTCTTTTCACAATTTGGTTTTAAGCTGTTTGCTGAAAGGACCCCATTGTTCCCATCATGCTTTAAATTTTGTCTGCCTTTCCAAATGTTTTTAAGTGGGTGAACTTAGAGTTTTTCTGCCTCCACCCTTTCTCTTTCTGTTGCCGCCTCCCTTCTTCTTCCATCCTGGGTCCAGTTTAGGGTTAGGGGACTCTGCACTTATTTTTTATTCTTATAACCAATCTTCAAGTCTCTCTAGGTCTCAAACTTAGTAGTTCAGAATCTTAGCACATTTATTTTGTCTCCCACCTCTCAATTCTGCTCTTTCTTCACTGCCTCCTTTCTGTGTTGTGAAGAGATCAGGGGTTGCTGCCTAACTCCCTTGCTGTCTTCTTTTGGCCCTTGTTTGATTTTTTAAAACTGTTTCTCTAATTTTCTCTCAGAGTATTGAAACATTTATTCTGTTTTCTTCAAGCTCACTGATTTTTCTTAAAACAGCTGTTTTAAATTATCTGAGAGTTCTCCATATTGATTACTGCCTGGTCAGTTTCTGACACCTTTTTTTTTTTAATACTAGGTGAGGTCATGATTTCCTGAAAGCTTGTTGATGGTGCTTATTGGCATGCAATACCCAGATGGACATTGAAAGATTGGGTATTTTTCTTCCAGTCTTTCTAATCTGGCTTTGTCTGTGCCTGTATTTCCAGAAATTTTAAGGAGGTTACTTATTTTCTCTGAACCTGTAATCACTTTCACTGTTTCATGGAAATATGGAATTGTGGAGTCTGCTGTTGACTTGTCATCACTGTTTCAGAGGATAGTCCAAGCCCAGGTTCCTATGTACCCTCCTATTGGCATATTATTAATGAAGAACTAGGAGGGTACATAGAAAGACTAGTCCGTCCCTTTAAGGCTTTTCTCAAGACCAGGTCAGGTTCAGATGCCTTGTCCTCAGTCACTGGCCTGAGGTCAGGAACTATGGTATTCTGTCCTGCTCTGGGAAGTCATCATGATTGGACCATCCCCATGCTCCTACATCAAACCTGTGGTCACCCGCGCTGCCAGGCTGTCTTATTCCCTTGAGCTCACAGCCTGCCACGACTAGCAACAACACAGTCAATGGCCCACATTGCTATGGAGTGCCTACTGCTGAGGTGAACTTGTGGCCCAAGACCACTGAGGTCTGGCACAAGTGATGCTAGCTAGAATAGAAATCTGATGGACTGGGGCTAGGTGTCTTCCCCACACATTGAAACTATTCCAGAGATTCTATCCATAGGCAGGCCTAAAAACAGAGAGGCCATTAGGATCTGCTCAGTATTAGGTTTTAAATTATCCAGTACTGAGATCCAGGGCAAACTCCTGTGCTTACTGAACTGTCCCCAGCAAATGGGGTCTTACACCATGCTATGCTGCCCAAAGTGGGGTAGTGTTGTTAAAGGCAGGCCCTTTCCCACCTAGGCTGATGGCAAACTGGGTTGTGCCCAAGTCTCACTTCCGCAAGGACCTGAACAGTCTCAGTGGTTTACTGGGACTATGCCACAGCTGGCAGTGATGCAGGCCAAAACACAAGCCCATCCCACTGGGATGCAGGTGTCTGCATGTTCTGGGGCAATTCTAGAGCCCTATCTGGAGCACTGGTCTGGCAAGAGCCATGCTGCCCAAGCTTGGAGGGATAAGTGATAGAGATAACCCCTTGTCTGCCAAGGCTGGTGCTAAGCTGGGTTATACCTGAATCTCAGCTGCAGAGGCCTGCACTGTGTGTGCCCAGGGTCCATTCCAAGACTAGAACTGATGCAGGCCAAAATTCAAGTGTACTACTGGCATACCAGGTGTTCACTGAGTGCCAGGGCTGGCGAAGAGTCTCAATCTGTGAGGTCTGGCCTGTGTATGAGGCCTTCCGTTTCTGCCCCAGTGCTTGGACTTACCTTAGCAGGCCTGACACTAGACTCCAAGACAAAGCTGTCTGCTAGTTTTTGTACCCTGCCTTCCCATGAATAAAGTCTTACTCCCCTCTCAACAACCTGAGGAAAAGTGGTAGCGGGAGTCAGCTGCCTGGCCTAACTCAATTCTATAGGTTAGACTTTGCCCAGCACTGGGTTTCATCATGGCAGGCCTGGTACTGGTTTTCAAGTTCAAGACCTGGACTTAATTCTCTCTCCATGTTGAGCGGCTTGGAGTTGGGAGGTGTGACAAGGGCATCTCTGTCCTTCTTAAATGCTTTTTTTCCTTTTTGTTATACTAAAAGCAGGCACCTGATCTTCTTAGCTCTTGAGAAGGTAGTTTGGTACATGAGTAGCTGTGAACAACCTGGTATTCTGTAGGAAGAGATTACAGAAGATTTTATTCAGCTGCCATCTTGTTATGTCCCTTTTTTAAATTGAAACATACTTCTTTACAATGTACATTATAGTAACCCAACACATGTATACAATGTGCAACAATCAAATTAGGGTAATAAGCACTTCCATCTCCTTGATGTAAATTACTTTTAAGTGCTGGGAATTCCATATTCCTCGAGTAATTTTAAAATATAGCATAAATAATTTTTTAACCAGTAGTTACCCTGCTGTGCTATAGAAAACCAGAACTGATGGCACCTAAGGAAGGGTGGAATTTTGCCATGGTTGTTGTAGGAACTTGGGTTTTGGAGGTTGAGGGAGGCCCAGTGTGAGTTTCTTCTTAGGAGCAGGGCCATATTAGCCAGCTTCCCAGACTGTACTTAAAGCTTGTGAGGACCTTGAAATTTTGCAGTTAGGATACTAATCTACTGTTGCCATGGCAGTTATTGGTATCTCCTGCTTACCTTTTCCTGGCAATGTGGAGCTCCCCAGCCTGGGCACTAGGTTTGAAGTTGTAATTTACTTTGTTCTTTTCGCCATGTTGCCTTTCTGATTCTCCATGCTGTTTAGGGTTCTCATCACTTCCTTGCTCATTTCCAGAGCTCTTCCATATAGGTTTCCCTTGGTTGCCCTGGTTCTCTGTGGTAGAGTTGCATGCAGGGCACCTCTGTTTAGCCATCTCGATCCTTCCTCTTCAGCTGACAGGTTGTTTTTATTTTTATCCTTTCAGCATTCGAGCTATATTGTCCTGCACTTTCTTGATCTTTAAGGTTTCCGTTGAGAAGTTTGCTGTGAGACATATTGGAACTTCCTTATAAGTCATTTGCTTTTTTTCTTGCTGATTTCAGTATCCTGTTTTTCCTCTTTAACAGTTTGATTATAGTATGTCACGAAAGGGTCTTATTTGGATTTGTATCTGATTGGAATCCTTTGAACTCCATATACTGTGGATATTTATATCTTTCTCCAGGTTTGGAAAGTTTTCTGCTATTATTTCTTTAAATAAGGTCTCTACCAGGGCTGGGAATGTAGCTCAGTGGAAGGGCACTTGCCTGGTACATGCAAGGCTCTGGGTTCAGTCCTCAGCAAAGAAAAAGAAAGAAAAGCTTTCTACCCCTTTATCATTCTCTATTCTTTTGAACACCACTAATTACTACATTTGCTCTTTTGATGCTATCCCATAAGTTTCTTAACCTACCTTCATTCTTTCCTTTTTTCCTCCTCTTGACTGTATGTGTTCAAATAACCTGTCTTCACAGATTCTTCTGCTTGATCAGTTTTGCTGTTGATGCTTTGTTGCATTTTGTCATTCAGTTCATTGTATTTTTCAGCTCAGGATTTCTGATTTTTTTCATTTCAATTTCTGTTTCTCAGAGTCCTGTTCTACCATCTTGCTCTGCCCTCTCTTCCACAGTGATCTTTTTTGTTTTGGTACTGAACAAGGACTCTTTACCACTGAGCTACCTCAGCCCTTTTTATTTTTATTTTGAGATGGGGTCTTGCTAAGTTGTTTAGGCTGGCCTTGAACTTGTGATCCTCCTACCTTAACCTTCCAAGTCTCTAGGATTAGGCATGCACCACCACACCTGGCACTTACACAATGATCTTTTAAAAACATAAATCATGCATAGAATCCTCCATTGGCATCCATCTCGTGTAAATAGCCACTCCCTGCTATAGGCTGTACCTCATCTGCTCCTTAGTACTTCTCAGAGTATGTAGTCTCTTCTCACCTCGCTGCAGCCACATGCTACTTCTGACTCTGCTGAGCCCACAGGTCACCCTTTGGCCTCTGAGCTTTGGTACTTATTGTGGCTGCTGCCCAACATACTCTTTCCTGTTGCTGCAGTTACCTTCCCAGAGACTTTTCCCAACCATTCTATCTGAAGTAGAGTCTGTTTCCTCAGCACCATCAATCCTGTCCACTTATTCTACTTTGTCTGTCAATTGAATTTTTGTACTGATGTACTTACTGCCTGAAAGTTTTCTCTCTCCTTTTGCTTTCCCATCGGTAAAAGAGCAGGGCCTTTTCCCTTGCCTTGCATTCTCTCCTCAGCCCTTAGAACTGTGCTTCACAGGTGCTTAACAAATATTTGTTGAATAAAAGCTGATAGCAAAATTTTATGCCTGTCTATAGGTTAGCTTTTTATATTTGATGATGTGTTTTGTTTGTTTGTTTGTTTTACTTAGGGACCCTGAAATATGGCGTTTGGCCTGCCTGAAAGTGTGGGGCAGAAGCTGTATTAAGCTTGTTCCTTATTCATCATGGAGAGAGATGTTTTTAGAACGGCCTCGTGTTCGATTTGATGGTATGTTGGACTCTAGAACTCAGAGGAAATAGTGATATGTGATGTATTAGATAATTACATGGTAGTTTTAATTTTCTATAATAGATCTAAGTACTATGAGAATATTTAAATATTCTGGTAAATATTCATGGGAGTTTAATTTTCTATAATCTAAGTACTATGAGAATATTATAATAAAAATAATACTGAATATGTATTATATGACTATAACTTTTAAAGTTTTATTTATGTGCTTTTAAAAGTTTTGTTTGTTTGTTTTGTTAATAGGTGTATACATCAGTAAAACTACATATATTCGTCAAGGGGAACAGTCTCTTGATGGTTTCTATAGAGCCTGGCACCAAGTGGAATATTACAGGTACAACTGTAGTAAACTGAGTGAGTGGAAAATTCTCTCTCCAAGTATTAGCACATTACTTATTTGATCTGTTCTTTTTTGCTTTTGATTTATCCACAAAATGCCTCTTAATGTTTTTATCCAGTGTTATGACATAGGAACTGCACCAAACCAAAAATTTAATGTAAATTATATAACTCCTTCTGGTCTCTATATTTTCAAGCTCTTCTTTTCTTTTGTTATGGCTGTACCTGTTTACCTTTTCAAATAGCTTTTTATCCAGCCATAGTGTTCACCAAATATTACCGTCATTGAGAAATAAGTAGACTTAGGTATTAATTATCGGATTTTACTTTTTGTTTGACGTTAATTAGTGCTTTAGAAAAGCATGTCATTTTTATTCAGTGAGTAAAATTAAAAATTACCGGTTTGAAAATTAC